>CM066035.1:489331570-489602592 GCA_033557465.1 Ichthyophis bannanicus
TAGAAGCATGCTTTACCATCCAGTTGGTGTTGGTGCAGTATCTCAGTGTCGCAGCAGAGTGTGAGGACTCATTCTGATGCAGCTTTGGAAATGTAAAATAAAGTAAATATACCTGAATTTATCACTCCTGATCTATAAGCTGATTTTGAACCCATGACCCTTTTTTCACGTACACAGTGGCCATATGTTTGGAGCCACAGAGCAGCCATGTGAGAATGTGGGTGCATCGATTCATGTGTGTGTGAGTGGTCATTATCAGGATGCATGAGGGCATGAGCTGGGGTATGTTTATGTCTGTGTAGTTCTCTGCAGGCTCAGTGCCATACTTGTCTAACAAGCTGGCCCGTCTTTTGCCAGTGTGAGGCCCCTGGCACCTAGCGGCCTGCAGGGGCCCCGGATAGGCCGGATCCCACATGATGAGCCCAGCTGCCCATTTCATAGACTCCTTACTAAAGTCACCCGTGACATCATTTCGTTACAAATCATTGAAATCAACTTTAATCAATTACTGACAAACTGACCGACAAAGCCGGTAATCATATGTCCACATCACAATTCACAAACAGCTGTCAGCCTGTCAAACACTTAACAATCGAATTGGAAATTTACAGTTTCAAGCATTCTAACTTTGCAATGCATTAATGCACATTCCACGTGCTGACTGCTGACAGTTAGCTAAGTATCAACATGTCAAAGTTCAAACATGTGTTAATGCAGTCACGGATAATGCACTCAGAGTCAACTTCTCTCAGAAGGTCCTGCTCGATACTCAACAAGCTAAGCATGTCCAGATGCTCATGCAACCTCATTGATCTGAGATGATTGTTAATCAGCTTCAGCTTGCTGAATGACTGCTCACCTGAGCAGTTCGTCACCATGAGGCAGAGGAAAATGTGCGGCGCGATCTCTGTGTTCTCAAACATGCTATGAAGGCCATTATCAATGATGAAGCGATGCAACTGAATTTAGATCTTGCTGCAGATTATAGCATTATCTGGATCATCATTCTCATCTTCCTCCAGGTCGTCCGACTCCGACGCCTGCAATGCTTCCTTGCCCAACTTTGTTTGCAGAGCTGCCTTAAATTGTACTAACTCTTCTGCCACTTCAGGCTGCAGATTGGAGGCATAGCGATTAACTAATTTGCTTGCACCTTCTTGAATTTCTGCATCAGAAAGTGATGAAATTTTACACAAGAAAGCAAATCGGTTGGCCAATTCAGCATATACTTCCTTGCGCTTCGACAGTGCAGCAGCAAGTCTGTCGATGATAACGATGAATGTGTCAGTACGGAATTTATCATGTGGTTGCAACTGAATCTCAGTGTAAGTGCCGGACTCATCGTATTTGCGATTTCGTCTGCGTACTCGCTTGCTGAGATCAGCCCGATAGTTTTCACAGCGTGACAGGTCTTTGCCGTGTGCTTCAAAGTGGTCGAACTGTTGACAAAGGCTTTGGACGTACATCTGCAGTGAGTCATAAATCACAGCAACAGAAGTCAAGTTTTGATCAGCTGACTGCAACGCCACGCTGTTCGCTTGAAATCTTGCGAGAACCTTCTGCCAGAAAGCAGTCATTATGCCCGTCTCAAGGCACTGCATTCGATTGTGCAATCCTCTGGCTTCTTGACACATCTCTTCCTTGTGTTCACCCACTTTGTCATCTATAATGTCCTCCAGAGCTTCGACAATCTCATCATAGTCCCTCAAAAGAGCATTTGCCGCATCGAATCATGCTGACCACCGTGTGTCGGACAGTCTCTTTAGTGTTAGCCTGCCTGCAGTCTGTTCTAGCTTGTCCTTGAGGATGGCCCAGCGTGCTGTCAAACCAGCAAAAAACACGTACAGCTGTTGTACAAAGTCAAAGAACGATATGGCATCAGCACAACAGGCTGCTGCGCACTGACCAACGAGGTTCAAGGAATGGCCTGCACAGGGTATGTAGGTGGCATGAGGATTTACCTGCCATATAAGAGCCTGCATACCTTTGTATTTGCCGCTCATGTTGCTGGCGTTATCATACTACTGTCCTTGACAATCCTCAATGTTGATCCCCCAGCTGTGCAGAACCTGAAGCAAGCTGTCTGCAAGCTGTTCACCTTTGTGACCTTGCTGAGGTAGAAATGTGAGGAACTGCTCAACAGGGCCAGATGGCAACATGTAATGAATAATCACTGTCAGCTGATCCTGGTGTGTTATATCAGGCGTTGAATCAACTGAGATTGAGAAGTACTTGGCAGACTGAACTTCGGCCTTAATCTGATCGACAACTGACTGGCCAATCAGCTGAATTAGTTGATTGCAGATGTTGGCAGACAGGTATGAAGTGTGTCCTTTTCCCTTGTTAGCATGCATCTGCAGTTGTTGCGCCATGAAGGGATCAAATTTTGATTTAAGTTCAAGGATTCCCAAATAATTGCCATTATGGGCAGAGCCAACGATCTGGCTGTCACCTCTAAAGGCCAGGCCACGTTCAGATAAAAAGGAAATAGTTTCAAACAACCGCTCGAGAACCGCACGCCAATACTCACATTGTCATGTTGCTTTACTAGTGCCTGATCAACACGTTTTGCTGTCACGTCGCGTTAGCAGTTTAATCACGGATGCTCGATGCTTCTTCTTCATCACACCTCCCCACTTTCTCCTGATCTGACTCCCCTTAACAACTGCCTCACTGCTGTCACCTACTGGTTAACCCAAAACTGCCTTCACCTGAATCTGGCCAAAACCACTGCTATTTGGTTCCCCCACAGTCACCCCTCCCCCTCGTTAGCTCCTTCCTTGTCTAACACTCCCATATCCTTAGTCACTACCTTCCGCTATCTTGGTGTTCTCTTTGATTCAGATCTTTCCTTTCACGCCCATATCTCACATATTACTAAAACTTCCTTTTATTTCCTGCGTCAAATCCGTGCTGTCCGTCCTTTTCTTTCTCCTTCTGCCCTATCTACCCTCCTTCTCTCTCTTGTCATGTCCAGGGTTGATTTCGCTAACTCTATCCTTATTGGCCTGCCTTCTTCTCATTTACACCGTCTTCAAAGAATCCAGCATACCGCAGCCCGCCTTCTTTCACACTCTTCTCATTCGCACCATATAACTCCTCTTCTTATCCATCTACACTGGTTGCCTCTTCCCTTCCGCTCTCAATACAAACTACTTACTTTGGTTCACAAGGCCCTCCACACCAACTCCCCACAATACCTAGCCGATTTAATTCACTTCCACACTCCCAGATATACCCCCCGTTCATTTCACTTAAACCGGCTTACCCTTCCCCCCCCTCTGCCGCCCACTTGCAATCCACCCGCTCTTCAGCTTTTTTCTTTATAGGCCCCGCACTATGGAACTCCCTTCCCTCCTCTATCCGTTTAGAACCCTCCCACTCAGCATTTAAACAGCAGCTAAAAACCTACCTCTTTTCCCTAGCCTTTAACCTCCCTACTTCTCCCCCCTCTCTATAATCTCACTCCTCCCCTCCCACTTTCTCCTGCCCTTTCTGTTCTTCCTCTTTCTTTTTATGAAATGTAACTTCTTTTCCTTTTACCGGCCTTGCGCCCTATTTTAAAGGTTTTTATATGTTGTAAACCGCTCTGATTTTATTGTGAAGGGCGGTCTATCAAGTTTTATTAAACATAAACATAAACATAGAACTGACCTTGTGCTCCATGATTTGTTGCTTCTTATGCTTCCAGTTGCAAAAACCTTTTGTGCCGAAGGCTACAACTTCTGGTGACATTAGCTTGCATGGAAAGCAAAATAGACAAAGCTTAGATGGTGAATAGCAAAGCCAGTCACAATCGATAGGTTCCTTCGACAGTGGATGAGTTGTTTTGAACAGGTCACAAGAGCATTTCCTTGGTTTTCTATCGGCTGCATAGACAGTTCTGGTTGGAGTGAAATCTGAGTCCCAGTGGGCACATTGCACACTACCTGCTGTCGCCCAGTATGCACGCATATCATCAACAATCTCGACGGGCCATTCACCGAGGTCTGTAGAATAGCAGACAGCAGATAGACACCGAACTGGAACATCATCACTTTCTAGAAACTCGGTAATGTCTGTTGCAGCGTCTTCTGCCTGCTGGAATGGCAGACAGTCCACTTCCATTTTCTCTTCAGTTTTAACTGCTGTCTGATTTACGTTAGTAGTTGCAGTCATTGAAGTTTCGACATCTACTCCTACCTCAGCCTCCTGAGCTGGAGCAGTCATGCAGGGCTGAGTTGTCTGCCCAAAGTACGTCATAATCGACCACATTCCAGTTAGAGCGGCAGCATCCCGCTGCGCCTATTCATGGTGCTTTTGACAACCGGACTTATACTTGCGGTTTATGTCGTGCTCCCTTGAAGTCATGCCATTAAATTAACTGTAGTTTTGTTATATTATCTGTAATATAAAATATATAAGCATTTTAATATTATGGTAACCAGTAAAACTAACCACACAGACACAGTTAAATTAAACCAGCAAAACTTAGTAATAGCAGACGACCGTGACAAAACTTGTTTTTACATTACATTTACATTACAAAGAATATAAAACATATATATTATATAACATATCAGACCTTCAGACTTCTTTGTAGTTTAATACTATTTAATATTATTTAAATTAAATGTTACGCTGTCAGGTGAGGTGTCAGCATCTTTCAGTGTTTACAAGTTAAACCGGAAGTAGATTATGATAGCCTGGTTCTCGTCTACTGTCTACTGTTCAGGAACACCGAACAAGCTGAACGAAGGACCAAAACATTTAAAAATAACTTTAAAAAACTTTACGAGTGTAAAATAAAAAAATAAAAAAAATAAATTGAAACTAGAATAAGTAAAGAAATAACATAATAAAAACAATTAAACTTTAAACATAAAAAGGACTTATAAAACTAAAACATTACAACAAGCATCTGCTGGAGCACGTGAGGCCCCTTAGATGCGCGGGGCCCCTAGCACAGTGCCATAGTGCCAACCCATAAAGACGGGTCAGCTGACAAGGTATATGAGGCTGCTATGGGAGAGCAACATTTTGTTAGGTTTGTATGTAGAACTTCATTGATATGCTGCTGATAAAACTGATGCTCATGTCTTACATATGGGATCTGTCCTGTCAGAGGGGCAGGGCATGATACACGAACACACACATGCAAGACCTGGGTGACCTAGCAGAATGACCAACATAACCATTTCATGGAGTGTGCTTGTGGGCCAGTCATATGGTTGACAGAGCCTGGAGTAGCTTGGAATTCTGTGTGGTTCAGATCAGTGTGGCATCTAAATGAATGGGGTTTTTTTTTTTCATGAAAGGGTCACCGTTTCATACACAGGCCCTGGTCATCATTTAACACTTGAGAAAACAGCATAAGTCCCTGTATTGAGAGGGCACCATGCTATGACTGCCAATTGACCATTAGTATCACTAATTTCAGAGCTCCAGTCTGGTTGATGCACATTGCTTACATGTGAATGGGATCCCTGTGTGGTGTTTAATGGTTGAGAATGGCTCTCTGTCTTTAATAAGAGATCTTAATGCCAGCTTTTGGCTGGCATAAAGATTTCTGGCGGCTGCTCCTGTAATGCACGATAAGAGAACCGGTATTAAGAGTGTACATGCTGTCTCTGCCTACGCTCTGCCCAGTTAATGGCTTTCTCCACCCCTTTGCAACTTACTAGCAGGTAACATGTTATAGCCCGTTAAACCCGCATTATTGGTGCTTTCCGCAGCAGTAACCATTACCGGATGCCGATAACACACACACATGGCACCTTTGTGCCCTTAATGGTCCTTAATAAACATACCCCTAAATGTTAATAAATAGGAGTCTTATTGATTTATTCAGACTCTCACTCCTTGGCCTTGCAAGTTCTACAAGAGGACGATACACTAAAGAAGTTATGGGCAGGGCCGGATTTACCTATACGCCATGTACGCCATGGCGTAGGGCCCACAGCCGGCAGGGGCCCACAAAAAAAGAACACGTTTATTTTTTTTAAATACAATTTTTAAAAAAACCTGCTGGCTGCCGCTGCGGGGCCCCCTCTGCTGCCGCGGCAGCACTGACTGACCCGCGGGGGCCCCCTCTACAAGCTGGCCGTCAGTTCGTTCGTTCCTCCCTCCCTCCCTCCGTGCAGGCTGCAGGCTGTGAGAGACGCGAAAGGAGAATGTCTCCTCGCGTCTCTGTTAAGCCCGCAGGGGCTGATGGGAAATTTCCCATCAGCCCCTGCGGGTTTAACAGAGACGCGAGGAGACACTCTCCCTTCGCACCTCTCACAGCGTGCACGGAGGGAGGGAGGGAGGGATCGACGGACCGACGGAGTCAGCTTGCAGAGGGGGCCCCCGCGGGTCAGTCCGTGCTGCCGCGGCAGCAGAGGGGGCCCCGCGGCGGCAGCCAGCAGGTTTTTTTTTTTAAATTAAATTTTACTTTAGGCCGACGGGGGGGAGGGTGGTAGGACTGGTAATGGGCTATGGGGGGGGGTAGGACTGGTAATGGGCTATTGGGGGGGCTGGAGCTGGAAATGGGCTGGGGGGGTTAAGGCTAGAGGTGGGCTGATGGGGTTAGGACTGGTAATGGACTGTGGGCTGTTGGGGGGGCTTAGAACTGGCAATGGGCTTTGGGGGGGTTAAGACTGGTAATGGGCTGTGGGCTGAGGGGGGATCTCTGGTAATGGGAAATGTCGCGCGATAGGAGGGGAAATGGGCTGGGGGGGTAAGACTGGAGGGGGGGTGGTGGGGTTTGGACTGGTAATGGGCTGTTGGGGGGGGATTAGAACTGGTAATGGGCTTTGGGGGGGGCTAAGACTGGTAATGGGCTGTGGGCTGATGGAGGTTTTCTAGTAATGGGCTATGGGGTTCTAGTAATTGAAATGGGCGGGGGGGTTAAAACTGGAGGTGGTATGATGGGTTTATGACTGGTAATGGGCTGTGGGCTGATGGGGGGGGGGTAGGACTGGCAATGGGCTATGGGGGGCTGACTGGAAATGGGTTGATGGGGTTAGGACTGGAAGTGGGCTGATGGGGGGGGTTAGGACTGGTAATGGGTTATAGGGGGGGCTTAAACTGAAAATGGGGTGATGGGGGGTTAAGGACTGTAAGTGGGTTGATGGGGGGCTAGGACTGGTATTGGGTTGGGGGGTTGCTAGGACTGGAAATGGGCTGATGGGTGGCTAGGACTGGAAATGGGCTGATGCAGGGACTAGAAGGGAATGGATGCTGGGTGAGGCTGGAACTAGAAGGGAGCTGATGTTGGGGGAGGATTAGAATGGGATGGAGCTGGAAGAGTAAAATGGAGAAGGGAAAAATATTTTGTGTGGGAGGGATAAAAAATCTACAATTGGCCGGGTATTGGGAGAGTAAGTGGGGATTGAGGATGGAGGGGTAAAATTTGAGTGGATGAAATAGGAATGAGGAAAGAGCAAAAGGAGAAAGATTAGTATGTTAAAGCAGATGTAGAGAGAGAATGGAAAAAAATCTAGAAGAGAGAAGAAAGGACAAATGGACAGCAGACGATGGAGAGTTAGCAGAAGACACGAAGAAACCAGAAGAAAGTGGCTGGAGCAATTGCAGCTGAAAAAAATGCACAAAAGGTAGAAAAATATCTCTTTATTTTGAATTTATTAATTGGAATATGTCAGCTCTGGTAAATGTGCATCATTAACGTCTGCGCTTTGTTTAGTACAAGAGCAAATTAATGTATAGTTTTATTTCTACAGTGTTGTACATTCCAAGTTTGTCTTTTGGGATTCCCAGTTTAATTATTGTCTTCCTGTTTCTAAATTGTGATTACTTGTTTGGTGATGGTCTATGTTCTGCATGTGTAACTGAGCTGAGGTGTTCTGTTTATATAATTCCTATTTGACATTGCCACTTGTTCTCTTTCCCCAGTAGGTCATGTATTGTTGTT
Source organism: Ichthyophis bannanicus (assembly GCA_033557465.1). Taxonomy (NCBI): domain Eukaryota; kingdom Metazoa; phylum Chordata; class Amphibia; order Gymnophiona; family Ichthyophiidae; genus Ichthyophis; species Ichthyophis bannanicus. The sequence continues at coordinate 489,339,462 of CM066035.1, forward strand.
CTCTGAAATGTATTGGTTTAATATTTGCAGTGTTGCCTTTTGATTGGTAGAGTATGGTGCTTTGTGAGTCCTGGTAGTGCTGTTAGGATACGGCGGGTTTACTATGGGTTCTAAATGGGCAGTGTTTGTAGTAGTTCCTAATGTGTCTGGCAGTTGGCACTGGATTATAGTAATGTAGAAATCTTTTAGTCTTTCTTTATCCATACACTCATTAAGAGGCACGTTTACTAAAAGTTAGTATATGGTAACATTATGCAAATATTTATGCAAATGAGGCCCCTTATGCAAATGAGGCCCCGCACCCCCTTGGGCCGCCCCTGCTGGGGGCCCACAATTTTTGTTGGCGTAGGGCCTCACTCAAGCTAAATCCGGCCCTGGTTATGGGGGTTATTTTAGAAGCCTCATTAGCAATTTATACATCAGTATGACCATCTACATGTGTAAATTGCATCCATGTTTAAAACACCATTTTAGAAAAGATTAATTTTAAATGTGAATGACCATACCATAACAGAAGTAAAATGGGATATGTCAGGAGTGTGCCAGGGATGTGGCCTTTGAAGGACAAATTCTTCCTGTGTATTTATAATGTCATTCAGGGAATGTACGTGTAAAATTGTCCACAATTAGATCTATACATGATCTATGACACAGATGGGGATTTTAAAAAATGTTCCTTTTGACCATCCCTTTGCAAGAGAGCTTAAGGAGAATATCCCTCTTAATCTTCCAATGTCAATTTCCCTCTCTAAATTGAAATGGGGTCAAAATAGAATCCTATAATTAATTAAAAATATCTGTACATCTAGGTTTGCAGAATGGCCTAGGTGTACAGTGAACACTTACATGTGTTTGTTGTAAAATGCCAGCACTTACATATATACGAGGTGTGTCAAAAAAGAAACAAGAATGTCCCATAAATGTTTTGTTACAAAATCTACAGAGAAATTACACATTTACCCTTCAAAGTAATCCCCCCCCCCCCCGAGTTAATGCACTTCTGCATTTGCTTCTGCCACGTACGGAAGTACTCGGTAAAGTCCTCCTCCTTGAGGTCCTTCAGCTCCCTCATCACAGTGGCCTTGATCTCTTCTACAGAGGTGAAATGAGTTCCTTTGAGCACAGTCTTCAGCCCGGGGAAGAACTAGAAGTCGCATGGTGCGAGATCTGGGGAATAAGAAGGGTGTTCAAGAGCTGTGATCTGTTTGTTGGCCAAGAACTGCCTCACACTGAGTGCAGTGTGTGCGGGTGCCTTCTCGTGGTGGAGCAGGTACGATTTGTCTCTCTATAGAGCCCGTCTGCTGCACCAAACCCGGTCATGGAGGCAATTGAGGACCTGCTGGTAGAAGTGATAGTTGACTGTCTGACCCTCAGGCACAAACTCATGATGGACCACTCCCTTCTGGTCAAAGAATGTGATCAGCATGACCTTGATCTTTGATTTATACATGCGCGCCTTCTTGGGTCTGGGTGACAGTCGAGTCGTCCACTGCAGGCTCTGTCTCTTGCTTTCAGGGTCGTACTGGAAGACCCAAGTCTTATCTCCTGTGATGACTCGGCCAAAGAACTCTGAATCTTCTCCAGTCTTCTCAAGCAAGTCTCGACAAACATTGACCTGATGCTCCTTCTGGTCATCCGATAAAAGCTTGGGCACCATCTTGGCGCACACCTTCCGCATCCCCAGCTCCTGCACCAAGATGGTCCGCACTGACTCCCTGTTCAGGCTGAGCTCCTCAGCTATCATCTGCACTGTCAATCTGCGATCACTCCACACCAGCTGGTTCACTCTGTGAATATTCTCAGCCATCTTTGTCGTGGAAGGCCGTCCTGACTTGGGGTCATCCTCCACCTCCTCACGGCCAGTCTTGAAGCGTTTGTGCCACTCGAAGACTCGCGTCCTTAACATTGCATCTTCTCCATAAGCCTTTTGGAGACATTGGAGACACTCAGTTGGGCCCTTCTCCAACTTAACCAGAAATTTCAAGTTGATTATTTGCTCCATATTTCTGCCACCTCCAGTTGCAATGGAACAGTGTGCTACAAAAAAACCTGAAAAATAAAAACAGAGTAAGAAAGATGAAAAATATTACAGCAGAATAGTGGTAAGATATTGCACAACACAGTGACATAAGCGGTTAGCCAATTGACATTGAGTCATGGGTGTGGCTGCCACAGTCTCGTTTATTTTTTGTCACACCTCGTAAACTGCCATGTTTCCTCCGATGATTTTTATTCCATGTGAATATATATATGAAAGGCTCCTTACATTGCATATGAATGTGTATTTTAGAAAAAGCTTCATGGTTAGCAGAACTGTTCCTAAAATACTGTCAGGACTGAATACATCTTGACCTCGGAGTCTCAATTCTGTTCTCCATGTTCGATTTAAAATGTGCCATCATATGTTCGGCCAGTGAATGTTAAACTTCTCTATCCATGTATTTTCAAACCTTACAAGGCCAAATATTTGACCGAATGGCTTGATACTATCAATATAATACCAGGGTTTTGGGTGAGGTGAGTGTAGGCTGAAAAATGATGGACCTGATATCCAGTGGCAGCGGCTAGCGCAATTACAGTGCCTAGCCATTGCTGCTGAACCCTAAACCCTGATATTCAATGCTGGGGCCATATTGTGGAATATCTGGTTCAGCAGCAGAAGCCGGAAGCTAACCAGGCAGTGGCGATATTCAGCCATTGTCCAGTTTGCTTCTGTGGCAAAAGTTAGGACAGCTTTTGTTTTGCCTAACTTTTGCAGCCAAGGGATAACTGGGCAGTGGCTGAATATCGCCTCTTACCGATTATCCCTGGATATTGCTCCTGGAACGCCCCAATGCTAACCACATAGCATCAGGGTATATAGTTGTGGTACCTGGGGATATTCAGCGGCATTAACCATGTTAGTGCCACTGCTTAGGGGCATTTCCATGGTTTACAGACCTGTAAACTGTGTGAATATCGGACCCCCGTCTGTTTAGTATAAGAAGAGGTACTAATGCCACTGTATAAGTCACTGGTGAGGCCTCACTTGGAATACTGTGTTCAGTTTTGGAGACCATATCTTGCAAAGGATGTAAAAAGAATGGAAACTGTTCAAAGGAAGGCAACCAAAATGATTTGGAGCCTGCATTAGAAGAATTATGAGAAGAGACTTGAAGACCTAAATATGTACACTTTGGAGGAGAGGAGGGATAGGGGAGATATGATTCAGTCCTTTAAATACTTAAAGAGAAATAATGAACAAACAAACCTCTTCCAAAGACAGGGAAGCTACAAAACTAGAGGGCATAACATGAAGCTGCAAGGGGGTAAACTGAAAGGAAATGTCAGGAAATACTTCTTCACTGAAAGGGTGGTGGATGCTTGGAATGCCCTCCCGATGGAAGTGGTTGGGGAAAACACAGTGACGGAATTCAAAATGGCATGGGTCAGACACAGTGGATCCCTTTACAACAACAGGATAAAAGCTAAATAAACTGGGCAGACTAGTTGGACCATACTGGTCTTTATCTGCCATTATTTACTATGTTACTATGTTACAATGTCTTATGAATGGCAAGCACGATGAGGGTGTCATCTGTATTTATTTATTTAGTAAACATTTGTATACCGCTACTTCCTACGATCAGTAGCGGTTTACAGAATCATAATGTATTGCAATACAGTAAATTTTTAAGATATACAGTTAGAGTGAGTATTGATTTACACATCACAGGAAGATCAATTGGTTTCAATATACATTAGATGAGAACTCACAAATCTAAATATACATTTAATTATTGGGAAGTGGGTGGGGGGCAGAAATATACAAATATACAAGGTTAAATACCGGCTTACTAAATGCCTTCGCGGCAGACAGAAACCATCTAGGTTCAGCGAGCATAGGGGTGTCGCAATCTACGTCAGGTGGTAGTGAACCTGGAATAAGTGGGTTTTGAGTTTTTTCCTAAAATCTCGCAAATAAGTACACTATCTAGATAATTTTACAGGTGAAGCTTCTTTTATGTAGAATGCTGAGGAAAGATTCAGGATATTCCGAGTGGGATGTCCATGAGTCCCCCAGTTTTATGGCCCTTTTTATAACATACAGTAGGTATAAAGACAGCAGCAAATACATGTGAATTTCTTGGCAAGAAAATCAACAACAATTGGAGGGAGGAGTGGCCTAGTGGCTGGGGGCAAGCTACTTCAGGCCAGAAGGTCAGGGGTTCAAATCCCACCAGAGGACAGCAACCTTGGGCCAGAAGGACTGGGGTTTCTAGTCCCACAGGTGTTCCTTGTGGTCTTGGGTAAGCCACTTAACCCTCCATTGCCCATGTTCCCTGTAAGTATTAGTGTATGTGTCTCATATCCTCTCATGTTAAATGTATCCCCCAATTGTGTTGTGACCACTTTGATTGAAGGATAAGGTGGTATACAAGACTGTCTAAATAAAAATTGACATTTTCTATGTGTAATCACCAGCAATTAAACATAGAAGTGATGATGATTTTTTGATACCTCTGCCTCAGATTGCTAGTAATTATAACATAGATGCTTTTTCTAAAACAGCTATTTAAACACAGAAGCAATTTGCACATGTAAGTGATCAGGTTGGCACATGTAAATGACGAAGAGGCTTCTAAAATAACCCTCATAGTGCCTACTTTTAGATGTCGCTGTTATTTTAATTATTGTTTTAAGGATGTTTAGTATTGTTCATGTAAACTGCTTTGAATGGTATTCCAGGAAGGTGGTATAGAAGTATTTTAAAATAAATTAATAAATTAATTTGATGATCTGTGCTTAGGCATTTCTGGAGATAGAAGAGGGGCAGAACTGCAAAATATGCATGCATGTATTTTATACTATACACAGATGTATTTATATTTTTCGTAGAGGGAGTGTACATTTGTACACCATCATTTGTGTTCTGCTGGGGGTAAATTTGGTGTCACATTTTATTAAAGTGGGGTGCCAATGGTACCTTAATAATACAGGCATAATATATGCACTTTTGGACATTGCAATAGGTGCTATGTTATAAAATTAGCGCTCAACAAGAATTATAATGTGATCACTTTTCGGAGCATCAAATACTGAATAGTAACAATGAATCTGCCTGCTCCACTCTTTTCACCATAAGAGGTATAATAATTTCTTTCTTGCAACTAGGCCTCAGACTAATACAGAGCTAATTTATCGGGTTTTGAAGAACACTTCAGACCCGAAGCTCACATTTGCATCAACGGCCCTTATGTTGCTGATGGTAAATGTTATAGTGCTGGGCTCTAGACAGATAAGAATACCACGACAAAAGTTTTCCAACTTAAACCATCCACTTTGCACAAAATGGTACTTATCTGAAAGAGCCGTAATTCCCCAACGCCAACCTTTGCGCTTGTGCGTTTCACTTCAAGGGTTTTTTCAAGGGGTTGTTGTTTGCACTATACCGGTCTTTCTATGAATAGAGTAACAAAATGTTTGTAAATTTTACACCTCATTTCATCCCTACCAATCCATATGAATCACATTGAAGTCATATTATAACGGAGTTAACATATCTCACTCACCGCGTTCTTAGATCAGACACTGTCTTCTATACTTTTTGAGAGGTATACTGCTAAAGACGCCGCACACGCCCACTGTGAGGCGTTTTTCTAGCTATCGGAATGTGAACCTAATTACAGACAGCTGGTGATGTGCGTGATGATGTATTCCCTTTCATTCATGCAGGTAAACTGAAAACGAAGCTTCTTGAAGGCATATAAAATTAGCGCTAACACTGATAAGTTTTGGCTATATAAATTAATATTTGCCCAGAATTTATCCATACATCTTCAGAAAGATCTAAGGTTTCTCAGGGGTGGGGATGTGTTGCCTTGTGGTAAAATCAGTGCTGTTGTTTAAACAAGAAAACATGCTATGTATTTAGTGTGATTTTGAATAGGATCAGGACAGGTTCAAGGCACACAGTGAGTGTAATGGCTGGGATGGTCCTACCTGCTGGTTATCTTGACTGCCAATTGCATGACTATATTGACCCATAGCAGTAGTATTGTGAGACTACTAGGGATCATGGATGACATCTTGAGTCTAGCACTGGCCTGGGTAGGAATGAGTAGGATTTGCCCCCGTCCAGAACCCATATACTCCCAAGAGATATGATCAATTATATCTCAGATGGTCTTGGGGGGGGGGGGACTTTGATAGTAGGGGTTATAATTGGAGATCTTTGTGGGGCTTGGATTGTGACTTCAGGAGGGCAGGGGTGTGTGTTGGGAGATGGGGAGGGTACTTTTCTGGGAAGAATGGACACCTGGACCATATTTCCTTTACAAAGGGAGCTGATAATTCTCTGGCCTTGGTACCAAATAAAATGAAACTGCAGAGAGATCATTCGGACCTCTGGAACTGAAATGTGCTCATAGCTTTCTGTTTTGCTACAAAGCCAGAGAATTATCAGCCCCCCCCCCCATCATATTAATGTGCCAACCCCTTTAAGAAAGGTTCCCTGGGAACATCAGGCCACGTGTTAATGGACCAACGCCTGAAGAGAGAGGAGAGGGAAGAGAGTATGCTTAGAGGGATGGGAGGATGAGAGAATGTGAGTGAGTGCTGGGAGAGAAGGCTGGGGGGAAGGAATATTCCAGAAGGAGGAAGAGAAAAGGCGGGAGGGAGAGAAAGAGAGTGAGGGGGGGGGGGAGGACAGCCAAGGAAAGGAAGAAGAGAGAGAGAGAGAGAGTATTCAGGAAAGTGAAAGTGGGAGATGGGAGGAAGGAGAGAGATAAAGAAGGGAGAGTGTGAGGCATGGAATGGAGAAACAATGGAAAAGGGGAGACAAAGGAGGAATAGAAAATATAGAGAAGAAAAGAGTGACAAAGGGTGTGTGTGAGAGAGCAGGAGAAGAGGGAAAGGAGAGGAAAATGTACTTAAAAACATAAGAACTGCTATATTGGTTCAGACCAAAGGTCCATCAAGTCCCTTATTCTTTCCAATAATGGCCAATCCAGAGCACAAATAGCTGGCAAAATCCCAATAAGAAGCTAGATTATATGCTACTTACTACTAGGGATAAATTATATTTTTCCCCAGGCCTAGCGCAATGACAGTCTATTGATTTTTAGCTCCAGGAACTTCTCCAAGCCTTTTTTAAACCCAACTATGCTGATTTTACTACATCCTCTGGCAACAAGTTCCAAAACATACTTATGTACTGAGTAAAATAATATTTTCTCCTATCTGTTTTAAATGCACCATTTTATGTCACAGCGTGTTTCCTAGTATATTAACACATTATCCATAAAGATAGTTTGTGGGTATGACAGCCAAAACTACATTCTATACATTGACCCATCAGCTCTAATTATCCATGCCATTGCCTCAATCATAAAATCAAAGGGTGGGGGCTGGTCAGAGGACATCCCTATATTATTCTGTTCTGATCTGTAAAGAAATAGAGTAATCCATTCACCAAAAATTTAGGCCATAGCACTCGCCAAGCAATTGTACTATATCCATCTAACAAACTCTCTTGCCTCTGATCCTCACCACCTCTTTGCAATACTGAATTCTATCTCAAAGTACCTCCAACCCCAACTTCACCTTCACTTTCTGCCCAAACCTTGGCTGACTACTTCCATGATAAGGTTTACAAAATCATTCTTCAGCTCGCCACAAGTCCACCTTCATCTCCCCTTCCCCCTCCTCATGCTCAAATCCTTCTTTCAACCTCTGTCACCCTTTCTTCCATTTTAAAAAATCACTGAGAAAGAAACTGCACATCCTCTTACTTCTTACAAACTCACTACCTTCTCCTTTGATCCATTTCCTACCCATCTATTAAGCTCAATCTCTCCTGTTGTTGTCTCCTCCCTCTGTCATATTCTCATCCTATCCTTTTCCACTGCAACTATTCCTGTGGCCTTCAAACATTCTGTAGTTACACATCTCCTTAAAAATTCTTCACTAGATCCTACCTGTCCTTACTATTGGCCCATCTCCCTCCTCCATTTTTAGATCTAAGCTACTTGAATGTGCAGTTCACTGCTGCTGTCTTGATTTTCTTTCTTCTTAAACCATTCTGGACCCCCTGCAATCTGGCTTTTATACTTTACATTCTACTGAAAAAGGCTCCAATGTCTTGCTCCTGGCCAAATCCAAGGGCCTTTACACTACCCTCATCCTTCTTGATCTATCTGCTGCTTTTAACACTGTCAATCACCAACTTCTCCTCAACACCCTATTCTTGTTTGGATTTAGGGGTTATGTTACACAAAAGCAGAAATAAGGATGTGGTTGAAAACTACAGGCCAGTTAGTTTAACCTTGGTGGTGAGTAAATTATTGGAAGCACTACTGAAAGATAAAATACTGAGGTTTCTGGAGTCCAACGGATTATTGGATTTGAGGCAGCATGGATTCACCAAAGGCAGGTCTTGTCAGACAAATCTGATTTATTTCTTTGACTGGGTGACCAAGGAGTTAGACCGAGGGAGAGCTCTAGATGTGGTGTATTTAGATTTCAGTAAAGCCTTTAACACCGTTCTACACAGGTGACTTATAAACAAACTAAGCACCCTAGGGATGGACCCTAAAGTTACTGTTTGGGTTAGAAATTGGTTGAGTGGGAGGCGATAAAGAGTACAGGTAAATGGAGCTCACTCTGAGGGGAAGGAGGTTACCAGTGATGTGCCCCAGTAATCTGTCCTTGGTCTGATTCTTTTTAACATCTTTGTTAGTGATATAGCGGAAGGGCTGTCGGGTAAGGTTTGCCTCTTTGTGGATGATACCAAAATCTGCAATAGAGTAGACAACCAGGAAGGTGTAGATAACATGAGGAGGGAGCTCGCTAAGCTTGAAGAATGGTCTAGAATTTGGCAGCTGAGATTTAATGTTAAAAAATGTAAGGTCATGCATTTGAGCTGCAGCAATCCAAGCAAGTGATATAGTATAGGGGGTGAAGTACTTCTGTCCACAAAAGAAGAGCAGGATCTAGGCGTGATTGTGTCTGATGATCTTAAAGTAGCTAAACAGGTAGAAAAGGGGATAGGAGTAATATGTGAAAATATTTCTTTATGGAAAGAGTGGTAGATGTGTGGAATAGTCTCCTAGTGGAGGTGGTAGAGATGAGGACAGTATCTGAAACACAGAGATAGTGGTTGATATGGAAGGGCAGACTAGATAGGCCATGCGGTCTTTTTCTGCAGTCATGTTTCTGTGTTTCTATGTTACGTCTGGATTTTCTTCTTCTCTTTCCTACTGTTCCTTTAGTATATGTTCTGGTGGATCTCTCTCCACTGCTATCCCTCTTTTAGTCAGTGTACCTCAGGGCTGCATCTTGGGACCTCTTTTTTTATCTCTCTATTCTTAATCCCTTGGTGCCCTGATCTTCTATGGATTTCAGTACCACCTTTATGATGATGATTCTCAGATCTACCTCTGTGCACCCAAAATATCTCTAGGAAATAAGGCTTGTATCTCATCCTGCTTGTCTGACATTGTTACTGAGCTGAATGAATAATCTAGCAGTTAGAGTAACAGCTTAATATCCAAGAGATCAGGGTTCAATTCCTACTGCCATTTCTTGTGACCTTGGGCATTCCATTGCCTTGGAAGAAAAGGCCTGGCAATCTATTTCCAATCATACCTTGCCAAGAAATTCCAGGAGCTGCTGGGTTACCAGGATTAAGCATTGAATCGATAGCACTTAAAAAGACCCCAATTACGAAGTCAAAGAGGCTGTTATAGCTAAGAGAAAATCCTTCAAAAAATGGAAAAAAGAGCCAAATGACAAAAACAGGAAACATGCTGGCAAGTTCAATGCAAGGTAGGCAAAGAGAATTTAAAAAAAAAATCTTGCTGTGGAAGCAAACAAGCATAATAAAACCTTTTTCACATGTATTCGTAGCAAAATACCTGTGAGAGAGTCAGTTGAACCATTAGATGTTAAAGGGATAAAAGGGGGCATTAAGAGGGTCACCTGATCATCACTCAAAGTGAATCTAGCTATGTATTCACCCACCCTACTAGTTAGAATACACCTAAGCCCACACTAACATGGAGCTATCAACAATGTATAAAATCCTATTATACAAATCCATGTCCTCTAAAATACTGTTATCGCATATAATATCCTGCACTGTAAATAGTAACCTGCATTGTAAATAGTTATTTGTACTGTAAATAGTTACAAGGGATTGGGGATTTACTGGATTGTAAATGGTTAATTGTTACTTGTAATGGTTCTTGGTTTTATGTAAACCACCTTTATTACAGATAATAAATAAATAATAATAAATACATAATAATAGCAGAGGGACTGAATGAATTCTTTGCTTCATTCTTTACTGAAGAAGATGAAGGAAACTTACCCATACCAGAAATGGTATTTAAACGTGATGTATCAGAGGAATTGCAACAAATGGAGTGGAGGAATAGCCAAATGGTTAGAGCACTGGCTTGGGAATCAAGAGACCAGGGTCCAATTTCCACTAACACTCCTTGTGGCCTTGGGCAAGTCACTTAACCCTCCATTGCCTCAGAAAATTCCAAGTTAAATTCCTGTTTAATGTACATTGCCAAGTTTAAGTTACAATGTAAATCACTTTGAATGAAATGATAAAGTGGTATAAATGTCAATAAATCAGGAAGATACAATACAGCTATTTGATAAACTAAAGAGCAGCAAATCACCTGGACCCCTGGTGCTGAAGGAACTGAAATATGTGATTGCAGACCTACTTTTAGTAATCTGTAAACTATCCTTAAAGTTATCTGTAGTACCTGAGGAGTGGAGAGTGGGCAATGTTAGGTCAATTTTCCAAAAGGGTTCCGGGGGTGATCCTGGAAACTACAGGCCGGTGAGCTTGACATCTGTACCATTCAAAATTGTAGAATCATTATAAGGAACAAAATTACTGAACATGTGGATAGCCATGGTTTAATGGGAGAAAGCCAACATGGATTTAGCCAAGGAAAGTCTTCTCTTACTAATTTGTTATATGGTGCAATCTCTCCACACTGAGCTCTGTGTGTGAACCAGCTACACACTGGCTACTGCTGTTGTTTTACTTGACTTAGACAGTGTTTGACAGACGTTGGACGAATGGACGTGGAAGTGCTTGTCACATGTCAGAAATGTATGGAGTTGTGGTGTGATTCCTTAGCCCAGTGGTTCTCAAACCCAGTCCTGGGGGCCCACCAGCCAGGCGGGTTTTCTGGATATCCATAATGAATATGCATGAGAGGGATTTGCATATACTGGAAGTAGAAGGCATGCAAATCTCTCTCATGCATATTCATTGTGAATATCCTGAAAACCTGACTGGCTGGTGGGCCCCCAGGACTGGATTTGAGAACCACTGCCTTAGCCCTTCACAGTATGTTGACCATCGAGGAACAAATATTTTTAGTGGAGCATGTGTTTAGATCAGGTGATAAATATACAGATGTAGTGAAACAAAAATTATCCGAAAAGTTTCTACAATCCACTGTTCCACACCATAATAGTGTGCATAAGAACATAAGAAAATAGGATATGCCATACAGGGTCAGACCAAGGTCCATCAAGCCCAGTATCCTGTTTCCAACAGTGGCCAATCTAGGTCATACGTACCTAGCAGTTTCCCAAAAAGACACAGGTTCCACAATGCTTGTACTGGGTCAAGCATTGATATCCTGGGTCCCTTCTTAATAATGGTTTATGGACCTTTCCTCCAGGAACTTGTCCAAACCTTTTTTAAACCCAGCTACACTAACAGACTTTACTATATCCTACGGTAACAAATTCCAGAGTTTGATTACACGTTGAGAAAAAAATATTTTCTTTTATTAGTCTTAAATAGTTTACCTTGTAGCTTCATTGCATGTCCCCTAGTCTTTCTATATTCTGATAACGTAAACAATCGATCTACGTTTACCCGTTCCACTCCGTTCATTAATTTATAGACTTCTATCATATCTCCCCTCAGCCGTCTCTTTTCCAGGTTAAAGAGCCCTAACCTTTTAGGCTTTCTTCATAGGAGTATCCTTCCATTCCCTTTACCATTTTGGTGGCTCTTCTCTGACCCTTTTCTAATATCGCTATATCCTTTTTAAGATACGGCGACCAGAATTGCACACAATATTCAAGGTGCAGTCTCACCATGGAACGATATAGAGGCAATATGATATATTTTGTTTTATTTTCCATTCCTTTCCTTATGATACCTAGCATTCTATTTGCTCTCTTGGCTGCCGCTGCACACTGGGCAGAGGGTTTTAACATGTTATCCACAATGATGCCTAAATCTTTTTCCAGGGTGGTGGTTCCTAATGTGGAACCTTGCATCTTCTAACCATAGTTTGGGTTGTTCTTCCCTAGGTGCATAACTTTGCACTTGTCCACATTAAATTTCATCTGCCATTGTGATGCCCAGTCTTCCAATTTATCAAGATCGTCTGGCAATTTTCCACAATCCTCTTGGGTTTTAACAACTTTAAATAGTTTTGTGTCATCTGATAACCTCACTCGTTATTCCACATTCCAGATTATTTATGAATATGTCAAAAAGCAGCGGACCCAGCACAGATCCCTGGGGAACACCACTATTCACCTTTCTCCTTTGGGAAAATTGGTCATTTAGCCCTACCCTCTGCTTTCTATTTTTTAACCAGTTCCTGATCCACAGTAGTACACTGCCTCCTATCCCATGACTCTTTAGTTTTGCCAAAGGTCTCTGATGAGGGACCTTGACATAGGCTTTCTGAAAGTCCAGATACACTATATCAACCGACTCACCTTTGTCCACCTGTTTATTCACACCTTCAAAAAAACATAACAGATTACTAAGACAATATCTTCCCTGTCTAAAGCCATGTTGGCTGTCTCCCATTAGGCCATGCCTATCTATATGCTGAGTAATTTTATTCTTTATGATGGTTTCTACCATTTTTCACGGTACTGACGTGAGGCTCACCGGTCTGTAGATTCCCGGATCACCCCTGGAAACCTTTTTCAAAAATGGGGTTACATTGGCGATCCTCCAATCTTCAGGTATTAGAGATGATTTTAATGATAGTTCACAGATTACTAATAGCAGGTCTGCAATCTCATATTTCAGTTCTTTCAACACCCTTGGATGTATACCATCCAGCCCAGGTGATTTGCTACTCTTCAGTTTATCTAATAGTTGTAATACATCTTCCCGATGTATCGATATTTCCTTCAATTCTTCTGCACCTTTAAATACCACTTCAGTCATGGGTAACATCCCTACATCTTCCTCAGTAAAGACCGAAGCAAAGAATTAATTCAGTCTCTCTGCTATCGCCTTGTCGCCTCTTAGTGCCCCTTTAACCCCTTTATCATCTAATAAGTAAATTTTGGAGTACTGGTTCAGTGGCAGATGCTGCCAGAAGTGGTCAACCTAGCATTTTGTGGCACATTTAAGAGTAATCGGAGAAAATATTTTTTTCACTTAGCAAGTAATCAATCTGCGGAATTTGTTACTGGAGAATGTAGTAAAACCTCTTAGTGTAGCTGGGTTTAAAAAAGGTTTGAACAAGTTCCTGGAGGAAAGAGGACTGGAGAAATCCACTGCTTTCCCTAGGACAAGCATCATGGTATGTGTATACATTTATGAACCCGATAGGAACTTAAGACCTGGAATGGCTATTTTTGGAGACAGGATACTGGGCTTGATAGACCCTTGGTCTAACCCATATGGCATATCTTATATTCTTATGTTCTTATGTAGAAGTCCCACCACTGTTGTAAATTGAACATAGCCAAGATGGAGCTCCTTATCATTCCCCCTAAACCCCCCTCATCCCTTCCAAATCCGCCTCCTCCCTTCCCCCTTTCTCTCCTTCTGTGGTTAATTTTTCCAGTTTCCTCAGCTCACAACCTTGGGGTCATCTCTGACTCATTTCTCTCCTTCTTTGCCAAAACCTGTCACTTCTTTCTCTATAACAACAACAAAATTCATCCCTGCCTTTTTGAACACATTACTGAGATTCTTATCCACTCTCTTGTCACCTCCCATTTATACTATGGAAACCTATTCCTCTCTGGTCTTCTCCTGAATCATCTCAGTCCCTCATTCCATCCATTCAAAATTCAGTTGCACAGCTAATCTTCCACCAGACTCACTATGCCCATATAACCCCTCTTCTCAAGTCACTTCACTGGCTTCACTGGGCAACAAATTTGTTCAAATGTTTTGCTTCCTGAAAACTTTGTTTGATCATGATAGACAGCTTCTGGCTGAATACAAATATGATTTTGCATTGACTGTATTGCATAAAAATTTGGAGAAACATGAAATTAAATTTTGACTCAATTTAGCATATTTAATTGCACAATGATGCTGATATATTGCACTAGTTCACCTGAGCTAAAAATGTTTTGCTCCTGATTTTTGTTTGTATTCAGCATCTGATGCATCTTGTCTCAGTGTCCAACAATAGTTGGCCAGCATTGATGGGTTCCAGTTGCCCTGATACTGCTTTTCCATCATTGCAATGTCTTGGTGCAACTGTTCACCATGTTTGTCGCTGACTACATCAAGATTAGCAGGGAAGAAATCTAAGTATGAATGCAGAAAACGAATCTTCAGTGACATATTGCACTTCATGGTTTTGTATGCATGAAGCATATTGTCAACCAGCTGGACATAGTCTGGTGCCCTGTAATTGCCAAGAAAATTCTCAACAACATCCCTGAATGCCTTCCATGCAGTTTTCTCAGGCCCCACTAGCAGATCTTCGAACCGCTTGTCATTGATGACATGTCTGATTGTGGACCCACAAAAATACCTTCCTTAATCTTAGCATCATTTATTCTTGGAAACATCTGTCTCAAATATTGAAATCCTTCACCTTCCTTCTTCATAGCTTTCACAAAGTTTTTCATCAGTCTTAGGGGTATGTTTACTAAACCCCCGGTAAAGTGCGGGCCGCGGTAGAGTGCGGGTGCTATATAAAGAGTGGGCGGTTCGTGCTGAAAAAGAAACCCTGGAATTTGCATATGCGCTAAGGTGCGCGGCGCCCATATGCGCCCCGCATCTTAGCGCATCAAACAGCTTTGCGGGAGGCATATGCATCACGCTGATGGGCAAGCAGAAGAGCAGAGCCACAGCACAATGGTTAAGGCACATACCAATGGTGCAATAAGTAGGGGTTCAATCCACCACAGAACCCAATAAAGACAGCTGGCTGAGACATTAATTTATGAGGCAGTGAAATAATGGGCGGCATAAGGTGGCGCACCAATGTTTTGGAGGCAGTCTAATACTGGGTGGCATAAGGCGGCGCGCTGATGGGCATAAGGGTGCGTGCTAATTTTTTAGGAGGCATCTCAATATGGGGCGGCATAAGGCAGCGCGCTGATGAGCAAATAGAAAAGCAGAGCCACAGCACAATGGTTAAGGCATGTACCAATGGTGCAGGGATCAGGGATTTGATCCCCTACAGTGCCCAATGAACAAGGCTGGCTGAGGCATCAATTTATGAGGCGCAGCATAAGGCGGCACGCTAATGTTTTTGGCAGCATATTAATACTGGGCGGTAAGTTTATGGAGGCATTATAATACTGGGTGGTATAAGTGGCGCGCTGATGTACAAAACCAAAAGCAGAGTCACAGCACAATGGTTAAGGCATTAACCAATGGTGCAGAGATCAGGGGTTCAATCCCCCAAAGTGCCCAATGAACATGGCTGGCTGAGGCATAACATAATATGGGGAAGATTGCTTTAGGAGGCAGTTTATTCATATTTTAATTATCACTACTAGCAAACGCACTCTCAAAGCGTGTTAACATAAGGCGCCCCATAAGGCACATTTTAAGGTGCACTGTCAGCCAAGGCACCCTAGAATGTTGCTTTTAGGGCACTTTAGAGGGTGCCGTATGAGGTACCGCAAGGTCAGTGTACTGTTTTCTATGGCAGCACTGTGCAGTTTAAGGAATGAAAAGCATAAGTAGGTGCGCTGACAGGCAAGGAGGAGCAGCAGTGGAGCACAATGGTTAAGGCACTGACTGCTGATACAGGGGTCATGAGTTTGCTCCCCAGGGCGCCTAATATGTAAGGCTGGCTGTGGCATCAGCTTTGCATTGTACATATGTTGTCCTGCAGCACCTCATTTTTATGTTATTAATTGCTGCCAGCAAACATGCCCTCACGTGCCGTAATTGAAGGTGCCGTATAAGGCACTCCATAGGGCACATGATAAATTGCACTGTCGGCCACAGCACCCTAAAATGTCCCCTATAGGGCACCCTATAGGTTGCGTCACAGGATAATGTATAGTGCACCTTATATGGACGGGAACCATAAGGTGCCCTTGAGGGCGCCCTATAAAGCACCCTCAGAGGCACCATATGGGTACAGTACGCTGAGGGTGTTTTTGCTGGCATCAAAATATGTACATTAACAAAAGATAATGTGTTGCACAACCCTACCAAATAACACCACTGTGGGTTTGAACCCATGACCTCTGCCTTCAGAGGCAGTGAAGTAACCATTGGGCTACAGCTCTATAGCTGCTAGCAAGCCCCTGGCTGGCTGCAGAGAGCATGCACGGCACCACACAGACAGTCTGCTGTGGTCACCAGGATAGGGTTAGCCCACCCATACCCATGATGCACTGCACATGCAAATCAGCTGTCCACAGATTAACACAAGATGGGCAATGCACCCCCACAGCACCTTGGGCTGGTAGAGGGAAGTGACCATGTGCACCCACACACCACCTCGGCCTGGTAGGGGGTACTGACCGTGTGTTTTACTGGCACAGAGTAGCTACACACCGTCACATTGTGCGGGTACTGTGCTCACTCTGAGGGTGCGGTGAGGCACCCAGCACCAGGTCCACAGCACCTTCCATGGCTGAATAAGGCCATGCTAGAGGTCTAAAGCAGTGTTAAACTGTGAGATAGGTAGTTTCTGCAGAAACACCTTGGCTATCTCTGTCTGTTTCAGTCAGGTGTAGCTCCCATGGATCCCCAGGTGGGCCATGCACCCCCCCCCCCCCGGCCAAGGGCAGCAAACAGGGCCCCCAATCAATAGATCCACATTCTATCCCCCTCCCCCTCCCCTGCAAAGGTGGCAGTAGAGGGGAACATCAACCCCAGTCCTGCTAAGGAACAGACACCCCACAGGACAGTCAATGCAGCTCTATACACATTCATAGCACAATAGCAGACAGACATTAGGCCTGGATATGGTGAGCTGCACCCCACCACTATCTGATATTCTCCTGCAGCAAGTCATCAGCCACTGCACTCTGCTCCATCACAACACATACCAGCTGCAAAGTGTGCTAGCTTGTCCACAGTGCATGTTCCCAGTGGAGATGCATGCACCCAGAACTGGGATATCAGCATACACAGCAGGCAGATAAATCAATGACTAGGCCCCCAAAAGGAAACCCATATCTATCACATGAGAGAAATACCATATAGCACTATGGGGGTGCCTAGCCATGCTGTGGTCACTGCGCAGTCAGGGTGAGAGTGATCTCTCAGCAGGACATACTGAGGTCACCCTGTCTGTGTAGGTGGTGGCCGGGAACTAAAATGTCCCAGTCAGTGCCCTATGCCCTGTGCAGATGCACCCTGGCCAGGCCACCCTGTCCGGCCTATACCCATGGTACCTTGCTCCTCATTATGCACATTGGCAGCCCAATACTGGCAAAATTGCTGGCAGTGTGGGCTGTGGAAGGTGTTTGCAGCCACCACACACTGGAGAGACAGACAGCCACCCCCACACCTATGCCAGCATTGTGCTACTATAGAGGAGTTCAGCAGCCATACCCACCACACCAGTCCTGGGCATAGTACAAGCATGGATATGGTACGCAATACTGTTGGGGGTCACTCCCCAGGGTGGTAAACACTGTCAGAGACCAGACCTGCAGCACATACCGCAGACATCAGAATGATTGTTATGGTGAAGCCCAAGGAGCAAAATGTGCTTAACGTAGGCATTGATATCTGCCAGTTATCATGGGAAACGTTTGATAGCTGTGTACCATATCCCCAGGTGTAGGGTGGCATTGCTAAGGTATGCAACTGCTAGTATTGGGAGATACAGGCAGGGCCCAATGTCCTGCCTCTCCAGGAGGCATTGGCCAATGGGGCCTGTGGGGGGGGGGTGTGGGTGTGTCTGGCCCTGTTGGCTGCTGCTTTACGGCAGAGTTTCCCAACTCCAGTCCTGGTGTTCCAAACACTGTTCGGGTTTTCATGCTGTCCCTCATAAATATGCATGAGCTACATTTGCATATCATGGGGGTGGTGCATAGATATGCAGCACAGGCATCTTTATTAGAGGCAGCATGGAACCTGAATGGTGTGGGGCCCTCCAGGACTGCATTTGGGAGACTCTGCTCTAGGTGATGCGGCTGTTTATGGTGTCTGTGTTTGGTGTGGTAAAATATAGGCGTATTAACCATGCGTATGTTCTCAGCAATAAAGGTTTGTCCTTACTATCACGGCTTAGTTGTAGGAAAAATATGTGGACTGGATTGGCAGTAGCCCAAGCTGGGCTTTGAACCTATGACCTTTTGTTTCTGCACATACTGTCTGTGTGCACTGCACCACTGTGTTGCCACAGATATGCTGTGTTCCCTGGGGAGCCCATGACTGTACATCCGACAGAGCCTGTCTGTTGCGGTGGACGGTGCCAGCCTGCACAGGCCGAGGCCACTGTCTGCTGTGGTTTGCAGCCACTGTCCCCTCCACCACCTGTACCCTTCTGCCAACATGCAGACATGTCCCTATCTGGGAAAAAGCATATGACCTGATTGAGTTGTGGCACTCCAGGACTGAATTTGGGGGACTCGGCTGTAGGTAATGGCCATTGTTATGGTTTGTGTGCGGTGTAGGGTAAAATATGGGTGTTGGAACCATGCTTATGTTCTCTGCAATAAAGGAGTGTCTGTACTATCACTGTTTAGTGCTGGGTAAAGCTATGGGGACTGGGTTGGCAAGAGCCCCAGCTGGGATTTGAACCTGTGACTTTTTGGTTCTACAGGCACTGGCTGTGTCTGCTGCACCACACTGTGGCCACAGAGAGAGTGTAGTCTCTGGAGATAGGAAACCTGGCCGCATGAGTCAGACACCCTGCTTTGCACAATTTTACTGTGGGCTCGTTTACCTTGTATGGGGACAAAGGTGCAAATAAACCTCAAAAATGACCTCCAAAAAAGGGGATAAAAACCAACACCAAGCTGGGCAACAGTGATATCAATGGGCAACATGCAAAACACTCCCAGGAAAGCTCCATTAAAATGCAGTGATTTTTGAAAGAGTCTACGGAGCATAGACCCTTCCAAAAAGCATTTCTTTTTTTTGGAGCTTTCCTGGGAGTGTTTTTTATGGTTCCCCATTAATATCACTGTTGCCCAGCTGTATTATAATTTATTTGGTATTTGTTGTGGTCATTTTCATTTTCTATTTGCTATTTTGTTCTGTGCACATGTATCACACTGCTCACGTTTTGCAGGTTTCCCCGGTTTTGCTGTACATTGCTGACGGAAATGGTTTCTCTTCCATTTAAATTGGCTCTAACGAGAGGGTTTCACTCGCGGTATTTTTTTGCCGAAATTCAGCCCCGCTCCTGTACGGGGAGCCTCTCCCCTCCCACTCTCCACCCATTGACCCCGTCCCCCCGCCCCTCGGGAGCCTTCCTCCGCCCTCGCAATGCCTTTCCACGCCTCTATCGCACATCAGCGCCCCCCGCTCTTGTGTGGGCTGAGCGCACTTGTGCGGGGGGCGCGCACGCGTGTGGGGGCACCAAAACGCACTATTAGCGTACGCTAAGGTACCTTAGCGCACGCTCAAGTGCACCCCGCTCATTTGCGCGGTTTAGTAAACATACCCCTTAGTCTTATATGAAGAGGTGGTAAAAATATCTTACTTGTGTTGACAAGTGGCTCATATGCCACATTATTCAGCCCTGGAACCAAACACTTATGGAGCAGCTAGTTCTTTTTAATGTAATGAGACTCTCTAGCACAGGAGTCCCATTCGTAAATGAAATAAAAGTACGTGGTATACCCGAGCTGCATTCCTAGTAGCAGTGCCACCACTTTTAGATCACCACAGTGGTTCCAGTTGTAGTTGTAATGTATGTGTTTCAACAACAGTTCCATGTTTTCATAGGTTTCTTAAATGTGTACTGCATAGGCAATAGGTATTGAAGGGTGGACATTGCCATTGGATTACAAGACAGCTTTCAGGCTTAACATTTCCTTTTTGCTCTACCCCAATCCCATTAGTTGTATGTGTCTGTCATGGATAGATTGTGAGCTCCTCGAGTAAGGACTACCTCTTATATGTTCACATACAGCACCCATCAAAGGGTTTTTCAGCATTCAAGGATACCAGTGAACTTTTATCTAGTGCCAAAATATTAAAGACTCTGTGGGTGTTAGCAATAAATAGCCTCTCTTTTATGAATCCTGTTAGATCTGGATCAATCAATTTGGAGAACTTTTTCTAGCCTATTCTGAAGCACCTTAGCATATATTTTAATATTGGCATTTAGAAGAGGAGTAACCTAGTAGTCAAAACAGTGGCCTGTGATCAAAGAGACCGGGTTTCACATCCCACTGGCACTCCTTGTGGCCTTGGACAAGTCATTTAACCTCCATTGCCACAGGTACAGATTTAGATTGTAATCCCTGGGGACATGGGAATACCTACAATACTGTACTTGATTGTAATTTGTCTTGGGATACTACTACTGGAAAGGCATGAGCTAAATATTATAAAAAAAATAGGATGCAAGTTTAAATTCTGAGCAATCCTGTCTCTTAGTAATCATGACTATTGTTGTATGTGTTAGGCCAGTAGTGCAATATGGATCATCCTGTAAATATCCAGAGGCCCTCCTTAGCTTTCTGGATCTCTAAAATATCTAGCAGCTTTACTTACACCCCCTGTCTTCATCTGAAAACTGTGACAATCTAATCCTACGTAGGTCTTCTCTAATCTTATATAATGTAGCTGTATCATTGCCACAATAGAGCTCAGAAAAATAAGACATGAATACTGTATCAATATGTGTAGTTAAACCTGCCATATTATAAATTCTTGCACATATTTATTCTGTTTCCTTTTCCTAAATTTCCTTTCCAGCACTGACCCAGTTTAATTATGTATCATGCTCATGAAACTTTTGTCTGATGTAATGGAAGGACCATTTGATTTTATCCATTTGAAACTTATATAATTCTGCTCTAAGATTTTGCAAAGTCCTTCAGTATATATATATTCTGGACCTACCAGTTTCTTTAGGTTTAGCTTTCAATTTTTTCTTTCCAAATACTGGTATGCAAATGAGTGGAGGAGTTGCTTAATGGTTAGAACCAGGGCCGGATTTAGCTATACGCCATGTACGCCATGGCGTAGGGCCCACAGCTGCAAAGGGCCCACAAAAATTGAACTAGTTAGGCTTTTTTTTTTAAATAAAATAAAAAAAAACCTGCTGGCTGCCGCCGCGGGGCCTCCTCTGCTGCCGCGGCAGCATGGACTGACCCGCGGGGGCCCCCTCTGTAAGCTCGGTCCCTCCCTCCGTGCCTCCGTGTCTCCCTCCGTGCAGGCTGTTAGAGACGCGAAGGCAGACTGTCTCCTTCTGCCTTCCCGTCTCTGTTAAGCCCGCAGGGGCTGATGGGAAATTTCCCATCAGCCCCTGCGGGCTTAACAGAGACGCGAAGGAGACAGTCTGCCGTCGCGTCTCTCACAGCCTGCACGGAGGGAGACATGGAGACACGGAGGGAGGGACCGAGCTTACAGAGGGGGCCCCCGCGGGTCAGTCCATGCTGCCGCGGCAGCAGAGGGGGCCCCGCGGCGGCAGCCAGCAGGTTTTTTTTTTAAATTAAATTTTACTTTAGGCCGGGGGAGGGGGAGGGGGTAGGACTGGTAAGTGGGGGGGCTGGGACTGGGGCTGGAAATGGGTTGGGACTGGGACGGGAAATGGGCTGGGACTGGGACTGGAAAGGGGTTGGGGGGATTAAGGCTGGAGGTGGGCTGATGCGGTTAGGACTGGTAATGGGCTGTGGGCTGTTGGGGGGGGTTAGAACTGGTAATGGGTTTTGGGGGGGTTAAGACTGGTAATGGGCTGTGGGCTGATGGGGGCTGTCTGGTAATGGGCTATGGGGGGCTAGGACTGGAAATGGGCTGGGGGGGGTTAAGACTGGAGGTGGGCTGATGGGGTGAGCACTGGTAATGGGCTGTTGGGGGGGTTTAGAACTGGTAATGGGTTTTGGGGGGATTAGACTGGTAATGGGCTGTGGGCTGATGGGGGCTGTCTGGTAATGGGCTATGGGGGGGCTAGGACTGGAAATGGGCTGGGGGTTAAGACTGGAGGTGGGCTGAGGGGGTTAGGAATGAAAATGGGCTGTTGGGGGGTTTAGAACTGGTAATGGGCTTTGGGGGGGGGTTAGGACTGGTAATGGGCTGTGGGCTGATGGGGGCTGTCTGGTAATGGGCTATGGGGGGGGGTAGGACTGGAAATGGGCTGGGGGGGGGGGGGTTAAGACTGGAGGTGGGCTGATGGGGTTAGGACTGGTAATGGGCTGTGGGCTGATGGGCTGATGGGGGGGTTAGGACTGGCAATGGGCTATGGGGGGCTGACTGGAAATGGGTTGATGGGGTTAGGACTGGAAGTGGGCTGATGGGGGGTTAGGACTGGTAATGGGTTATAGGGGGGGCTTAAACTGAAAATGGGGTGATGGGGGGTTAGGACTGGTATTGGGTTGGGGGGTTGCTAGGACTGGAAATGGGCTGATGGGTGGCTAGGACTGGAAATGGGCTGATGCAGGGACTAGAAGGGAATGGATGCTGGGTGAGGCTGGAACTAGAAGGGAGCTGATGTTGGGGGAGGATTAGAATGGGATGGGGCTGGAAGAGTAAAATGGAGAAGGGAAAAATATTTTGTGTGGGAGGGATAAAAAAATCTACAATTGGCCGGGTATTGGGAGAGTAAGTGGGGATTGAGGATGGAGGGGTAAAATTTGAGTGGATGAAATAGGAATGAGGAAAGAGCAAAAGGAGAAAGATTAGTATGTTAAAGCAGATGTAGAGAGAGAATGGAAAAAAACTAGAAGAGAGAAGAAAGGACAAATGGACAGCAGACGATGGAGAGTTAGCAGAAGACATGAAGAAACCAGAAGAAAGTGGCTGGAGCAATTGCAGCTGAAAAAAATGCACAAAAGGTAGAAAAATATCTCTTTATTTTGAATTTATTAATTGGAATATGTCAGCTCTGGTAAATGTGCATCATTAACGTCTGCGCTTTGTTTAGTACAAGAGCAAATTAATGTATAGTTTTATTTCTACAGTGTTGTACATTCCAAGTTTGGCTTTTGGGATTCCCAGTTTAATTATTGTCTTCCTGTTTCTAAAATGTGATTACTTGTTTGGTGATGGTCTATGTTCTGCATGTGTAACTGAGCTGAGGTGTTCTGTTTATATAATTCCTATTTGACATTGCCACTTGTTCTCTTTCCCCAGTAGGTCATGTATTGTTGTTCTCTGAAATGTATTGGTTTAATATTTGCAGTGTTGCCTTTTGATTGGTAGAGTATGGTGCTTTGTGAGTCCTGGTAGTGCTGTTAGGATACGGCGGGTTTGCTATGGGTTCTAAATGGGCAGTGTTTGTAGTAGTTCCTAATGTGTCTGGCAGTTGGCACTGGATTATAGTAATGTAGAAATCTTTTAGTCTTTCTTTATCCATACACTCATTAAGAGGCACGTTTACTAAAAGTTAGTATATGGTAACATTATGCAAATATTTATGCAAATGAGGCCCCTTATGCAAATGAGGCCCACACCCCCCTTGGGCCGCCCCTGCTGGGGGCCCACAATTTTTGTTGGCATAGGGCCTCACTCAAGGTAAATCCGGCCCTGGTTAGAACACTGGCTTGGTAACCAAAAGACCATGGTTTGATTCCCCCTAGCATGCCTTGGGTAAGTGACTTAACCCTCCATTGCCTTGGAAGAAAATCCTGGCAATGTACTTCAGATTATACTGCCAAGAAAACCCAGGAGCTGTTGGGTCAGCATTGACTTGAAGGCACACATTGTGTTGAATTGATATGCATCCAGTGCAAAAGAAAGTTTATAGGTTTCTTTTTCAATACTGATTTCAAAGTTTCCAGTGCCAATAAACCTTAGATGCCCTACCCATGTATTTCTGAAAAACTGGTCACCACTTCCCTAATCATTGCACAAAACTCCACTGTATGCATTAAATTCATATTTTTTAAAGTTGCACATTCATCAGTTACAGTGAGAGCTGAACTCAGAAGGAGACCATGTTAACACAGGCAGCATAAAGGATTATTTAGAGAGAATGAGGATCTTTTCAATCTTCTGTAGCTCTTTTATGCAATGTTGTCTCTCAAAAAATGATTTTAGAAAATCTTGGAACTGTCTCAGCCTCTCATCATTGTTAAATACAAGCACAAAAAGAACTCAATTTTCAATAGCTTTGAGTAAAATGAGAGGGTGCTTGAAACTCATGTCTGAAGGGAGCAGGTAATTGTGAAAAAAATATGGCAGGGCAGATAGTTGTTGTCTCTGCCAGTGGGAAAGTTCTGGGAAGAGACAAAAGAAATTGGGCCTGATTTTCAGGTGGCACAGTGCTATATTAATTTAAGCACTAGCTTCTTTTCAGCATTGCTATCTGTAAAGACAGAGGCAATGACTATACAGGCAGTACAGTCATTATGTTAGCACTATGTATTAGGACTGTAAAGAGCTAAAAAAAAGGTTCAATTTGTTTTTGTATGAATTTTTTCCCGTTTTCATGTGGATTTGTTTTTCTTTTCATACAATCGATTTAAATGTGCCTGTTGTATGCATGCTAAAACTTTGCATATGCAAATCAATTGTTTGCCTGTTAATTCATAGGCATGTATGCATACAAGAGATTTACCAAACAGACCAAATGTATACTCCTACTATGTGTCTGTTTGGTTTAAGTTTGCTACTTCAACAGGCCTAAACTAGATGTGCAAGTTATCCATCTGGTGGCTAAATATTACTGTTCTCCATATAATTTTTCAGCCCATTCTTGCCCAGTGGCATACTAAGAATGTGGTAGTAGATGTGGTCTGCCCAAGTGCCTGCCGGGGGGGGGGAGGGGGAGGGGGGAGTGCTGAAATTCTGGGCCCCCATACCATGGTGGAGGCGCGTGTTGCAAACATACCTTTGTTCTTTGCTGGCTTGCCGCAGTGCCTCTACTCCAGGCCTGATGGCTGTTCCCGCCCAGTTAAGGTCTTTCAGTAATACCTACACTGTAAGACTTTGGCCTGGGAGCTGCCAGGCCTAGAGTGGAGGTTGCGCGGCAAGCCAGCAAAGGTATGTTTGTCGTATGCATCTCTGCCATGTGGGCCTGGTGGGGGGAGGGGGCAGAGCATCATCATGGGGGAGGGAAGCATCACTACTGGGAGAGAAGGGTGTCTGCTCCGGGTGCCCAATATCCTTGGAATGCCACTGTCCTCACCCCTGGATACATGTGGGCTAACATGTCTCAGCTACTCACGTCAGGTGTTCTCAGAATTCCGCAGCAAAATTCTGTTTGAGTTTTTAGCTTGCAGTAAGGATATAGCTTGTTTTCAGCTCTCAGAAGTAAGGAACAATCTGTTTCTAGTTTGCATAGCATGAGGTACACTTTGAGCCTGCAGAGAGAGAGAGAAAATCTGCCTGAAGCTTGCAAAAAGTGCATGTATTTTTAGAATAAAAATGCTGGGTAGTAAGGTAATTGCACTTACAGGCTTGCAGCATTCACCAAAGGTTCTGTTGGACATACTGAGGTGTAATTTTATAACAGGTCATCTAGGATAACGTTCCAAAAGGCATCTATTTCATAAAGGCAACATAGGCACTTATATGTCTTTCAAAGATAGGCTCTCTGAAATAGCCCTAATAGCCCTCAATTCTCTCATTCAAATTTACACCTGCTCTGAAGATGGTATAAGTCTGTGCATATACTCTACGAGGCACATTCTGCGCTGTATGTCTCCGAGCTGTCTGGACATTCATACATCAAACGGCTGGGAGACGCAGCCGATTCTGCTCCTGTGGGGGCTATTGTCCTTTCCCAACAGCTGGACCCCCAATCTGGCCTCCATTGGCCAGGGTCCAGCTGCAGGGAACTTACTCCCCCTCCCTCAACTGTCTCTGCCGTCTGCTGAAAGCCCGCGTCCAGGGGGACTTATTCCACCTCAGAATAGGCCCTATATATCTGGAAAGATGACCCGTCCTTGCTCTGCCCTCATTCTGCCCTCTTTCTGCACTCCCTCTGCCCCCATCTAAGGCTCCCTATACAACTCAGATGTACATACGG
This sequence comes from Ichthyophis bannanicus, assembly GCA_033557465.1. NCBI lineage: Eukaryota > Metazoa > Chordata > Amphibia > Gymnophiona > Ichthyophiidae > Ichthyophis > Ichthyophis bannanicus. The sequence continues at coordinate 489,365,777 of CM066035.1, forward strand.
GGAGTCTTTTTCCAGCAGCCACATTTGGACATCCCCATTATTTGTGGTCCAGAATGACTCCCTATGCATATACTCATGTAATTTACAAAATGTGCATATATATCTCAGCTCTACCCCTAGAAACGCCTTTGTGTGGTGTATGCATAAGTACAAGTCAACTTGTCAGCATGTGTACTTATTCCTGTGTAATTATCATCATAGTTTTATGAGTCTTTTTCCCCCTTATAAGACATGTATAGCCTATGCAAAATACTTTATGAAAGTGCTTCATTTGGGGATAATTTTATAACAGGACGCCTATTTGAAAAGTCCAAAAAGGTGACTATTTCATGCCTCTTTTATAAAGGCCAAAAAATAAACCTGTGTAGAGTGCTCCTATGTACCCATTACTAATTTTAATTCAAAATGGAAAACACTTATTTTCTTTTACCAAGTGTCTACAATCCCCATGACTATTTTTTTTTTTACTTTATTACTTAAAAAGAGTCATCAAAAATGACACTGAGATGGAATAGACTGCTTTACCACATTCACTGCTCATTTTTCCTCACTTGTTTCATAAAAAGTGAGATTTTAGAAAGGCTGGGCAAGTCAAATCCAGGACACCCAGGGTGAAGCATACAGCGAAATGTTGGGTATATCTATATTGCTAGCCATTTTTCATAACATGGAAGTCCCCAATGTTGACGTCCATGTCAGTGGCCAAATAGACATCCCCCTTAGGAAAGCATGGGGCAGAGACATCCGTCTTATGTCAACTAGTATAAGGTGAAGTGAACCAGTGTAGCAAAATGGAAATATGAACCCCTATTCCTCATCAGCATTTGTTGTCATATTGTAAAATAAAAGGGTATGAGAGGAGCAACTTCTTCACACGCTTAACATTTGCTTGACTTAATGATCACTTTTCAGATGCCTGTTCATGCCTGGAGCAGGTATAACCTTAAACGTAATGCCAGACATCCAGGACTTTTCTGAAATGGCGGAGACATCCAAGCTCTTACAAATGCCCCAGTCATGCCTCTGCCATGCCCCTGTTCAGACTTGGAAGTCCTCACACTGGCGACATCCACAGACCTGACTTCTAAAAAGGCCCTGTAGATATCTCCATGCTTTGGGCATTTCTGTGCTCATTTTTAAATTTACAAAGCATAAATAGGGCTTTCATAATAGCCTCCAAAATCTTTTTTTATACTGCTTGAGTCATATAAATTATTACAGACAAGTTCCTGTTATTTAAAAAAACATCAATAACTACTGAATCACCACATGGCATAATTGCTGTTATTTTAGAAGCATTTCTACATATAAATAGCGGCATGCACACATGTAGAACAACTACACATGCAAATAGCATGGACAAGTTCCTGGAGGAAAGATCCATAAACCATTAAAGAGGACCCAGGAAATCCACTGCTTGCCTAAGGTCAAGCATTGTGGAACCTGTATGCTTTTTGGGGAACCTGTCGGGTACTGGATTGGCCACTGTTGGAAACAGGATACTGGTATTAATAGCCCTTGGTCTGAGCCAGTGTGGCATTTCTTATGTGTGGAAGCAGTCCACCATACCTTATCAGAAAGACCAGGCAACAATACATGGTCACCAACCACACCAATAGATTACAGTGCAAGTGGCCAGTGATGGCTAGAGAAGGCTGACTGGAAGAAATGTGCACCTGGATTATAGTCTGCCTTTCTCCAGTATTATATGAGTATAATCCAAATATATTCTACCATGACATGAGCATGCACATCAAGTTGGGCAGTCCTTATCCGGTTATACTCTGCAGGAATCTAAGTATTGGACACAATTGTATGAGTATAGTGTTATTTATTATTTATTTACATTCTCTTATATACCGCACTATTCTGCATCAGTGCGGTTTACATTGAACAAACTGAAATTACATTGAACAGGGTATTATAACTTGGAGATAACTATTTTACAGGGAACATGGGCTATGGAGGGTTGAGTGGCTTGCCCAAGACCACAAGGAGTGTCTTTTTCTTTGCCAATATTCAGAAGTATGCGATTATTTTATATAGCAATATTCATTGCTAGTGGCAGCAGCCAAATAATATGTAAGAGTCCCTAATCATTGCTATGGCCCAGATGACAGAAAGTGACTGTGAAGGAACCCCCCTCTCATGGCAGCGATCCAGGTCCTAAACCCAGAAATTTGTCAGATGCCACAGGAGGGAGCAATGAAACAACAAAGCAGAGGCATTTCTAAACTTCTGCAGGATTGCTGTAGATACCTGGAGGAACAGAATCACATGAGCATGATCGCTGCAGTCTGAGAAGAAAGAAGCTGCCATCAAAGAGAGCAATAATAGACTAACACCCAGGGAAATTCCAATCATATAACTTAATAAACAAATTCCCTACCTTCACCCCCTACTATTATATATGATTGAATAGCTATTTTTGTTGAACTATTTGCCTTAAGAGGACACCCTCTCCTGTAGCAAATATTCCTTTTATTCGTTTTAATGAGCTAAAATTTAACTCAATTTTCACCTAAACAGTGAAAAAACTGGGAGACTCACATCCTGTGATCACCACTGAAATATTCGTCACGTGACAGGAGAGCATCACCCTGGTGTGGCAGGAAGTGATCCTGTAACTAGGACCTGTCCTCCAGGTGATGTAAACCCCTCTCGCACCGAGGAAGTTTCTCCAGGGCCATGTGCCCATGAGGGAAGGGTTAGGACAGCAGTTATAGTTGGTGATTCGATCATTAGGCATGTAGATAGCTGGGTGGCTGGTGGACGTGAGGATCGCCTGGTAACATGCCTGCCTGGTGCGAAGGTAGCGGACCTCACGCGCCACCTAGATAAGGTCTTAGATAGTGCTGGGGAGGAGTCTGCTGTCTTGGTACATGTCGGTACCAATGACATAGGAAAATGTGGTAGGGAGGTTCTGGAAGCTAAATTTAGGCTTTTAGGTAGGAAGTTGAAATCCAGAACTTTCAGGGTAGCGTTCTCCGAAATGCTTCCCGTTCCACGCGCAGGACCCAAAAGGCAGGCAGAGCTCCGGAGTCTCAATGCGTGGATGAGACAATGGTGCAGAGATGAGGGGTTTTGGATTTGTTAGGAACTGGGGAACATTCTGGGGAAAGGAGGGGCTCTTCCGAAGGGATGGGCTTCACCTTAACCGGGATGGAACCAGGCTGCTGACATTAACCTTTAAAAAGGAGATAGAGCAGCTTTTAAACTAGATGATAGGGGAAAGCCGACAGTCGCCCAAGAGCGCATGGTTCGGAAGAATGTATCCTTGAAGGATACTACAAAAAGCAGAGAGGTTCCAAAAAAAGAGTAAAGTAGCCCAAATGCCCTCAAGTATGGAGCAGACAGAGCTTAAAGATCCCAAATTACCCATGTCTACCAATAGCCAAATTAATATGAATAAAATACAGTCTCTAAAATGCTTGTATGCAAATGCTAGAAGTCTACAAAACAAGATGGGAGAGTTAGAATATATAGCACTAAACGAGAGGTTAGATATGATTGGAATATCAGAGACATGGTGGAAGGAGGACAACCAGTGGGACACTGTGATACCTGGGTACAAACTGTATCGTAATGATAGAGCTGATCAAATTGGTGGAGGGGTTGCGCTCTATGTTAGAGAGGGCATTGAGTCAGAAAGGATTAAAGTTTTGCAGGAAACAAAATTTGCTGTAGAATCTCTATGGATTGAAATTCCATGTAAAAAGGGGAAGGCGATGGCAGTGGGGGTGCACTATCGTCCGCCTGGCCAGAATGAACAAATGGATGATGAAATGCTCAAAGAAATCAAGGAAGCTAGCAAAAGTTACAGTGCAGTAATAATAATGGGTGATTTCAATTACGCCGGTATCGACTGGGTCAGTGTCACAGCAGGACATGCTAGGGAGATAAAGTTCCTAGATGAAATAAATGACTGCTTCTTGGAGCAGCTGGTTCATGAACCAACCAGAGGGGAAGCAATATTAGACCTAGTCCTTAGTGGAACACCAGATGTAGTGCAAGAGATAAGGGTGTTGGGGCCACTTGGCAATAGTGATCATAGCATGATCGCCTTTGATTTAATTAGTGGAGGAGGGATAGTAAGGAAATCCACAGTACTACCTTTTAACTTTCGAAAGGGAGACTATGATAAAATGAGGAAAACAGTTAAGAAAAAACTAAAAGGAGCGGTTGCAAAGGTTAAAGACTTACATCAAGCTTGGGTGTTGTTTAAAAATACTATCTTGGAAGCCCAAGCCAGCTTTATTCCACGCTTTAAGAAAAGTGGAAGGAAGTCAAAAAAACTGCCAGCATGGTTTAAAGGTGAGGTCAGAGAGGCTGTTGTTGCCAAAAAAGCATCTTTCAGGAAATGGAAAAAAGAGCCAAACGACGAAACCTGGAAACAGCACAAGCACTGGCAAGTCAAATGCAAGGCATTAATAAAGCAGGCAAAGGGAGAATTTGAGAAGAAGCTGGCTGCGGAAGCAAAAACGCGAAATAAAGATTTTTTCAAGTACATTCGCAGCAAAAAACCAGTGAGAGAGTCAGTTGGTCCATTAGATGATAGAGGCGTTAAAGGGGCACTAAGAGGTGACAAGGCGATAGCAGAGAGACTGAATGAATTCTTTGCTTCAGTCTTTACTGAGGAAGATATAGGGATGTTACCCATGACTGAAGTGGTATTTAAAGGTGCAGAAGAGTTGAAGGAAATATCGATACATCGGGAAGATGTATTACAACTATTAGACAAACTGAAGAGTAGCAAATCACCTGGGCCAGATGGTATACATCCAAGGGTGTTGAAATAACTGAAATATGAGATTGCAGACCTGCTATTAGTAATCTCTGAACTATCATTAAAATCATCTCTAATTCCTGAAGATTGGAGGATAGCCAATGTAACACCAATTTTTAAAAAGGGTTCCAGGGGTGATCCAGGAAACTACAGACCGATGAGCTTGACGTCAGTACCGGGAAAAATGGTAGAAACCATCATAAAGAATAAAATTATTCATCATTTAGATAGTCATGGCCTAATGGGAGACAGCCAACATGGCTTTCGACAAGGAAGATCTTGCCTTACTAATCTGTTATGTTTTTTTTGAAGGTGTGAATAAACAGGTGGACAAAGGTGAGTCGGTTGATATAGTGTATCTGGACTTTCAGAAAGCCTTTGACAAGGTCCCTCATCAGAGACTTTTGGCAAAACTAAAGAGTCATGGGATAGGAGGCAGTGTACTACTGTGGATCAGGAACTGGTTAAAAGATAGAAAGCAGAGGGTAGGGCTAAATGGCCAATTTTCCCAATGGAGAAAGGTGAATAGTGGTGTACCCCAGGGATCTGTGCTGGGTCCTCTGCTTTTTGACATATTCATAAATGACCTGGAAAGTGGAATAACGAGTGAGGTTATCAAATTTGCAGATGACACAAAACTATTTAAAGTTGTTAAAACCCGAGAGGATTGTGGAAAATTGCAAGAGGATCTTGATAAATTGGAAGACTGGGCATTAAAATGGCAGATGAAATTTAATGTGGACAAGTGCAAAGTTATGCACCTAGGGAAGAAAGAACAACCCAAACTATGGTTACACAATGCAAGGTTCCACTTTAGGAACCACCACACAGGAAAAAGATTTAGGCGTCATTGTGGATAACATGTTAAAACCCTCGGCCCAGTGTGCAGCGGCAGCCAAGAGAGCAAATAGAATGCTAGGTATGATAAGGAAAGGAATGGAAAATAAAACAAAAGATATTATAATGCCTCTATATCGTTCCATGGTGAGACCGCACCTTGAATATTGTGTGCAATTCTGGTCGCCGTATCTTAAAAAGGATATAGCGTTATTAGAAAAGGTTCAGAGAAGAGCCACCAAAATGGTAAAGGGGATGGAAGGATACTCCTATGAAGAAAGGCTAAAAAGGTTAGGGCTCTTTAACCTGGAAAAGAGACGGCTGAGGGGAGATATGATAGAAGTCTATAAATTAATGAACGGAGTGGAACGGGTAAACGTAGATCGATTGTTTACGTTATCAGAATATAGACAGACTAGGGGACATGCAATGAAGCTACAGGGTAAACTATTTAAGACTAATAAAAGAAAATATTTTTTCACTCAACGTGTAATCAAACTCTGGAATTTGTTACCGGAGGATGTAGTAAAGGCTGTTGGTGTAACTGGGTTTAAAAAAAGGTTTGGACAAGTTCCTGGAGGAAAAGTCCATAAACCATTATTAAGAGGGGACCAGGATATCAATGCTTGACCCAGTACAAGCATTGTGGAACCTGTGTCTTTTGGGGAAACTGCTAGGTACGTATGACCTAGATTGGCCACTGTTGGAAACAGGATACTGGGCTCGATGGACCTTGGTCTGACCCAGTATGGCATATCTTATGTTCTTATGTTCTAAAAAAACACCAACTTAGCTTTTAGACGAACATTTAAATGAACCTCAAAACAAGTTTCAGGAAAACGACTCCCGCTGTAGAGTAATTCTTGTTTTTCAAACAGCGGTTAAACTTCATTTCATCAAAATTTTCACAAACGAAGCCATCAACCTTTTCACTCTCATGGATGGCTATCAGAATCACCAGCACTTGCTACATAGCGCCATGTTTCAGATCTAAGAATCCTCTTGATCCTTCATCAGGCTAACACTCAGGCTGAATAAAATGCCGCCATCTCAATTCCTTTCTTATGGGGAAATTCCATCTGATGTCAGTAACACACTGTAGGTCCAATTAGAATCCTGCAAACTTGACTAGCACCAGGCTATTCCAATCAGATTCAAAGTCATAAGATATCCCCAAGCTCAACTAATAACAAACTCCACCAATCGATTTCAAGGTTCAAGCCTCGGGGAATCACTGTTTGCAATCAAAATATCCATTTTTGTTCGAGATACTGTAATCTTTGTGTCCTGTCTCCTCCTCGATATTAAGGGGGTACATGGTCAATGATCCGTCAATTGTATTCATGAAAAAAATGTCCTTTGAATCTGATTGGAATAGCCTGTTGCTAGTCAGGTTTGCAGGATTCTAAGTGGACCTAAGTTACTGACGTCAGATGGATTTTTCCCATAAGAAAGGAATTGAGATGGCAGCATTTTATTCAGCCTGAGTGTTAGCCTGATGAAGGATCGAGAGGATTCTCAGTTCTCAAACATGGCACTATGTAGCTAGCGCTAGTGGTGATTCCAATAGCATCAATGAGAGTGAAAAGGTTGACGGCTTCGTTAGTGAAAAATTTGATGAAATAAAGTTTAACCGCTGTTTGAAAAACAAGAACTACTCTACAGCGGGAGTCTTTTTTCTGAAACCTGTTTTGAGGTTCATTTGAATATTCGTCTAAAAGCTAAGGGTTTGTTTGTTTTTTTAATTTCATTGGTGATCACAGGATGTGAGTCTCCCGGTTTTTTCACTGGTTGGGTGAAAATTGAGTTAAAGTTTAGCTCATTAAAACAAATAAAATGAATATTTGCTACAGGAGAGGGTGTCCTCTTCAGGCAAATAGTCCAACAAAAATAGTTATTCAATCATATATATAATAGTAGGGGTGAGAGTAGGGAATTTGTTTATTAAGTTATATCAAAGAGAGCAAGGCAGAGCAGTGCCAGGCCTCACAGAGGTTAGACCAGCGATGGTGAACCTATGGCACGCGTGCCAGCTGTGGCACGCGAAGGCCTTGCAGCTGGCACGCGGGTAGGTCCGCAAAAAAGAAAAAGCTGGCTCTGGCTGCTGCCGCGGACGCGGCAGCGGCAGAGTGCAGTGTCCCGCGGGGCCCCCTCCGCCTGCTAAGCCCCTCTGCAAGGGCTTTCAGATTCGCGAGGGAGAGCGTCTCCCTCGCGTCTCTGTTAAGCCCGCAGGGGCTAATGGGAAATTTGCCATCAGCCCCTTTAGACGCGAGGGACTGATGGGAAATTTCCCATTAGCCCCTGCGGGCTTAACAGAGACGCGAGGGAGACGCTCTCCCTCGCGAATCTGAAAGCCCTTGCAGAGGGGCTTAGTGGGCGGAGGGGGCCCCGTGGGACATTGCATTCTGCCGCTGCCGCGGTAGCGGCAGCAGCCAAAGCCAGCTTTTTTTTTTTATTAAATATGCCATGGGGGGGGGGAGTTAGGACTGCTAATGGGCTATGGGGGGAGGGCTTAGGACTGCTAATGGGCTGGGGGGGGTAGGACTGCTAATGGGCTGGGGGGGGTAGCGGGTAGGACTGCTAATGGGCTAGAGGGGGGGGGGTAGGAATGCTAATGGGCTGGGGGGGTAGCGGGTAGGACTGCTAATGGGCTAGGGGGGGTTAGGACTGCTAATGGGCTGGGGGGTAGGACTGCTAATGGGCTAAGGGGGTAGGACTGGTAATGGGCTATGGGGGGGGTTAAGACTGCTAATGGGCTTTGGGCTGATGGGGGCTGTCTGGAAATGGGGTGATGGGGGTTAGGACTGATAATGGGCTATGGGGGGGGGCTAGGACAGGAAATGGGCTGATGGGGAGGGGTTAGGACTGGATGGGCTGTGGGCTGTTGGGGGGGTTAGGACTAGTAATGGGCTATGGGGGGGTTAAGACTGGTAATGGGCTGTGGGCTGATGGGGGCTGTCTGGAAATGAGGTGATGGGGGGTTAGAACTGCTAATGGGCTATGGGGGGGGGGGTTAGGACTGATAATGGGCTAAGGGGGGGGGGCTAGGACAGGAAATGGACTGATGGGGAGGGGTTAGGACTTGAGGTGGGCTGATGTGGTTAGGACTGGTAATGGGCTGTGGCCTGATGGGGGGTTTAGGACTGGCAATGGGCTGTGGGGGGCCTGACTGGAAATGGGCTGATGGGGTTAAGACTGGAAGTGGGCTGATGGGGGGTTAGGACTGGTAATGGGCTATGGGGGGGTTAGGACTGATAATGGGCTATGGGGGGGTTAAGACTGGTAATGGGCTTTGGGCTGATGGGGGATGTCTGGAAATGGGGTGATGGGGGGTTAGGACTGGTAATGGGTTATAGGGGGGGCTTAAACTGAAAATGGGGTGATGGGGGTTTAGGACTGGAAGTGGGTTGATGGGGGGCTAGGACTGGTAATGGGTTGGGGGGTTGCTATGACTGGAAATGGGCTGAGTGGAAGGGGAGGCTTGAACTGCAAATAGCTGATGGGGAGGGAGCTTGGAATGGAAATGGGCTGTGAGGGAAGGGAGCTAGGACTGAAAATGGGCTGATGGAGCAGCTAGGATAGGACTGGAAATGGGCTGTTGGGGGGAGCTAAGATTGGAAATGGGCTGTGGTGGGGGCTTGAATTGAAATGGACTCATGGAGGGGCTAGAACTGGAAGTAGGCTCATGGGGGGTGCTTGGACTGGAATTGGACTGAGTGGAGGGGAGCTATGATTTGACATGGGCTGATGATGGGGCTAGGAAATGACTAGAAATGGGCTGATGGGGGGCTAGGATTGGAAATGAGCTGATGAAGGGACTCAGACTGAAAATGGATGGGGGAGCTAGGACTGGAAATGGGTTGATGGGGGGCTAGGACTGGAAATGGGCTGATGCAGGGACTAGAAAGGAATGGATGCTGGGTGAGACTGGAACTAGAAGGGAGCTGATGTTGGGGGAGGATTAGAATGGGATGGGGCTGGGAGAGTAAAATGGAGAGGGGAAAAATATTTTGTGTGGGAGGAATGAAAAATCTACAATTGGCCGGGTATTGGGAGAGTAAGTGGGGATTGAGGATGGAGCGGTAAAATTTGTGTGGATGAAATAGGAATGAGGAAAGAGCAAAAGGAGAGAAAGATTAGTATGTTAAAGCAGATGTAGAGAGAGAGAATGGAAAAAAAGACTAGAAGAGAGAAGAAAGAACAAATGGACAGCAGACGATGAAGAGTTAGCAGAAAACATGAAGAAACCAGAAGAAAGTGGCTGGAGCAATTGCAACTGAAAAAAAATGCACAAAAGGTAGAAAGATATCTCTTTATTTTGAATTTATTAACTGGAATATGAAACCTCTGGGAAATGTGCATCATTAACGTCTGTGCTTTGTTTGGTACAAGAGGAAATTAATTTATAGTTTTATTTCTACAGTGTTGTACATTCCAAGTTTGGCTTTTGGGGTTCCCAGTTTAATTATTGCCTTCCTGTTTCTAAATTGTGATTCCTTGTTTGGTGATGGTCTATGTTCTGCATGTGTAACTGAGCTGAGGTTTAATTGACGTGCTGGCACTTTGAGGAAATTCTTTGGTTTTGTGCGGCAGTTTGGGCACTCGGGCTCAAAAAGGTTAGCCATCACTGGGTTAGACTATTCACCCACTAGTTTTCGTAAGGGACTGTGGCATGGCAAAGATCAGAAATGAGGAGGAGCACCCTCTATAGTGTTCACTAGCCCAGGGTAGAAGGAGGATGTACTGCTCAGAAGTACCCCAGCTTAAAACAGGGGCAGAAGACCAAAATTCCCCCCCCCCCCCCACCTGCACTGACAACCAGCCTGCAGTCAGAGGAGGATGTTCCAAATCCCTTGGCAAGGAAAGACAGAAGTGTACTAAAGAATTCTGTGAGAGAAAGAGGTCTGATATCAGAGGAGAGAGAGACCCCTCCTCCAGAGAGGAAGAATGACATCGGTGGCTTCAAAGATGATGATCAGAATGAGTGACTGGCACAGGGGAGCCAGTGCTAACATAGTAGCACATACAGGGCACATGCTGAAGAGGACTAAAGATCAAACGGTTTATGTGCTGGAAGTATTATCCTGCCTGTGATAATGCTAGAAGGACAAAAGTAACAGAAGTCACACCTGTTTTCTTTCATTTACCCCATCTCCCAACCTTTATCCCAATTCTCCTCTAGCTTCCCCAGTCTCCAACAGTAGTATTTTTATTTCTGCAACTTCGTTTTTATTTACATGCAATGTGGTTTCATACCAACCCTCCCATCTACCTTATTCCCCCTCCCATCCCAACACACCTGATTGATATGCCTTGTACTCCCATACCCTCACTATCCTGTGCATGCTGTGTGCACATTGAACAGTCACCCAAGGTCACCACTCCCCCTAACAGCAAATGTACTGAGGTATCAGCTGACAAAGATCATGAAGGTATAAAGAAGTTCATGAAGGCCCCAGTGTATTGTGCTGTAGGAGCTGAGGCCTCTCACCTAGCAAATCAACATGCAATGTTGCTGCAATTACTGATACTATAAATCAAGTGCTTGACAGTCAATTTTCAGATAGCTTACAGTCTCATGGGTATGTGGCATTGGAGGGAATTGAATAGTGAGTGCAGGCAAGTGGTTGCAGAGCCCTATCCTAGCCCTTTTCCCATATGTCTGCTGCTATGTTTTGGTCCATGGGTGATGCATCAGTGACATGGCTTCTTCTGTGGGTACCTGCCACTGTCACACACAGTTGTACAATCTGTCTGATAGTATATGTGTGGGGTATGTGCATGCAACAGTGACAATATAATAGGGTGGTTAGCCATCAACACTGGGAATGATTAACTTTTCATTGTTCACTTACTGTAGGTGCTGACGGATCCACAGATGTGATGGAGGACATCAACGCAGGCTTCCCCCCATTCCATGCAGATTTGATATGTTGTGCTGGAAGATGGCTGCAGCAGCTCCTCTGATTTGAATGCATCATCACCCGGCACAGCAACACCACCGAATAGTCAGGGTCAGGAGGTTGGGGCAGAGGGTAAGATGCAGAAGGGCAGAGGTCAGGGATGTTGTAGGTAATAGAGCCATCTCCTGATGGCCTTAATTGGAGGGCTGATGGGTTGTTTTATGGTGGAGGGGGGTTTGATATGTGACAGTAGTAATGGGCTGATAGGTAGAGGTAGGGGGTGTAGGGGAGGTTGGGGAGAGAGGTAGATGCACTGGGTGGTGGGAGAGGCTTGGGGGGCTTGGAGGGGAGGGAGGGGAGGGAGTGCATTTGGTGATGGAGAAGGGAGCCATGGGATTTGTGGAACACTATAATATTCAGTTATGCATTTTTTACAATAAACATGGACCTTCACATAAAGTGTCTGGGTATAATGTCATTTCCTGCAGCCAACCCATGTTGACAAGGTTGTCCTGTCTCTCCATTCATTGGTCCATCTGCATCTGTGTCATGGTATTCCTCTGCTCTAGAGCAGTTCAGCCTCTGATCTTTTGAGGCACCTGAAATAGCTCTTGATCTGCCCAAAGCTTCTCTTGGGGCAGTTTCTCAAAAAGGGTACATTTGCGCATACTGTGAGAGTCATGAACCTAAGAGAGGGTATGTGGAGTGTGATCTCTGTCTCTTAAATTTACTTCTAATGCTTGGTGTGGTAGTTACATTGTATTAAAGAGAGCCTTTCTCTGGAATTTGTAAGATTTTATGTATATGGGTAATTTATCAAGATGTGCATGATAATTCCTTTTAATTAAGCCTGTGGCACCCAATACATTGGGAAATAACTTTCTGCCACATTTTCTTGGTCTCTGACTACATTTCTTGGTACTTGAAGATTTTTTCCCTCTCAACATGATTCACAGAATAGTTGCTTGGTACTGACACCTCTATTTTTTTTTTTTGTGCCATCAAATCAGTGTTGACTCATAGTGACCCAGCTACCTCTGGGTTTTCTTGGCAATGTATCACTGGAAGTAGATTGCCAGCCTTTTCTTCCATGGCAATGGAGGGTAAAGTGACTTGCCCAAAGTCACAAGGAGTGCCAGTTTGAATTGAACCCTTGATCTGCTGGGTACTAGGTAGTTGCTCTAACCACTAGGCTATTCCTCCAGACACCTCTATAATCAATGCCATTCTGATGTTTTTGTTCTTTACCACTATATCCAGCTTCCTCGCATCTTGCTTTTTATTGGTCAGAATGGGCGTATCCCAGGTGATCATAACCATTCTCTTTAATTCTTTTAGGGTCATGATCCCAGTGCTTTTCAGCACAGTGATGTTGCAGAATTTACAGTTTCCAATGGATAAGGCATGCTACTTTATTGGGCCTTTCCGTATAGAAATTTTCTGCCATCAGAACTTCATAGCCAACTATGAGGTGAGTCACAGTTTCCAGCTTTTTCTTACAGAATTGACATATGTCTGTTTTGCCACTTTTTTCAATGCTCGCTGTAAATCATCTCGTCTGTAATCTACTCTCTGGGCTGCAAATATCAATCTCCCATTCTTTGGTTTCAATTCAGCTCTCCTTAACCATTCATGTGACCATTCTTAATTGACAAAGAGTTTCTGGAGTAACACTGAGCCTGATCCTAGTAGGGGCACGTCCTGCACTGTGGGAGCTAGATGTACCTGTGGGTACAGAATCAGGACATCTACCCCGCATGCCAGTGTACCTGCCATGGCGTCGACCCACTGCTACCCCACTGCCTGACCCTGGACTGGGCAGCCAGAGCCTCTGATCCTGGCCTTGTGTGCAGTTCCCAGGCCCAATCACCTTCCTCTTCACCACTTATTCCACCTTTGGATCTGATGATGCAAGTTAGGTAGGTCTTGAGGCCTAAAATAGCAGCTCTGTATGTGTAATCTATCTCTCTAAGGCCTAGCTTCATCTCTAGGGATGTACAGTCTCTGCATACACTGATTCTTGTAAATTACCTCATGGGCATGAAGGAGTTTTCTTGTTTGCTCATCCAGTTTTTCAAGATCTTTTGTAGCACTCTTTTGGCTGATTGTATAGTGCCACTATGGGGGTAAGGAGTCAGGTTCTCTGGGTATCTCTGTCATCTGCATAGAAAGGAAACAAAGGGATACATTTCAGGTTTGCAGCCTGGAAGCTTCATGTGGTTGCTGTACAGTGCAGGGCTGGCATCCGTTTACCAGGTGTTGCATTTCCAAGCAAAAGGTGGGATGCCTCAGAAATGTGTCTGGGGGTGGGGGGAGGTGAGATGTAACACGGCTTACCTAGCAGCCATCCACTGCTTATTTTACTGCTCTCAAATGTCTCATAGGCAGGACCGTACCAAGCTAGATATGTGCCCTGTGTGACTAACAAACCTGGTGCTTGCCTTCCACCTAGCCATATTCATTAACTCACACTGTTTGAGCTTCCTGGAAGCCAGTGATGAAATTAGTGTCTCCTTGTGTGCTTGTGCCCTGTGCCACTGCACTGCTCCCACAGTGCTAGGTATGACGCTGCTCATGGATTCCAGACTGGGTGAGGATATAGGCATCATGGCAGGAACCTGGGAATCTAAGAAACACATTGGTTATCTTACCCAGCACATTGCACATAATCTGCATGTTAAGGGAGTGAAATTGCTTTTGGTTCTGGTAGTCCTCTCTCTCTCATGGGACCTAAGGGCCACTTGTGTAGTCTTGTAAAAAACTTGATGTAACTTGCTTACATTCTTGTATGTTCTGTTTCAAATGTAAACCGCACTGATTATAATAGCGCGGTATATAAGAAATATAAATAAATAAAAATAAAATCAACCCCAACACTGATGGGAATACATCTAGCTTATGGAATTGTAACATGTTTTTTTGCCTCTGCTGCACTGACTGTAGGAAGGCTACATAGTCAGCTGTGTGGGTTGGTAAAGCCCTCCTGAACTGGGAGATGCATTGTGAAACAGCTGACTAGCTGAGATCCTCTGTGCCAGTGACTAGGAAGGAGAGGGCTGTAGATATTGTGAGATGGAGTGGAGGAGCAGCTCTAGCCTGTGGTTGAGATGATGGATGGCTGACTTATCAAAGCAGAACCTGGTGAGGAACGGCTCATCCATGAGTCTATGAATTGGGTTTTGGGCCTATAGACCTTATGATATGGGTACCTTCTCACAACTCGACTTTTCTCCCACTGGTCCTCATGTATCAATGCCAGAACAAGCAATGTGTTCATTCATCTGCTGCTGCTGCTACCTCCCACCATCAGCACCCAGGCCACCACAGAGACAATTCTTCCCAATCTCACATCCAGTCACCTCCCCGGATATTCATACATCAACTCACAGATACACAATTGGTGTTGCAAGAGATTGTATGGGTTGGTGTGCTGAAAGGCTAAGCCATGATTTCTGCTGAGGATTCACTGATGCTGAATGAGGCAAGATCTAGTGTCTCTCTGCACTGTATTTTCCCATTGGCTATGCTTACCCTGTTTGTTTCTGCTATTTTGTAGGCATTTGGAGAGCTTCCCGGAGCTCTGCTGCTGTGTCCTATGTAGCTCCACCCCATGACCCAATGCTGAAAGGTGACATTGGGGAACAATTAAAAGCATTAGTAGAGCAGTGTTTCATGCTGCGGAGACATGCACCCAAGAAACAGGTCCTGCTCCTTGAGCGAGCTCCTTGGGGTGAGTCTAGGGTGAGTTTATCAGTTAGTAGACATGAAGCAGTTCAGGAAGGCTATCAAGCACTACCTATTCACTGAATACTTCCAGCCACCATAATGCTATCTAATATGTCATAACACAGATTCATAGGCATAACCACTCCATAAGATATACCTTCTAAAACTAAGAAATTTTGATGTAATTACTCTGTACTCTAAAATCTCGCTGCTAGTTGATTTTATGTAAATAGTTCAATCGTTATTGTAGATAGTTACCCTTGTTACCCAAGTTTTTTGCCCTGTTATCTGTAACTCATACGTGTTTTCAAATGTACTGAGATTGTTTTGTTCCATGTAAACCGCGCTGATGCTGAATAGTGCGGTATATAAGAAACTTTAAATAAATAAATAAAAAAAATAGTATGTTTTTCTTGGGTTTAGTTGTTTCTTTGACAATGTTGTCTGCCTACTTGCCACCATCAGATACATCATCTATCCCAGTGATCTGGAGTCCATGTAACCCAAGACCTTACTCAACTGGTGTTTCACATCATGTACATAACTTAATTTACTGCCTTCCCAGTTACCTAACTTGTCCCAGGTGGTAAATCCTGCCCATTCATCCCCTCAGTCCTCCTTTTCTTTACATAAGAACATAAGATATGCCATACTGGGTCAGACCAAGGTCCATCAAACCCAGTATCCTCTTTCCAACAGTGGTCAATCTAGGACATACGTACTGTCACACACCAACGTCCCCAGAGGCCGAAAGGCTTGGGTATTTCAGTGGGGCAGTATTCTAATGGCTGTAGAATGTTCTTGGAAGGCTTTTGAAAGGCCTTCTGGGACCTGTAGTTTCTTAAACACCAGCCAAAGAAGTGTAGTTTCAGACCAAGTGTAAGGTTATATACAGGCTTTATTCCCCGTCCGGGTTAGGATTCATAACATTGGAAACAAAAGGAATACAGACCATTCGTCTGATAACAAAATTAAAGAAGTATTCAAACAAAATTGGCTTATTTCAGCATTGGCAACAAAACAGAGGGAAAAAAAGAAAACAGTCCTTTTACCTTGTAAACACTTTGCTTCCTGTTTTCTTTTGTAAACAGTTCTTACTGCTCTCTACTGAAGAGCGGATATGCAATCAGCCACAGTGTATGCACAGTTCATATCACTATCCTCTAAAGATTCTTCATATGGCTCAAACTGCATTTCTTCACAATTAGAAAAAACTTCTCCTGGAATCAAACTCCCGTTGTACTTGCAACGTTCTTGCTGGTGAGTCAGAGCATTCCCCTCCTCCACTAAACTAGAGGGCAGTGGGTGATTACCATATTCAATGTAATCAGGCTCCTGAGAGCTACACAGTTCTTGGTAAGTGCAAAGTCTTTCTGGGTATCTTAAACCTCTTATACTATGGTTAATACGCCTACCTTCTGGCACTCCCACTTCCTGGTCTCTCGACTGAGCAAAGCTCTGTTTGTAAAAACACTTCCCCCGGTTTTTCTCTGCTGACTTCCTTCCAGGTATAGAACTTTCATTAGGGTAAAAACTATCCCCTGCTGAATACCTGGTGCTGGGTAATTTGTATCTCCTGGACTTGGACACTGGACTGCCACCTCTGCTTACTTCATAGCAAGGTTCTTGGGGAAATTGGACGGCTGTGCACTGCTCCTCAAAAGAGTCTCCCTCAAAATCACCAGCCTCGTATGCCCCTGGCAATCTCTCTCTCTCAGTCCTTGCAGTCCTACTGGTTCTGCTTTCACTCCTTGCAGCTCTCCCAGCTCCTTCCTCTCGTGTCCTTCTCCGCTCCCCCCTACCCTCAGGTAAGTGACTTTTAAATATGTTTGTCCTGGTGTTAATTTGGGCTCCACCCCTACGCAGCTGTCTCTCCTTTCCTAATGAGTTTTGAGCTAAGCTTGGGTTTGGGCGTTCCCTTACACCTCGTGACTCTGTTTGTATCCGTTGCTTATGGCAACCTTTTTCCACGTGTGAGCCTAAGCTGTCAGTTTCAGCTATGTTCTGTTCACAGTTCCCTAGTTCCATGGGTTCTGACAGCGCTACCTTATGACAGATCCCCCCCCCCCCTTAAAATATTACGGGCTGCTGACCCTCTCAGACAGCACCTAATCCTATCTTTGGTTCTGTCCCGCTGCTCTACATAGGCCAAACTGGCAGTGGCCGATCTATCTCTCCAGGGTTTTAGGACGTTTAAGTGAAACACCTGCTTACGCCCCTTTTCATTCACTACTTTGTACATCACAGGGCCCACTTCCCTTATCACGGTGCAAGGCCCCTTCCAATGGGCCTCAAACTTGTGTCCCGGGTCCGCTACCTGGACCAGGACTTTATCACCTATATTCAAGTGCCTTTCCCTTGTGCCCCTATCATAATAACGTTTTTGTTTATCTCCAGGAACAAGCAGGAATGAGTCTTCACATATGGGTACGTCGGTACCGACGGAGCCTGCACGGGAATGCTGCCCAGCTTTCAATTAGAAAGCTTTTGGCAGCATCCCTCGCGCCTGCGCAGTGACTTCCCGCCTTCTCCACAGCCTCTCTTCAGTTTTCGTTTTTCCGCGGAGCCGGCAGGACATCCTCCTGTCACCGCAGAAATTTTTCCTTTTAATTGCTTTAATTATTTTAATTTTTTTGTTTTCTTGTGGTCGCGGCTGTTTTTCCCGCTACCACCGGTACCGCCGATGGTTTTTAGGCTAAAGTTTGTACAACTTTTCTTCAGTTTTTTTGCCTTAACTTCTTAGGCCTACTAGGCCTTTTTCATTATGGAGCCTTCTTTTCCTAAGAAGTGCATCCGCTGTGGAAACACCTGTTTCTTTTTAGACACCCATAGTTGGTGTCTCAACTGTGTGGGTCCTGACCCTTTTTCCCCTGACTTGTCAGGAGATAATTTTGTGAGACAACCTTCAGTATTTAGAGTTTCCCTCGATACCGTTTTTTTCTTCGGCAGTGAGGGTACCCGGTTTCTCTACTTCACAAGATCAGGTAACCCAAAAACAGTCTGTTAAGACTAGTCAATACTTGAGTGGTATGTCCCATGCCCAGCATGGTGACGGCTCCGGCCTTACCCTCAAGAATCCATTGGCATTACCCCTGCAGGAGTCTTCGGGCTCCAAAGCGTTAAAGGGGTTTCAGGATGTTCCTGGGGCTCACCCCTCACAGAACATACCTGAGCCATGCACGCGGGTGGTATCCGCTTCGAGCGGTACCGAGCTTCCGGCATCGGCACCGGTGTCGAGTACTCCACTCTTCACCAGGGATCGTCATCGGGCATCCTCGGTACCTTCGGGACCGATCGATATGCACCGCATTGACTTCCCTCAATCTCAGCCATGCTCTGGGACGGTACCGGCGTCGATCGGTTCCGATACCCTAGCATCGGCATCGTGGATGGGTGCTCATCGGGCCTCGGTACCGTCGGTATCGATCGATGTCACCCAGGCTGCCTTAGTGGTATCGGCATCGCCGACACTACCACTGGCATCGGAACTGTCGAGACATACATCGCTAGTCTCGCTCTCTTCGATGCCGAGTCTTGAGTCGATATCGAGTCTCGAAGACTGCGTACCGACGCGTCCCGGAACTGACTCTTGTCGTTTCCCAGTAGGTAGTTCCGAAGACCATAGCTCCCTCATGATCTCGGTACCACTACAGCAGTTCCCGATGACTACTTCACCTGCTAGTCCCTTATCAGTAGCGAGGTTGATGCCTGTTCTTGCACCGCTGCCTAGTTTAGAACCGATACCTGGCATTGGTGCAGTACCTTGTACGTCCTCTGATACTCAGGCTCTTTCTTTAGCCTCACCAGGAATAGTTCCCATAGGAGATCAGTCTTTTCAGACTTTTCTCCTAGATATGGCAACCTTTCTTAATATTTCTATCCCTGGTTGTGATCCTACCTATGGCTCACCGGCACAAATGCAACATATACAGTTTCTTTTACATCCTGCTCTGCAGGATCTCCTTCTTAGGGTATGGAAATCACCCTTACGACTTCCTCAAGTTTCTACTGACATTGAGGTTAGGTACCGTGTGCCACCCTCTCCAGGGTTCCAAAAACCTCAACTTTCTCATCGTTCCCTTGTAGTGGAATCAGCACTGAGAAGGGTTAAGAGCAAGAAGAAGCATTCTTCTTTTCCGCCAGGTCGTTCTTCAAGAACACTTGATGCTTTTGGCCGTCAGGCCTTCCAAAACTCTATGCTGGCTTCCAGAGTTCTCTCATATATTTTTCACATGAGTCTAACACTCCAGGAAGTCACAGAGAAATTGTCTCTTTTGACCCCTTTTTTACCAGAGCCCAGGTCTACTGATTATACCTTGCTCATCAATCACAGCCAGAATATATCCTGGTTTCTGTCTCGTGCTTCTATAGATTCTTTTGAATCCATTAGCAGATCCTCTGCTATTGCCATTGCAGCACGTCGCAGAGCCTGGCTTGAGGCTTCAGACTTGAGCAAATGGGCACAAACTATACTAGCTCATTCTCCTTGTACAGGGGAAGGTCTTTTTAATAAGGAGGCTTTACGTCAGGTTGCTCAATGCTCCCCTGACTCTTCTTCCACTAGAAACCATTCTAAGCCACCTCCTTCTTCAAATAGTAGGAAATGTCCTACCAAACCTTCTTTTCCTAAGAAAAGAAAGTTTCATCCCTCCCCTGCCCATCATTCGGCTGTACCTAAACAAGAGACACCTCAGCCTAGTCTGAAGTCCCCCAGTTCTGGCCAGTCTCAACATTCCCAGCAACCATAGGGGCCGGGAATTGTAACTTACATATTAAAAGATTATTCACTGTGCTTTTCTTTTTCAGTGTACTGACCTGTCAAAAATTATTTTGTTCAGGTACTACACACTTCTCCTCTTCTTACTCTCCAGAAGAGCAGTTGCACATATCACCTGATAGTTTCTTTCCCAACTGAACATTTTCCTTCAGTTGACTTACCCCATGGGTACGTCACCCTCCAACTACTTGAGGGCTACCATACGGAACTACGTCTCTGGTCGTTCCCCAGACATTGAGAAGAGCTATCCGCTCTCTTTTCTTGTCTGTTTTTCTTGATTCAGCACAGGACAATCTCTCTGCTGTTTCTCTCAGCAGCTCTGCCTGCAGGAGTTATAGTAATTGTATTACTGGGACTTTCCAAGTTCCAGTCCCTTGTTAAAAGTTTTTGTCTAGCCTCAGTAGTGATTCCAAACTATCTTGGTTCCTCCTACTCGTTAGGCTTTCTCACATTACTCTACCCATCTCCTTTTCTAGGATATGGCAACATAACTGACTTTCAGTCACTTTCTCTCATAGCTCTCCTGCACAATGCTCTCTGCAGTTTTCAGAGAAGCTTTCTACTATGAGGGCTTTGCTATAGAGCATTGTCCTTGACTCTGAAGTTCCTCTATTATTAGAGAGAAACTTATCAACCCTTCCTATACCTGTAAGGGTTCTCCACACCCCCTCTAGCCTGGGGTGTTAACACGAGATAGCAGTTCTTCTGCGTGAAAATCCAAGGCATCTACCATGTCAGTGTTCTGTAGAACTCCCTGCCTTGTTTCCTACAGATTCATATCTTCATCTGTTCTCACGCGAACATCACGGTCATCTCACTGGATTGCTTTCCTGCATCCCTCAACCCACGAAAATAGATTCTCTATGCATATCCCAAGTGGGCTCGCCCTCTTGTAGAACGCAGAATCTTTTTCTTTTATATTCCCCATGTACAGTTATGGGGCTGGGTGGTAGACATGTATCTCAATCTGTTGTCTTGTATGTAGCATATATCTCTACATACTTATATCATTACTCTGGTGGTGCTAAACCATGCCCCACAAATTTCCATCTATATATTTAATATATTTCACCACCCATATCCTAATATACAAATCTGGACATATGCATATTTCTATATCTATATATTATATGAATATATACATATCTATTCCAGCCACATATGTATGTGTTTGATGGAGGGCTTCTTAAGGGTTGGTCAATCTTATTCACTATCACCCTTACTGTCTATACTACATGATTTACCTCTTCGAGGTTTTAGACAGATTGTTGCCCTACATCCCATACCAAATTATGATACAGGACCTGTTCAACACCAACAACCACTATGATGCTGACATCTTCCATTTTTTCTTTATGTCCTTGAAGCATCCAGCTCCAATATTTTTCCTATCTCTTGCCAGCTAGCAAAAACAGTGTACATCTTTATCTGCGAGTACACAACTGTTTTCTGTAGGAATAGGGGTTTTCCTTTCCCCCTTTCCTGCCAGGACTGGGCTAGTTCTTCAACTCCGTCAGTCTTCTTCCTTTAGTCCTCAATGTTCATGATGCCTAAAGGACTTTTCAACTTTTCCCATAAAGCTTTCCATTGAAGACCAGACATCTACTCCTACCCAGTTGACACCTGGCTCATCTACTACCTCCAAGTCTGGACCTTCCTCCTCACTACTGAGAGGTCACCTTGAAGATTCCGCCACTGCTTATCCAATAGACTCCATCATGCTTTCTACTTCCTACAATACAGTAGGTAAGCTGCATATTTTAAGTGTACATTAAATGTGTTTTAATGCTACTCATCATATCCACCAAGGACTCCTGTAGTCTGTAGAACACCTAGTCCTTGGCTATGCTGTTTCTTTCCTCACAGCTCCTTTATTGTCAACTCCTACCCTCCATCCCACAGTGGATGCCGGGGATTCCTGGAGACAAAATGCACCCCTCACCGGGCACTTGCATTTTTATGGGATCTCCCCCTGCCATCTCCAGCTAGGGAGTCCCCATATGTGAAGACTCATTCCTGCTTGTTCCTGGAGATAGCACAGTTACTTACCTGTAACAGGTGATCTCTGGGAACAGCAGGAATTAGTCTTCACAACCCTCCCACCTCCCCTAGGAGTTGCATCTTTTTATTTTTTCCCTTTCTCTCCTCGCCTTTGTCTCAGCTCTGAAACTCAACTGAAGAGAGGCTGTGGAGAAGGTGGGAAGTCACTGCGCAGGCGCGAGGGATGCTGCCAAAAGCTTTCTAATTGAAAGCTGGGCAGCATTCCCATGCAGGCTCCGTCGGTACCGACGTACCCATATGTGAAGACTAATTCCTGCTGTTCCCAGAGATCACCTGTTACAGGTAAGTAACTGTGCTTTCCTTGCTGGACTGCAAGTTCTCCATTGAGGCCTTTGCTGTCCTTTCCAAGCATTCCCTCAACTTCTTTAAGAATTGAGGTACCCCAATTTCCTGCGGATCTGGCTCCACCCATTGCTCATGAAGAATATCTAAAATTTCCCTAGGGGGTCTGCCAAACATGAGTTCATAGGGGGACGCTTTCAAGGATGTATGTATACGTTCTCTACATGCATATACTACAAATGGGAGTAGGGTATCCCAGTCGCCCATCTCTCCTTTTTTTAAGCCCCTCCTGAGCATTTGTTTCAAGGACTGGTTCATCCGCTCTACAAGCCCAATTGTTTGGGGATGATATGCCGCAGTCCGTATATGCTTTATGCCGAATGCCTCCCACACTGTTGCTAAATGCCTAGATAAGAAATTACTACCTTGGTCGGTAAGTACCTCCCTTGGAAAGCCGACCTCACAAAATAGTTTTACAAGTTCTTGGGCTATTATTCTCGCGGAGGTATTTCTTAAAGGAATAGCCCAGGGGAACCGGGTTGCGTGGTCTACTATTACCAACAGATACTGGAACCTTCTAGGTGTTCGAATCAAAGGTCCTACAATGTCCATCCCTATGCGCTCCATAGGTACTGCTATGGTAGGTGTGGGCACCATCGGAACAGCTTTTGGTTTTAAAGCTGTGACCCTTTGACAGGATGGGCAAGACTCACAGTATTGTCTGGTTTCTTTAAAGACCCCTGGCCAATAGAAGCGAACCAATATTTGGTCCAGGGTGCCTTGGACTCCCTTATGGCTGCCTATGGGGTGGTCGTGTGCCAAACGCAGTACCGTAGCTTTAAACGTCGTTGGCACGACCAATTGCTTCCTTACGGCATCGGAGTACAGGTCAATGCTTTCCCTATATAGGATATCCTTTTCTAGGAAAAACCTGGGCAGGGTAGGCCGGACTTCTCTGGCCCATTCGAAGGCTCTCTTAAGAGCCGGGTCAGCCCGCTGTTCCGCTGGGAACGATGGGAACTTGCTCACTACTTCTGCAGGCACCCAAGGTAACTCTGCCCCGACCTCCAACTCGGCCCTCCCGCGGGTCCTATGACGCCTCTCTTGGCGCTTCTTGGCTTTTGCCTTCCTGCCCTCCTTACTTGGTTCTTGGATTAAGTCGTCATGTGTGGGAAGAATGCTTAAAGCTTCCTCATCCAATTCCTCCTCTTGGGGTTCCTCCTCCCCCCCAGGCTTTTCTGGGCCCTCAGATGATGTCTTTCCCTCCCCTGAGGTCCCTGCCTGCGATCGGGTAGACACTAGGCCTGACCGGGTACTCAAACCTACCGCCACCCCTTGAGAAAGGGTGGCAAGTCTCTGCCTAAAATGACATCTCGAGGCAATCTGGGGATTATGGCTACCTGTACTGTGTGTTCCACACCTAATGCACATATAGACACCTTCTGTAAAGAGTAACAGGCAAATGCCCCATGTATGCATTTTAACCGCATCTGGCTTTCTGCTTGCCTCGGGGCTGACGGACGGTGCCTCTCAATGGCTTCCCAGAGCCTGGACGTAATCATGCTCTGGTCAGCTCCCGAGTCAAGCAGTGCCAATGTTTTAACTCCCTCTACCTGAACAGGGATAAGGAATCCGTCTTGCGCTGGCTTGCCCGTTCCAGCCACGAGGACGGTCCGCTCAGTGCAGTCCTTTTTGAAATGGCCTGCTCTTCCGCACACATAACATTTCCCCTTATGTGTAAGAAAAATGTCATCATTAGTATCTTTACCATTTGCATTAAACATTTTTCCTTTAAAACATTTTCCCTTCGTAAACTCTGCCATGCCTGCTGCTCTCATCAGACCAAGCTCTGAGGTGCCAGCCATCTGTGCCTCAAAATAACGCTGCGCCAGACTGGCTGCATCATCAGTATTTTGGCAATTTTGTAATGTGAGATAAGTTTTTACTTCGGTGGGTACAGCTTGGAGAAATTGCTCCAAAATAACTGTGTCTAACACCGACTCAATATTTCTCCGTTCAGGAGTTAACCACTTATATGCCAGATTTTTCAGCCTCTGCTGCAAGGCTTTAGGGGTTTCTTGTGCTTTCATCTTAGCTTCCCTAAATAACCTTCGATAATGTAAGGTAGATAGCCCTAATCTATCCTTAACTGCTCTTTTGATTTCGTCATAGTCAGCAGCAAGGATGCCAGGCATTGCCTTATAGGCGGAGAGAGCCTCTCCAGTAAGCGATACCGCAAAGCGGGTTGCCCACTGCTCTCTTGGCCATTTCAATGCCTCCCCTATCCTCTCAAAGGCATCTATAAAATCGTCTATATTGTCCTGTGGACTTAATTGTCCCAACGAAAGTGCATGGCAAGCATTGAGCCCTACCCCTGACACGACATAGGGGTTTCCAGTCCCATGTTCTTGCGATTTCTCAAAAACACTTTCATTGTGTCTAGGAGTGGCTTTTGCTGCTCCCAGATGAAGAACCAGGAGCAGGACCTCAGAAAACACCCACAAATAAGAACAGAAGTGAGGGACATCTTGAACTATTTTCAGAAGACTGTGTTCGTGAGAAACTAGCTCAACTTAAAGTAGACAAAGCGATGGGACCGGATGGGATACACCCTAGAATACTGAGGGAACTTGGGGACGTTCTAGCAGCTCCACTGACTGACCTTTTCAATGCCTCGTTGGAGTCAGGAGTGGTGCCAAAGGACTGGAGAGAGGCTCATGTGGTGCCTTTACACAAAAGCGGAAGTAAGGATGTGGTTGAAAACTACAGGCCGGTTAGTTTAACTTCGGTGGTGAGTAAATTATTGGAAACGCTGCTGAAAGAGAAAATAGTGAGGTTTCTGGAGTCCAGCGGATTACAGGATCCGAGGCAGCATGGATTCACCAGAGGCAGGTCTTGTCAGACAAATCTGATTGATTTTTTTGACTGGGTGACCAGGGAGTTGGACCGAGGGAGAGCTCTAGATGTGGTGTATTTAGATTTCCGTAAAGCCTTTGACACTGTTCCTCACAGGCGACTGATAAACAAACTGAGCACCCTAGGGATGGACCCTAAAGTTACTGCTTGGGTTAGAAATTGGTTGGGTGGGAGGCGACAAAGAGTACAAGTAAATGGAGCTCACTCTGAGGAGAAGGATGTTACCAGTGGTGTGCCCCCAGGGATCTGTCCTTGGTCCGATTCTTTTTAACATCTTTGTTAGTGATATAGCGGAAGGGCTGTCGGGTAAGGTTTGCCTCTTTGCGGATGATACCAAAATCTGCAATAGAGTAGACACCCAGGAAGGGGTAGATAACCTGAGGAGGGATCTAGCTAAGCTTGAAGAATGGTCTAGAATTTGGCAGCTGGGATTTAATGTTAAAAAATGTAAGGTCATGCATTTGGGCTGCAGCAATCCAAGGGAGCAATACAGTATAGGAGGTGCAGTACTTTTGTCCACTAAAGAAGAGCGGGACCTAGGCGTGGTTGTGTCTGATGATCTTAAAGTAGCTAAACAGGTGGAAAAGGCGACGGCAAAAGCTAGAAGGATGCTTGGGTGCATACGGAGAGGAATGGCTAGCAGAAAAAAGGAGGTGATAATGCCTCTGTATAAGTCTTTGGTGCGACCTCATTTGGAGTATGGTGTGCAATTCTGGAGACCGCACCTTCAAAAGGATGTGAACAGGATGGAGTCGGTGCAGAGGGTTGCTACCAAAATGATTAATGGGCTTCATTATAAAGCATATGAGGACAGACTTAAGGATCTTAATATGTACACCTTAGAGGAAAGGCGGGATAGAGGTGATATGATTGAGATGTTTAAATACCTCCGTGGCATAAATGTTCAGGGAGAGAGCCTCTTTCAATTGAAAGCAAGTTCTGCTACGAGGGGACATGGGATGAGGGTGAAGGGAGATAGATTCAGGAGTGATATGCGGAAATATTTCTTTACGGAAAGAGTAGTGGATCCGTGGAATAGTCTCCCAGTGGAGGTGGTAGAGATGAGGACAGTAACTGAATTCAAGAAAGCATGGGACCAACACAGAGGATCTCTAAAGGCAAAAAGTGGACTGTTGTAGTTGTTATGGAAGGACAGACTAGATAGGCCATGTGGTCTTTTTCTGTCGTCATATTTCTATGTTTCTATGTTTCTAATCATGATTGCCGTCTGCTCTTGCATATGCCGGGCCAACTCCAGCTGCTTGTCCCACTGGAGTTGTATCCAGCCCATCACATCTTGGACCTCCATCCTTCTGACTGTGACCTGTGGAGAAAACAGAAAGAAAAACCCACAAAGTGCGGTACTTTATGTCTTTTCACCCCCTTCCCGGAACACAGCAGCGCCCTCTTTCTCGCCTGAATCCAACTACGCTTGTGCCCTAGGTATCCGTTACCTTAGCCTCTGCGTAGATTCCAGCATTGCAAGAAAGAGCACTGTGCTTCCAGCGTCTGGTCTGTCCAGCTCACTTGCTTCTCAGGGGTCTCCTGGCACAGCAGTATTCTTCTTTAAAAGTGTCCTTTTATTCCAAAAGTGTAAAAAAAATCCTCTAGACGACGCCAATATGTCACGCACCAACGTCCCCAGAGGCCGAAAGGCTTGGGTATTTCAGTGGGGCAGTATTCTAATGGCTGTAGAATGTGCTTGGAAGGCTTTTGAAAGGCCTTCTGGGACCTGTAGTTTCTTAAATACCAGCCAAAGAAGTGTAGTTGCAGACCAAGTGTAAGGTTATATACAGGCTTTATTCCCTGTCTGGGTTAGGATTCATAACATTGGAAACAAAAGGAATACAGACCATTCGTCTGATAACAAAATTAAAGAAGTATTCAAACAAAATTGGCTTACTTCAGCATTGGCAACAAAACAGAGGGAAAAAAAGAAAACAGTCCTTTTACCTTGTAAACAATTTGCTTCCTGTTTTCTTTTGTAAACAGTTCTTACTGCTCTCTACTGAAGAGCGGATATGCAATCAGCCACAGTGTATGCACAGTTCATATCACTATCCTCTAAAGATTCTTCATATGGCTCAAACTGCATTTCTTCACAATTAGAATAAACTTCTCCTGGAATCAAACTCCCGTTGTACTTGCAACGTTCTTGCCGGTGAGTCAGAGCATTCCCCTCCTCCACTAAACTAGAGGGCAGTGGGTGATTACCATATTCAATATAATCAGGCTCCTGAGAGCTACACAGTTCTTGGTAAGTGCAAAGTCTTTCTGGGTATCTTAACCCTCTTATACTATGGTTAATACGCCTACCTTCTGGCACTCCCACTTCCTGGTCTCTCGACTGAGCAAAGCTCTGTTTGTAAAAACACTTCCCCCGGTTTTTCTCTGCTGACTTCCTTCCAGGTATAGAACTTTCATTAGGGTAAAAACTATCCCCTGCTGAATACCTGGTGCTGGGTAATTTGTATCTCCTGGACTTGGACACTGGACTGCCACCTCTGCTTACTTCATAGCAAGGTTCTTGGGGAAATTGGACGGCTGTGCACTGCTCCTCAAAAGAGTCTCCCTCAAAATCACCAGCCTCGTATGCCCCTGGCAATCTCTCTCTCTCAGTCCTTGCAGTCCTACTGGTTCTGCTTTCACTCCTTGCAGCTCTCCCAGCTCCTTCCTCTCGCGTCCTTCTCCGCTCCCCCTACCCTCAGGTAAGTGACTTTTAAATATGTTTGTCCTGGTGTTAATTTGGGCTCCACCCCTACGCAGCTGTCTCTCCTTTCCAAATGAGTTTTGAGCTAAGCTTGGGTTTGGGCGTTCCCTTACACCTCGTGACTCTGTTTGTATCCGTTGCTTATGGCAACCTTTTTCCACGTGTGAGCCTAAGCTGTCAGTTTCAGCTATGTTCTGTTCACAGTTCCCTAGTTCCATGGGTTCTGACAGCGCTACCTTATGACAGTACCTAGCAATTTCCCCAAAAGACACAGGTTCCACAATGCTTGTACTTGGTCAAGCATTGATATCCTGGGTCCCTTCTTAATAATGGTTTATGGACCTTTCCTCCAGGAACTTGTCCAAACCTTTTTTAAACCCAGCTACACTAACAGCCTTGACTACATCCTTCAGTAACAAATTCCAGAGTTTGATTACAGGTGAAGTGAAAAAATATTTTCTTTTATTAGTCTTAAATAGTTTACCCTGTAGCTTCATTGCATGTCCCCTAGTCTTTCTATATTCTGATAACGTAAACAATCAATCTACGTTTACCCGTTCCATTCTGTTCATTAATTTATAGACTTCGATCATATCTCCCCTCAGCCGTCTCTTTTTCAGGTTAAAGAGCCCTAACCTTTTTAGCCTTTCTTCATAGCAGTATCCTTCCATCCCCTTTACCATTTTGGTGGCTCTTCTCTGAACCTTTTCTAATATCGCTATATCCTTTTTAAGATACGGCGACCAGAATTGCACAAAATATTCAAGGTGCAGTCTCACCATGGAACGATATAGAGGCATTATGATATCTTTTGTTTTATTTTCCATTCCTTTCCCTATGATACCTAGCATTCTATTTGCTCTCTTGGCCGCCGCTGCACACTGGGCCAAGGGTTTTAACATGTTATCCACAATGACGCCTAAATCTTTTTCCTGGGTGGTAGTTCCTAATTTGAAACCTTGCATCGTGTAACCATAGTTTGGGAG
This sequence comes from Ichthyophis bannanicus, assembly GCA_033557465.1. Lineage (NCBI taxonomy): Eukaryota > Metazoa > Chordata > Amphibia > Gymnophiona > Ichthyophiidae > Ichthyophis > Ichthyophis bannanicus. Next base: position 489,394,761 of record CM066035.1, read on the forward strand.
ACATACTGATTATCACTTACATTGATACCGCTAATCTGTACCTATTCCCAGTTAACCAATGCTCAAGTACCTGACTGGCTACATGATAACTGCCTGTGGTTTAATCTCAGTAAGTCCACAACTACATGACTGACAGGTGGATCTCCTCCACCAATCTATCTCCCCATCTCTTCATTCAGGACCAAGTGCGCTAACTTCGACTTTGGGTATAATTTTAGATTTAGACCTTTCCTTCTCAAATCAAAGCAGCTCAGTGGTAAGATCCTCTTTTTGTGTCATGCGATGCTTTTGATCTATTCATCCCTTTCTGAACCATTCAGCCCAGGTTAACATTGTCCTTAACCTACATATTCATTAGTCATATATACTATTATATTGCCATTTATGCAGGTCTACCCAATTACAAACTAAAAAGATTATATTATATCCAAGATACTGCCACATGCATTCTATCTCATGCCTTTAGACAGGATCATGTGACCCCCCTTCTAATCCATTGGTTATCAGTTACGGAACACATTCAATTGAAAGTCTTAACATTAGCCCAAAAGGTGCTCCACTAAAATGCACCAGTGTATTTGTCATCCTTAATCATTCCATATTTTCCTAGTCAATCCTTGCACTCAGTACATGGAAGTCATTTTTGTATACCTTCCCCAAGCAGATCACATTACGAATCAACTAGGAAATCAGTTTTTTTTTCTGTTTAGCACCACTGCTATGGAATTGCCTCACACTGTGGATTTGTCTCCAGGATTCGTATATATGACTTTGAACACTCTAAGTAGGGCCTGGTGGGCCCTCCTGATAGCTACTCAGGACAAGTGATGCTCTTTATATGAGTGTGAATGATTGTGTGCTTCTGTTGACTATGTGGTCACTTCCTATCTTTTTCCTCTCTCCTGTCAACATTTGTAGTTCTTTTCACAACTTTTTAAATTATTCTTGATTTTTGGAATTAGAAACCACTTTGTATCTTTGGGGTCTGTTTACTAAACATTCCTAATGTGCGGGGCCGCGGTAGTGTGCCTGTGCCATATAAGGAGTGGGCGGTTCAGGCAGAGAAAAGAAAAAAAACGGGAGTAAGCGATCGCACATTGCGCGGGGCGCTATTGTGCGCCGTGCATATAGTGCGTGGGAAGGCTAAGTGGCGCCCTGATATGCATACACAAAGGAGCAGAGCCATAGTACATGGTTAAGACACTGACCAATGGTGCAGAGATCAGGGTTTCTATCCACCACAGTGCCCACTGTAGAATGCTCACTGAGGCTGTGTTTATTATGGGGATGATTGCTGTAGGGGGCAATCTATTTTTATGTAAGTTATCACTACTAGCAAACGCACTAACAAATCGTGTAAACATAATGCGGCCCATAATGCACAAGTTAAAGTTCACTGTCCACCAATGCACCCTTGAATGTCCCCTATAGGTCACCATATATGTTTCGTCACAGGATAATGTATAGTGCACCTTATATGGACGGCAACCATAAGGTGCCCTATAGGGTGCCCTATAAAGCACCCTCAGAGGCACTTATGGTACAGTACACTGAGGGGGTGTTGATGGCAGCAACATATGTACATTAAATCCAAAAAAAAGCTTTGGACAACCCTATCAAATAACCCCACTGTGGGCTCGAACCCATTACTGCTGGCTCCACAGCAGTGAAGTAACCATTGGGCTACAGCTATATAGGTGCGTGCAATCCCTTTGCTGGCTGCAGAGAGCCTGCATGTCACCACACAGACAGTCTGCTGTGTGAACAAGGATAGGGTTAGGCCACCCATACCCATGATGCACTGCACATGCAAATCAGCTGTACACAGATGAACACAAGATGGGGACTGAACCCCTACAGCTCCCCAGAATGGTAGGGGGAGGTGTCCGTGTGCACACACACATCACCTCGGCATGGTAGGAGGTACTGACCGGATGTTTAATTTGCACAGAGTAGCTACACACAGTCACACTGTGCTGGGAACTGTGCTCACCCTGAGTGTGCGATGAGGTTCCCTGGACCAGGTCCACAGCACCCTCCATGGCTGAGAGAGGCCATGGCAGAGCTCCAAAAACAGTTGTAATCTGTGAGATAGGTAGTTTCTGCAGGAACACCTTGGATATCTCTGTCTGTCTCAGTCAGGGGGGAACCCCACGGACCCCTAGGTGGGCTATGTACCACCAACCACCCCACCCCACCCCACCCCCCCCCCCCCAAGCCGAGGGTGGCAAACAGGCAGGGTCTCCTATCAACAGATCCCCATTATATACACCCCCCCCCTGCAATGATGGCAGTAGAGTGGACCATCAACCCCAGTCCTGTTGGGGAACAGACACCCTACAGGGCAGTCCAAGCAGCCCCACACCCACCCAGACCACAATATCAGACAGACAGTAGGCCTGGATATGCTAAGATGCACACCCCACCACTATCTGATATTCCCCTGCATCAAGCCATCAGCCACTGCACCCTGCAAGGCACTCCAGCAGGGCACATACCAGCTGTGAACAGTCTGCTGTTAGTCCCACTGGAAATGCATGAAACCTCAACTGGGATGTCAGCACACACATGCAGATACATCAGTGACTAGTCACCAACAGGTGAACAATAAATATCACATGATGGAAATACTCTGAATCACTATGGCTGTGCCTAGCCATTCTGCCAACACTGCACAGTCATGGAGGAGAGAAAGCCCAGCAGCACATACAGAGCTCACCCTGACGGTGGAGGTCGTGGACGGCCACTACAAATGTCCCTGCCAGTGCCCTATGCCCTGTGCAGATGCATCCTGGCCAGCCCACCCTGTCTGAGCTATACCCATGGTACCTTGCTGCTCATTATGCACATCATCAGGCCAAAACTGTGGACAGTGTTTGCAGCCAACACACACTGTATAGACAACCCACACTCCCACATGTATGCCAGCATTGTGCTACTATAGAGGGGTTCAGAATCCTTGCCCACCACACCATTCCTGGGCACAGTACAGGCATGGGTATGGTATGCAATACCGTTGGGGTTCCCTCCCTAGGGTGGTAAACACTGTCAGGGGCCAGACCTGACGCACACACACCGCAAACATCAGATAGATTAGTATGATGGAGCTCATAGAGCAGACTGTGCGTAACGTAGGGATATCTATCTGCCCGTACTCATCGCAAACGTTGGCGCGCTGTGTACCATCTACCCTGGTGTAGGGTGACATTGCTAAGGTATGCACGTGCTGGTATTGGAGATGCACGCAGGGCCCAATGTCCTGCCTCACCAGGAGGCATTGGCCAATGGGGGCCTGTGGGTGTGGGTGTGGGTGTGTCTGTCCCTGTTGGCTGCTGCTGTACGGCAGAGGTTCCCAAATCCAGTCCAGGTTTGCAATACACTGGTTGGGGTTTCCTGCTGTCCCTCATGAATATGCATGAGCTACATCTACATGCCATGGGGGTGGTGCATAGATATACAGCACGGTTATTTGTATGAGTGGCAGCATGGAACCTGAATGGTGTGTGGTCCTCCAGGACTGCATTTGTGAGACTCTGCTCTAGGTAATGCCCCTGGTCATGGTGTCTGTGCTTGGTGGTGTAAAAGATAGGCGTATGACCAAATGCGTATATCCCCAGCAATAAAGGATTGCCCTTACAACATGGTTTAGTTGTGGGGAAAATATGGGACAGGAATGGCAGTAGCCCCAGCTGGGCTTTGAACCTGTGACCTTTGCTTCTGCACACACTGTCTGTGTGCACTGCACCACTGTGTTGCCACAGATGTGCTGAATTCCCTGGGAAGTCCATGACTGTACATCCGCAGGGCCTATGTTGCAGTGGACGTGCCAGCCTGCACATGGCTCGGCCACTGTCTTCTGTGGCTAGCAGCCACTGCCCCCTCCACCACCTGTACCCTACCGCCAACATGCTGGCATGTCCGTATCTTGGAAAAGCATATGACCTGATTGAGGTGTGGCACTCCAGGACTGCAGTTGGGGGACTCGGCTGTCGGTAATGCCCATTGTTATGGTGTGTGTGCGGTGTTGGGTACAAAATGGGTGTGTGAACCATGCTTATGTTCTCTGCAATAAAGGAGTGTCTTTACTATCTCTGTTTGGTGGTGGGTAAAATGTGGGGACTGGGTTGGCAGGAGCCCCAGCTTGGATTTGGAACCTGTGACCCTCTGGTCCTAGAAGGTACTGCCTCTGTCTGCTGCACCACACTGTGGCCACAGTGATAGTGCAGTCCCTGGGGTGGGAAAACCTGACCAAAGGAGTCAAAAACCCTGCTCTGCACATTTGTACTGTGGGCTCAGTCACCTTGTCTGGTGACAAAAGTGCAAATAAACCCCTCAACCGACCACGACGAACTGGGGATGACTGATAACCAAGCTGGGCAACAGTGATATTAATGGGCAACCATAGCAAACACTCCCAGGAAGGCTCAGAAAAAAGGAAATGTTTTTGGAAGGGTCTCCGCTCCGTAGCCCCTTCCATACTTCATTTCATTTTTTGGAGCTTTCCTGGGTGTTTTTCTTATGTTGCCCATTAATATCAGGGTTCCCCAGCTGACTTCCTATTTTAATATGTTTTGTTTGGGTCTTTTTCTATCTTTATTGCACTTTTGTTCTGTGCACATGTATCACACTGCTCACGTTTTGCAGGTTTCCCCGGTTTCCCTGTACATTGCTGACGGAAATGGTTCTCTTCCCTTTTAAATGCCCTCTACCGTGAGTGTTTCACTCGCGCTATTTTTAACCTGCAAATTCGTCCCCGATACTGTGCGGGAGCCTCTCCCCTCCCCCTTCCCCGCCCATTGACCCCGTCTCTCCGCCCCTCGGGAGCCTTCCTCCGCCCTCAGAATGCCTTTCCACGCCTCTATCGGACATTTGCGGGCCGGGTACTTGTGCGGGGCACGTTAGTGCGGCGGGTACTTGTGCGGGGCACGTTAGTGCGGCGCGCACTTGTGCGGGGCGTTTAAGAGCGTTTCTGAGCGTTTGAGTGCCACGTTTCCGTGCGCTATTGTGCGGCACGCAATTGTACGGCTTTTAGTAAACATGCCCCTTTATCTTTATTTAATTTCTTAATATACCACCCAGGCTGAAAGGCATTAGAGCGGTTTAGAAACACTACAAGCAGGTACTGCTTTGAAAAAGGAGGTATATCAAATAAAATAAACCATAAACCATAGCAAGCAGTGAGCGTGAACTGCTAACATTACGGGGGAGAAAAGGAGATGAAAGAAGGAAGCTCACAGAGACACAGGGCATGTTTGTAGTTAGATAGAGTGACTTCAATTCTTCCACCAAAGGTTTCATCTGCATTAATGGAGGTTTCATCTACAATTCCTCTACAGAGACCAGCCAGCATCTCCTGAATGGTATCTGACCAGCCTTAGTTTCCTTAGAGAATGCTGTTTCTTCATAACATTGACTTTCACCCTCATCCACCCTCCAGTCGCTCCACTTTAACTCAGCTTAATTCCAATAAGCCAATTAACACCAAAGGTAGTAAAAAAAATTCCTGAACAGACTCTGCCTCCAATCAACAGAGTATATTTTCTCCTGAGTAAGAATTTTTCTGGTTGTTTTTCCAGACTGGACTATAAAGACAGGTACAACTATTCTGGCAGATAGAAACTCAGATAATTGAGAAGGCTAAAACCTCTGTCTTAAAATCAGGAATTGCTACCGCTTCCTCTGGGTCTCCCAAAAAATATCTGAGAACATCCAAAATAAAGTATCCCAAAATCCAAAAATTAACCTTAAAAGCCACTCTGTCCAAGTCAAGTGCAAGCTGAATTATTAGTATTGAAGGTACATCAGTCTCATCTTTAGAGCTCTTAAGGAAATTAGTAAGTTCAAATTGATGAAATTTCTGCTCCAAGGACCGCTCTTCCAAAGCAGATTTCCTCCTAGCATTAATGGTAGAAAAGATTTCACAACTTTCAAAATATTGAGAAGATACCTTTTAAATGTATCATAAGCAGATACCATCAGAGATTTTGTAAAATTAATAATTCACAAGTTCCTTTTACAAATTAAATTCTTCATCTGTTCCATCTTTCTAGAAATCTTAAAGTTGTCTTTCACCAACTGAGAATCATTAATTTTCACTTTCAAGACTCCTCCCAAATATCCGTCCTCTTCTGCACTAAAATCAAATCGTACTTAAATTGGAGAAACTCATCCATTAATTTGTCCAAGCTGTGAAGACAAAATTTGAATTTGCCAGTCAGAAACTGCTATAAACCCTGTATCACATCCCACAGGATATCCAAATTAATACTAGAGGGATGCTTCAAGTCAGATATAGATGCAGGGGAGAGTGGCAGGTTGCCCTGATTTACTGCATTCCACCACTGGTTTTCGCTGACTCTACTGAATTCTTCTGGTCTCCTGCAATAACTGAAACTTAGAACAACTAGAATCCGGTGCTTACTTCTTTGCAAATCAAGGCTCCACAGTTCCTTCATCCATGAACTCACATTGCTACTTGCATCATCGGCACATGTTGATACTTCCAGCTACAATGTTACTACAGCCTCTGGACATTCTAGTGGCACTGGTCCCACAGGAGAAAGTGAGACTACCTCCATAGAAGAGACAGAGTCTCCCACTCAATTCTGACTCAACAGCAATGAACCCATGGGGAAAGAGGTGACTACTTCTTGTTTCGAAAAGATATCCATAGGACAGATACCCTGAGATGTGATGTGGTGGATTCAAGTCCCATGGGTAACATTTTGGCATTCTTTTTCAGATACATATACCATCTTGGCATCTTTGCCAGATCCCTACTGTCTCTGGCAACAAAGAAAATGAAACTGCAGAGAGATCATTTGGACTGCCAGAACTGAAGTGTGCCCACAGCTTTCTGTTTCATTATAAGGCCAAAGACTTATCAACCCCCCCTCGTAGTACTATGGATTTCCTTGCTGTCCTTTTTCCATGCTATGATCACTACTGTCAAGTGGCCCCCAAACCCTTATCTCTTGCACCAGATCCTGTTTTCCACTAAGGACTGCATCCAAAATAGCTTCTACTCTTGTTGGTTCATGTACCAGCTGCTCCAAGAAGCAGTCATATTTTTCATCTATAAACTTTATCTCCCTAGCAGGTCCTGCTGTGACATTGACCCAATTGATACTGGGTTAATTGAAATCACCTTTTATTACTATGTTGTAACTTTTGTTAGCTTCCTTGATTTCTTTCAGCATTTCATCATCCTTCTGTCCATTCTGGCCAAGCAGTTGGTAATATACCCCCACTGCCATCGCCTTCCCCTTTTAACATGGAATTTCTATCCATAGAAATTCTACAGTATCTTTCGTTTCCTGCAAAACTTTAATCCTATGTGGCTCAATGTCCTCTCTAACATAGAACCCACCCCTCAACCAATTTGATCTACCTTATCATTGCAATGTAGTTTGTACCCAGGTATCACAGGGTCTCATTGACCATCCTCTTTCCACCATGTCTCTGAGATGCCAATCATATGTAACCTTTCATTTAGTGCTATATATTCTAGATCTCCCATCTTATTTTTTAGACTGCTAGCATTTGCATTCAGGCATTTTAAAGGTTGTATTTTATGCATATTAATCTGGTTATCAGTTGATAGCGGTAATTTGGACTTTTTCAGCTCTGTACTTAAGGGCATCTGGGTTACTTTTATCTTTATTGGAACCTCTCTGTCGGGATATCCTAACATCCCTCTTTTTCTAGAATCCTTCAAGGATACATCCATCCGAACCATGCACTTTTGAGCTACTGCCGGCTTTCCACTAATCTAGATTAAAAGCTGCTCTATCTCCTTTTTAAAGGTTAATTCAGGCAGCCTGGATCCATCCCAGTTAAGGTGGAGCTCATCCTTTTAGAAAAGCCCCTCTCTTCCCCAGAATGTCACCCAGTTCCTAACAAATCCAAAACCTTCTTCCTTGCACCATTGTTTCACCCATGCTTTGAGGCTCTGGAGCTCTGCCTGCCTTTTGAGTCCTACGCATGGAATGGAAAGCATTTCAGAGAAAGCTAACCTGGAAGTTCTGGATTTCAACTTCCTACATAAAAGCCTAAATTTGGCCTCCAGAACCTCCCTCCCACACTTTCCTATATCATTGGTACCAAAATTTACCAAGACAGCAGACTCCTTCCCAGCACTATCTAAAACCTTGTCTAGGTGGTCCTGAGGTCCACTACCTTTACACCAGGCAGGCATATTACCAGGCAATCTTCACATCCACCAGTCACATTGCAATCTGCATGCATAATGATCGAATCACCAACTATAACGGTCATCCTAACCCTTCCCTCATGGGCATATGGCCCTGGAGAAACCTCCTCAGTGTGAGAGGGTATTACATCTCCTGTGGAGAGATCCTAGCTACGGGATCACTTCCTTCCACACCAAGGTGATGCTTTCCTTCCACATGACCTCTCTCCTCCATGGCAATTATGAGGCTGCCAGACTGAAGGTGGGATTTCAGTACTATGTCCCTGTAGGTCTCATCTATGTTCCTCTCTTCCTTTCTTATGTCCTCCAAATCTCTAGCTTCCCAAGATTGGACTTGTTCCCTGAGGGCAAAGAGCTTCTTGCACCTAGTGCACATGTAAGACCTCTCACCAGCTGGGAGAAAATTGTACATGTGACACTCAATGTAAAAAACTGGATAGCCTATTTAGCTGTATTCAATGTGCTACTCCCATTGTAGCCCTAGAATTAGTAAAAGTAGTGCTCCATTGGTAGTAACAGCATGGTGTTCAAGAAATGAAGTGGACTTTGTTGTGGGTGCCAGATTGCCAGAAGAGGTGGCACAGGAGTGAAGCAGTGAGTCAGGCTGATCCTGAAGACTCACCAGATGCCCGCCTAGGGTGTACATCAGCAATGTCTGTTGTGACTCTGCTGTGATAGCTGTGGTCTACATACATATTTCTGCTGTCTGAAATGAGTTGGCCCACTTCCACTGCCATCACACTGCTATGTTAGCATTGTGTGTGGGTGAGGGTTGCAGTTGCAGTCACTTCTGCCTGCTGCTGAAGAAAGCCTAGCCCTGGCCCTGCATGTGTCTACTATCATGGGCTTGCCAAGCATGTCACTGGCCAGTAAAGTGGAGGCCGATGGTGAATCCTTCCATCTTTGCACTGATGAGGTCCAAGGCATGGGTCATGAATGAGTTTTGAATTAAATGTATGTGCAAATGTACCTATATTGCAGTGTACAGCAGGTCACAAGGGAATGCATGCCCTGCACATGTGCTACCTCAGGGGTTAGTGCCACTGCAGCCCAGCGTACCTCTGTGTGTGACTACTGTTTGACGTTGGAGGTACAGTGGAGGGAATGGCATCTTGCCCTCATATGTGGCTTGGCCTTTGGACAAGAGATTTATTCTGCAGCTGTGTGTCTGTTATGCAGATGCAGTACTGAGTGTCCAGTATAGTCCATACTGCATGCCTGCCACTGCAGGCAGGCCCTAGATGTGGTTTACTACTGTCTCAGAATGTGCCAGCCACATTGTTTCATGTCCCGGGTTTAGGCCATTGTAATCAGGGACCTGCAGTCTCTTTAATTCTAGACAGTGCTATGGAGAAGTGTGTGAAGGTGTAGCCTAATGGTTGGAGCACTGCTTTAATAAGTAACAGAGCAGAGTTTGATTCTCACATGTTCTCCTTGTGGCTATGGGAAGCTCAGTTCAATATACTGCTAGAAAGAGTCTAGGCTCTGTATTGACTGGAGGACAAATGTGATTATTATTCTTTTTTAAGTGTTACAATAGCACATTGGGTCCATAAACATGCACATTGCAATTATGCCCATCTGACAGCATGACTTTACTGGCTCTGCTGTAGCCCATTACAAAGGGTCAAATATGTTCAACCTGCAGATACATGAGTTGAATTTATTTTTTATTTAGCAAGCATTTGTAGCCCGCTCCTTCCAGCGATCAGAAGCGGGTAGGATTACTATTGTGAAACTGCCGAATCAAGGCAGGTACAAATTTTGTTTACATACAGATTGTCAGAAAAGCACATCATACAGAGTTAACACTTCTTAGCTATGGGGGAGTTCATTTACATATATACATAAATACATATATACAGGATAATCTTCTTGGACTGTCGAATCAAGGCAGGTACAAATTTTGCTTACATACAGATTGTCAGAAAAGCACATCATACAGAGTTAACACTTCTTAGCTATGGGGGAGTTCATTTACAGATATACATAAATACATATATACAGGATAATCTTCTTGGACACAGTGGTCAGGGGCTGCTCCATCTGTGGGTTTAGTTCAGGTTGAAATGTGATTGGAAAATGTGCGTTTTGAGTTTCTTTCTGAAGTCTAGAAGGTCATTGCTAGCTCGTAGTTCTGGTGGGAGTTGGTTCCACAGTGTTGGCGCCACATATGAGAAAGCCCTGTGGCTGGTGTTAGTTTTGGCAGATCTTATATCTGTTGGAGTGTGAAGGATGTTGGAATTGTGGGTTCTTCTGTTTCGGGTAGGAGGTTGCAATCTTACTAGGTTGTTGAGGAAGGAAGGTACTAAGCTGTGGATGAGTTTGAAGGTGGTTGTTAGTATTTTGTATTTTGTGCGAGCTGTTATGGGTAGCCAGTGTAATTGAATTAGCACTGGTGTGATGTGGTCACTTAGATTTTTCTTCATTATGACCCTGGCAGCTACATTTTGTGCCATTTGTAATATGTTTAGGGTTTTTTTAGGTAAACCTTGTAGGATGGCGTTGCAGTAGTCAAAATGTGGCATGATGAGTGCTTGGGCCACTGTTCTGAAGTCTTGGGGATCAATAATATTCCGAATGGGTTGGAGCACTCTAAGCTTGTGGAAAACTGCTCTGTTGGTCTTTCGGAGGTGTTTTTCCATCTTTAGGTCACAGTCAAATGTGACTCCTAGATACTTTATTTCTTTTTTTGTTTGGTAAGTGTTGTTACATAGTGTTATTGATGTGGGAGGGTCAAAATTCGGTTCTTTGGAGATATACATTACTTCGGTTTTTTTGTGATTAATTGACATGCTACTTTGTTGTAACCAGTCTTGCATCTCTCCGATACATGTCTCCAGTGGGTTGTAGTCTGGGTTTTTAGTGTCTAGTTGTGTGTATAGCATGATATCATCGGCATAGATGTGGTAATTAATTTCGTGCCGTGAGAAAATTTTGCAGTGGCAGCATATATATGTTAAACAGAAGTGCTGAGAGAGCAGAGCCTTGGGGGATTCCCTGTGTTTGTGAGAAAGATTCTGCTTTTTCTCCGTTGAATTGAACCTGTTGTGTTCGATTTGAGATGTAGGATGAGAACCATTTTAGTGGGGTTCCTGTTATTCCTATTGATTTTATCCTATTTATGAGGGTCCCATGATTAACTGTATCAAAGGCAGCTGAGATGTCAATGAATACAAGAATGTACATTTTCTTTTTGTTTTCAAGGCCCTTTAGGAGGTTGTTAAGTAGAACTAGTAACAGGGTTTCAACTCCATGATGTTGCCTGAAGCCATATTGCTGGTCATCAAGAGGAGCACTGTCAGTCAGATGGTCTTGGAGTTGTAGAAGGACCGTTTTTTCTATGATCTTTGCCAGGAATGAGATACTTGATATGGGACGGTAGGAGGCTGGGTCTTCTCCGTTGAGTGTAGTGTTTTTTAGGATTGGTCTAATGACTGATTTCTTTAGTTCTGAGGGCATGATTCCTTGTTGTAGGGATAGGTTAACTATGTGTGCTATGTGAGGTGCTATGTCTTGTTTCACTGCCTTGATCCAGGATGCAGGACAGGGATCTAGTGGGGAGGTGGTGCTTTTCAGGCTTGTGACAATGGTTGTGATTTGCTGGGTTCCTATTTTGTGGAAGTGCTCCCATAACTGGTTTTGCGTTGTGTTGTTCTCACTTCTGATTTGTGGTGTTGGTGGGGGGGGTGGAGGACCAGGGGCCGTCAGTTTGGTCGCGTAGTGGTTTGCCAGTGTTTGGACCTTGATGGATTTGTTGAGGTTGGCATTTTGGTCGGTTTTGGTTAGTGATTTGACTAGTTCAAATAACTCTCGTGGGCGATTGATTGCCTTGTTTAGGATGTTGGTGTGATGTAATTTTTTTGCATTGTTCACGTCGTCTTTGTATTTTGCGAGATGGGCCATGTATTTAGTTTTGAGATCGGAGGATTTGGTTTGTCTCCATTTTCTCTCTATTTTACGGAGCTCCCTTTTTGATTTTATTAGAGTTCCTGTGTACCAGGGTTCCGAGTTGATCTTATGTGGGTTTGATGTGTGTTTCAAAGTTGGGTTAGATGTATTTTGGATGTGTGTGTTCCATCTGTTAGTTAGTTCGTCTAGGTCTGTGGAATCTAGGTTTATGTGGGATGCAATGGTGCTTATGAGGTGTTCCTCGTTGAGTTTGCTGAATTTCCTAATTGGGTTGGTCATTCTCATCTCCTTTGAGTTTTTGGGTTGGCACTGTAGTTTAAGTTTACAGTTGATTTGGTGGTGGTCTGACCATGGTACTTGAGTTATGTTTATTATAGGTGGTTCATTGCTTTGTTGTGGATTTCTGGGTATGAAAATCATATCTAGGATGTTTCCTCTATCGTGTGTGGGGTTGCTTATTATTTGTTGGAAACCCAATTGGTCGATGGCTTCATAGAAGGAGTCCGTGTGGGACGGAGGAATTGATGCTAGGTTCAAATCTCCGAGGATGATCTGGAATTTTTTGCTTTATGTGGATGTGATGGTTTCTAGTGCTGTGGCTAGTGTTTCGTGCTGTGGTGAGGGAGGTCGATAGATTAGGCAGATGGATAATGCCATGCTCTCGACTTTAAGTAGGTCAAGATCGGGATTTGTGACCGTAGATGTGGTTGTGAGTTGAAGGCTGGTTTTGGCTGCTATAAGGACTCTGCCTCCTCTTCTGTTGATGCGTGGGCAGTTGTATAGTTGGTATCCGGGCTTCTGTATTTGATTCATTGTTGCAGAGTCTGAGTCAGTGAGCCATGTTTCTGTTATGCATAGGATATCTGGTTGTTCGTCAGTTAGAATGTTGTGGATAATATGCGTTTTATTCCTTATTGACCTAGCATTAATAAGGATAATGTTACATGTGTGATGTTCTTGGTGTGTGGTTCGTGTGAGTTGTATTTGAGATCCAATAGTGTTCTTTGCTTTGGTTTTAGGGTGTTTTTGAGATTTGTTCCCTTTGATATGGGTGTGTCGTTGGGGTAATTTACTTGGTGTTTGTGTGGTGGTGATAGGATTTAAGTTGTATTGATGCAGGATGGGTAATGGAGGGGGGGGGGTGGAGAAGGTAGATTGGTGTATATAGTAGAGGAATGCAGTATTGTGAGTGTGGGATGGTTCTATATGAAGATGTTAGTATACACATGCACAAAATCAGGAAGGTGTGAGCAGGCTCCATTTTATGTCTGCCAGAAATATTTGGATTTTGGATTTGAGTGGCGCAGTGTGGGGTGAAGTCAAGGCAGCTGGCCTAGAGATGTGTTAGTGTAGGCCGACAAGATAGTTGTTGGGTACCAACAGTCTAGCAGGGATAGATGGGTTGGGGTACAGCGTTTCTTATTACTTTAACAAAATAGGGATACAGTCCTAACGTTCCTTATCACTCAGTATAAACAGATACAGTATTGTGCGATACAGTCCTATCGTTACCTATCACTCAGTATAAACAGATACAGTATTGTGTGATACAGTCTTAAGGTTATTGCAAGAAGGTTATTGGGTTACTGCATTGAAATGTAACAACTTGCTGGTTAGAGATACTTGGTTTCATTTAGCTCTAAATAAACAGTAGTAGCCTTTAGAGTTGGTAGGGGTTTACAATGTAACAGCTGGCTTGAGGAGAACAGGGCTTGTGACAGTGGGGAATTTACACATTATATATACAGAGGTATGTTGGCTCCTACTTGGGGGGGGAGGGGTTAGGCCAGGGTTGCACAGTGGTCTTTTGCATCAGGAGGTAGATAAGTCCAGTAATTGATTACCTGGGTGATATCGTTGTAGTTGAAAGCTCTTGATGTCGAATTTTGGTCCAGCTATGGGAATCTCGTGGAGCGTGGTGGTCGGGACCGGCGAGCTCAGACCCGGCCTGGGGAGCTCAAGCCGTCAGTCATTTGATTGCTGCACTTTCGTTTTCTGTCCGTTATCGGAGTTTTGGTCATGTGAGTCAGGCTTCTTGATACTTCCAGCCTTGTTGCGGTTCAGTGGATGATGTTTTAACTGCGCCTAATCTCCACCGCCTAAGGGCCACCGCCAAAGGGCCCTCAGGCGCGGGCCCGCAAGGCGCAGGCGCGCCCTGTAGGGATGCCGCTTTTATGCGGTTCTGCCTGCGTGCGTGTGAGCCTCCCACTGCCCGGATTGGGCAGGAGTGTGTGGAGGGAGGGCTCCCACTGCCCGGATTGGGCAGGAGTGTGTGGAGGGAAGGCTCTCACTGCCCGGATTGGGCAGGAGTGTGTGGAGGGAGGGCTCCCACTGCCCGGATAGGGCAGGAGTGTGTGGAGGGAGGGCTCCCACTGCCCGGATAGGGCAGGAGTGTGTGGAGGGAAAGGCTCCCACTGCCCGGATAGGGCAGGGGTGTGTGGAGGGAAGGCTCTCACTGCCCGGATTGGGCAGGAGTGTGTGGAGGGAGGGCTCCCACTGCCCGGATTGGGCAGGAGTGTGTGGAGGGAGGGCTCCCACTGCCCGGAGTGGGCAGGAGTGTGTGGAGGGAGGGCTCCCACTGCCCGGATTGGGCAGGAGTGTGTGGAGGGAGGGCTCCCACTGCCCGGATAGGGCAGGAGTGTGTGGAGGGAGGGCTCCCACTGCCCGGATAGGGCAGGAGTGTGTGGAGGGAGGGCTCCCACTGCCCGGATAGGGCAGGAGTGTGTGGAGGGAAAGGCTCCCACTGCCCGGATAGGTCAGGGGTGTGTGGGGGAAAGGCTCCCACTGCCCGGATAGGGCAGGAGCTTCACCAAGGCGGTTGGAGGGCTAGCGATGCTCAGCAGCTCCCACGAAGTAGGGACGCCGCTTTTATGCGGTTCTGCCTGCGTGCGTGTGAGCCTCCCACTGCCCGGATTGGGCAGGAGTGTGTGGAGGGAGGGCTCCCACTGCCCGGATTGGGCAGGAGTGTGTGGAGGGAAGGCTCTCACTGCCCGGATTGGGCAGGAGTGTGTGGAGGGAAGGCTCCCACTGCCCGGATTGGGCAGGAGTGTGTGGAGGGAAGGCTCCCACTGCCCGGATTGGGCAGGAGTGTGTGGAGGGAGGGCTCCCACTGCCAGGATTGGGCAGGAGTGTGTGGAGGGAGGGCTCCCACTGCCCGGATAGGGCAAGAGTGTGTGGAGGGAGGGCTCCCACTGCCCAGATAGGGCAGGAGTGTGTGGAGGGAGGGCTCCCACTGCCCGGATAGGGCAGGAGTGTGTGGAGGGAAAGGCTCCCACTGCCCGGATAGGGCAGGGGTGTGTGGAGGGAAGGCTCTCACTGCCCGGATTGGGCAGGAGTGTGTGGAGGGAAGGCTCCCACTGCCCGGATTGGGCAGGAGTGTGTGGAGGGAGGGCTCCCACTGCCCGGATTGGGCAGGAGTGTGTGGAGGGAGGGCTCCCACTGCCCGGATAGGGCAGGAGTGTGTGGAGGGAGGGCTCCCACTGCCCGGATAGGGCAGGAGTGTGTGGAGGGAAAGGCTCCCACTGCCCGGATAGGGCAGGAGTGTGTGGAGGGAAAGGCTCCCACTGCCCGGATAGGGCAGGGGTGTGTGGGGGAAAGGCTCCCACTGCCCGGATAGGGCAGGAGCTTCACCAAGGCGGTTGGAGAGCACTCACACCCACAAGGGAATGACAGAGACAGCAAAAGCAGATGGACCAACACTGTAAGGTTTAAGCAGCTTTATTGTAGAAACACCCCAATGCGTTTTGGCTGAACACTTTCTTCAGTGGGTACAAGCCTCAAATACAAGCATAAAATAATTAAATGACAATAAAAACAAAAGCAACAAATATAAATAAATATGTCATAAAACATTCTAAAATGTAAGGCTAGAAAAACTTGATACCTTTCCTCATAGGAGGCTTATCAATAAACTCAATAGCTTGGAGACGGATCCCAAGATGGTAAATTGGATCAGAAATTGGTTGACTGACAGACGACAGAAGGTGATGGTAAATGGAGCTCACTCAGATGAAGGGAAGGTGATTAGCGGGGTGCCCCAGGGATCGGTCCTGGGCCCGGCACTGTTCAATGTATTTGTGAGCGATATTGCTGAAGGACTGAACGGAAAAGTCTGTCTTTTTGCAGATGACACAAAAATTTTCAACAGAGTGGACTCCCCTGAGGGAGTGGATAACATAAGGAAAGATCTACAAAGCTGGAAGAATGGTCTAATGCTTGGCAATTATGATTTAATGCAAAGAAGTGCAGAGTCATGCACTTGAGTAGCAGAAATCCAAGGGAAATGTACGCGATAGGGGGTGAGAGGTTGGTGTGCATGGATCAGGAGAAAGACCTTGGTGTGATTATTTCTGAAGATCTCAAGGTGGCAAAACAGTGCGACAAGGCAGTGGCGAAAGCCAGGAGGATGTTGGGCTGCATACAAAGAGGAATTACCAGCAGAAAGGAAGAGGTACTTATGCCACTGTACAAGTTACTGGTGAGGCCTCACTTGGAATACTGTGTTCAGTTTTAGAGACCATATCTTGCAAAGCATGTAAAAACAATGGAAACTGTTTAGAGAAAGGCGACCAAAATTATTTGGAGCCTGCGTCAGAAGCCTTATGAGAAGAGACATGTACACTTTGGAGGAGAGGAAGGACAGGGGAGATATGAGTCAGACCTTTAAATACTTAAAGGGGAATAATGAACAAACAAACCTCTTCCAAAGACGGGGAAGCTGTAAAACTAGAAGGCATAACAGGAAGCTGCAAGGTGGTAAATTGAAAGGCAATGTCAGGAAATACTTTTTCACTGAAAAGGTGGTAGATGCTTGGAACACCCTCCCGATGGAAGTGGTGGGGGCAAACATGGTGACGGAATTCAAAATGGCATGGGACAGACACAGTGGATCCCTTTACAGCAACAGGATAAAATCTAAATAAATTGAACCAACTAAATTCTCAACAAATAGGGGTGTCCTACATGGAGTGGTGGCTCACCCCTAAATAAAGACGTGGGGAGGGGCGGCCTGCATGGAGCAGCAGGTGCAACTACCCTTGCCATCATACTGGGCAGACTAGAGGGACCATATTGGTATTTATCTGCCGTCATTTACTATGTTACATGCATATGTTAAACTAAAAGCTTTCTGCTGAGTTTTAAATTTAAATTAAAAGCTCTGTGCTGATACTAAGCCCTGACTGAATTAGCAAATATACTGGATTCTAAATTATACAGATTAATCAGCTTTAACCCAAAGAATTCCCTTTTCTCCAAGATTTAAAACATTTCCAAGAAGTAAATACTTACAAGTGCAGATTTCTTCCCAGCAGTAGCAGTCCTTTCCGGTAGTCATTCAAGACTGAGAATCACAGAGCTCTGGTTGACCTATCAATGCCAGTGCTTCTAAAATAATCTGTTAACAATCTCCTGGGTGAATCACACAGCTCTTGGTTTAATATAGGCAGCCTTTCAAATTGCCCCTTTGATCTGTCACTTTGCTTTAACATCTATTTAAACCAAATTCCCAGACCTCTTGCCTCTTAACTGGAAGGCCTCTTTGTAAAGGTCTCTCAAAACAATTTCTTTCTTTCTACTAAAATAATATTTACCCTATTCTTCCTTTAATGCTAAATTATACCCTGAGTTGATTTAAACTAAAAGATCTCTGCTGAGTTTTAAATTTTAACTAAAATCTATCTGCTGATACCAGGCCCTGACTGAGTATTAAATTTAAACTAAAAGCTCTCTGCTGATACTAGGCCCTGACTGAGTTAGCAAAACACTGGATTCTAAATTGTACAAATTAATAAGCTTAACCAAAAAAATTTCCTTTTCCCCAAGATTTAGAGACTTTCCAAGAAGTAAATAATTACAAGTATAGATTTCTTTCCAGCAATAGCATTCCCTTTTGGTAATCCTCTAGTGGAGGATTAGAAATTACCCACAATTTTGTTACTTCCTTTTTCTAAAGTGTTCTATGTTTCTGACAAAAAACATTCACATATTCAGATAGGAGAGATAATAAAACTTGTCAAAAGGATAAGTCAGATGAAAGTATTTCAGAAACAGCTCTATACAGTTTGTCAATTTTTTACATACCTGTCTAGGATTTTCCAGGGTGAGTTGCAACAGCTCATCAATTTAAATATATTACCTTACAAATAACTTTCAAACAGATAAATTATGAAAATTAAATTAAACCAACAAATCAATCGAAAGTAAAACTCATTTATAAAATATAGCTACAAAAATATCAGCTGTTAAAACATAGAGAACAAATGATAAATCTGAAAAATAGTGCAATATATATATATATATATATATATGTATATATATATGTATATATATATATCATTAAAACTCTAATCATATCAACCAGGTCATAAGACAGAAATCAAAACATTAGACTCCATCAACTACAAAAATCATTCAGGGATATGGAAACTAAGGTGTAGTAAGTTTTTGCACCTACCATATAGAATGTGCAAAAATGCCAGCATGGTAGCTGCAAACCCTCTGCAGTAAATGCAGGAGGCATGCCCAACATCTGCTCTGCATTTAACATGCAGGGCAGACATTTATTGCACGGGGCCTGATTCTCTGCCTCGTTAAGTACGTAGCTTAGGAAGAACCTGCTACCCGCCGAGACAGAAAACATAGGCCCAGAGAACAACTACAGGGAAGGAATAAGTAGGTGGAGAAACAATGCCACTTCCCCAGAGACCCCCCCCCCCCCAATCAAGCCCCTTCCCCAAACAAGCCCCCTGCCGATCCACCCCCTCGATCAACTTCTCCTGGCCAATCAAACCTCCCTTCAGCACTACCCACTTTCTGGACAGCAGGTCAACATGGCTACCATTCTCCAAGCCGCCTCCCCACTCTCCCAAAACTGCCATTCCCCTTCCCTGTTCTTACCCAGGGTTCCCTATTAGCCAAATGGTGAATGGGGCCAGGAGCGTTCCCCCTTTGCTTCTTCCTCCATTGCTGGCATCTTTCAAAATGATCCTTAGTGTCCATTCAATCCATGGTCTTCTTGTTTGATGACATTAGCTGTGCCACTTTGTCCACCATAATTTACAAAGGAGAGTCTAATGTGTGAATTTTTGTGTTCAAGCAATTCACAATTTCTTTAATCACACCAACCAGCTTCAGGGACAAGTCCACAACTGCTGCCATTTCCTCCTCCTTCTCCTCTACAGTGTAGAAACATAGAAACGTGATGGCAGAAAAAGATTACATGGTATGTAGTCTGCCCTTCCATATCAACCACTACAACAGTCCCATTTTTGCCTTTAGAGATCCTCTGTGTTTGTCCCATACTTTTTTGAATTCAGATACTGTACTCATCTCTACCACCTCTACTGGGAGACTATTTCACACATCTACTACTCTTTCCATAAAGAAATATTTCTGCATATTACTCCTGGGTTTATCCCCTTTCACCAAGGCCTGCTTCACCATGCTGATCTTCCTAAGAGCATGCCATGTCCTTGCAGATGTTTACATAATAACATAGTATATGATGGCAGATAAAGACCAGCATGGTCCATCTAGTCTGCCAAGGTGGCTAGAGCAGCTGACCTCCCTCTATGCCTTTGTTTAGGATTGTACCTGCCATTCCTCGCTACCCATTATACATGACACTAGCACAACACGATAGCTCTAGCCGAACCCGAGCAGGACCATGTACATAGTAACTAAGAATGTTTATAGTAACTCAGAATGTAAATAACTAGCCTACATCCTGTATATAGTTTACCCAGTTTAACCCAAGTTTATCAACCCTTGTTCTCTGTAAGTCCAGTGTGGGCCCCTGTGCCTGGACAAAGTTGATGTTACCTGTAAACCGAGCTGAATTTGAAAAGCACGGTATAGAAAAGACTTTAAATAAATAAATAAATAAAATAAATAATTCCATGCATCTCATCCCCCTCTATTTGTTAAAGAATGAGGGTTTTTTTTTCCACATCTTGGCAAAGACCTCCTGATGCCTTCCTGGGACATTTCAGGCATCACCACTTGAGATCTGTAATCAGAGAAAAGAAATTATAAAGATAGATAACAGCAGGAGCCACCCATCATATGTCTGCTCTGGTTAGCTGCTCATTCACTCCCTACTTCAGAAGGTATTTTGTGGACTGTTTTTAAAATAATATGTTATTTGTTTTTTTATAATACGTTATTCATTAGGTTTTAGTATGGTATGGTATTTTTTTTTACCTTTATTTTATCTTTTAGGACTATTTCTAAAGAAATTGGCTAATTCTGATCCATTTACCATTTAGTGAAACCCATATATAGGTTTTATTACTATCTTGGGATGTTCTGTTAATGATACAATTTTATTGTCATAAGGCCAATTAATCAGCAGCTGGTGATGTATTATTAACATTATGTCATTTCTTCATCTTCCCTCTTCCATGCCATGTCCTTGCAGATGTTTACACTCCACTCCAACTTGCCATGAACTCTGCAGCCAGAGTCTTAAGTGGGGCCTCAAGGCGAGAACATATAACACCTATCCTCAAAAGTCTCCACTGGCTCCCAGTCCACTGTAGGATCGCCTTCAAGACCCTGCGACTAACATTCAAGGCCATCAACGGGATCTCCCCCTCATCGCTTGCGAGCATCTCCTTCATGACTCTCCCCACCAGGACCAGACGACTTACAGCAATAAACACTATCGTAATCCCCCAAAAAATAACCCAGTGTACACAGTCAACCGCAAACAGGGCTTTCGGTCTTTGTGCACCTAGATGCTGGAACGCCCTGCCACCCCACATACGAGCAATCACAGAGATAACGAAATTCAGGAAGGCACTTAAGCACCACCTCTTCATCAAGTGCTACCCTAAGTAGGTTCACCAAAGTGCCCCTCACACAATCACAGATCCATGACTACCCAGTAAGCATACCGCAATGTGATGTATATATTGTGACACTCGCACCCCCACCAGGCGGCCGCCTAGTAGGGACGGGTGATCACCTCTTCTATTTCCTAGGGTTGTAGTAGTGTAAGGAATGATGAGGCCGAGTGGTTTATAAAGTGCACAGGAATTTATTCAGCTTCCTTGCAGGTAAGTGGATGCAATTTCTCCCAAACACATGAACTCTCCAGACAAAAGAAAATAGTGGATACTTCTCCAGTAACAAATGTCCAAAACAAAACAACAGTGAATTCCAATATCAAGTGTTTCTGGCTCACACTAATTTACCTTAGTGCAGGCATCGCATTCCATCTCTGAGACATTTGAATTTACCTCAGCCTCCTTGGCTTCAATGTCCATACTCTCTGCTGAGCTGTAGCAGGGTTCTGCTAGGTACCGCTCAGGAACTTTCTGCTTTAGACTTTTTAACAGGTTAAACAACCTCTCCCACTTTCTTGCCTTCCCTGCTCTAGGCAGGTCTCCTATGGGTTGCTCTTGCTTAACCTTCCTGGTACAACATTTCTTTTTGTGCTGTTTTATCTGAGGCATTACAGTTTCATCAGAGTCAGAAGAATAAACATACTTAGAAGGCCTTGCTGCCTCCCTTCTCCTACCTTGGGCTTCTTGTGCAATATTCTCCTGGTTAGAGCTTTGGCCAGTCAGGACTCCCTCTGCCTCAGCGTAGGGCAGAGACCTGTGGTAACACTTTCCCACTCTCTTGCTAGGGTAGGTGGTTCTCCCCCTGGAACCTTCCCTATATCCTCGGTGGCTACTGTGCTGAGTATGGCGACTTCCTTTGTACCTTCTCTGGCTGTCTTTATAGCGGTTCCTTTTTCTGCTGCTCCTTTTGGCTACAGGGCTGTTCCCTCTGTACCTTCTGAAACCAGGACTGGAACCTAAGCTGCAACTCCCACTTAGGCCTGGACTGCAACTCCGACAACAACTGCCACTGCGACTGGAACTGTATCTCCAATCATGCTTCTCACCATGCTTCCAACCAGCACTTGCACCAACTCCTGAATCAGCTCTCCAACCATGCTTCCAACCGCGCTCTGAACCACCTCTTGAACCAGCCCTCCAACCAACTCTACAACCGACTCTATCTCTAGTGTTTGTTTGCTCCCTTTCAAACACTGAGCAGGGCAACTCCCTTCCTGGCTCCGCCCTTCTGTACCTCCCACTCCTGTCTGTGGCTGACCTGGAATGTGGGCGTGACTTCCAGCTAGGTCTGCCCTCTAGGTTTCTCTCCAGGTTCCTGCTGTGTACTATGTGATCCTGTGTGCTCATCCCCCGCAAAGAGGAAAAATTCTTCCTTTTTTCACTTTTCCCTGGCCGGGCTGCACTCTTCTTATCACATATTCCCCCCCTTAAACTATTACGGGCTGGCGCCAAAACCTGCGAACAGCACGTAATACAAGATAAGGCCTGAGAACTATCACCTGCTTTTTGAGCTAGCTGGCCATCCCCTACACGCTCGTGCCTTTGCCGCAATGGATTACCGTGGTATACTTGCTGTTTTCCTCGTCCCGTATCCACAGCATAAGATACCGGTCCGAGCTGCTTTGCTACTCTGTAGGGACCTTTCCATGAATTCTCAAACTTGGAATTCGCTGCGGCTATCAGTACCATTACCTTATCCCCGACCTTTAAAACCTGAGGCCTTGCCCTCCGGTCGTGATAGGTTTTCTGTTTATGTTGACACTTTTTTAAATTTTCCTCCGCTACCGTGGCTATACGCCGTAACCGATTCTTTAAATCCGTTAAAAACCTGGGAACCTCTTGTACATCATCAACTGGTGCAACCCATTGTTCCCTTAATATATCTAACACGCCGCGCGGAGTCCTCCCATACATAAGCTCGTATGGCGATGTGCCTGTGGAGGTTTGTCTCCTCTCTCTGCAAGCATACAACACAAAAGGCAACATCGTATCCCATTCACTAAACCTACCTTCCAAACCTCTCCTCAACAAGTTCTTTAAGGTTTGATTAAACCTTTCAACTAACCCATTGGTTTGGGGATGGTAAGCTGCTGTGCGGATATGCCTAATTCCAAAAGCGTCCCATACCTGGGCCAGATGTTGGGACATAAAATTTGTTCCCCGGTCTGTTAAGACCTCACGAGGGAACCCTATTTCGCAGAACAAGCGTACTAGCTCCACAGCTATTACTCGGGCAGAGGTGTTCCTTAACGGAATAGCCCAGGGAAAACGAGTGGCATGGTCCATTACGACCAAAATATATTGGTGACCTCTGGGTGTTTTAAGCAAGGGCCCCACTATATCCACCCCCAACCTATGCACTGGCTTATTTATGACTGGTAGGGGAACCAAAGGTACTTCCGGCGGATGGTCATTAGAGACCCTTTGACAAGCAGGGCAGGAGGCACAGAACCTCGCTGTCTCTGCATACACGCTTGGCCAATAGAACCTGGCAAGGATTTGATCCAGGGTACTCTGTACCCCCTTGTGTCCCCCTACTGGGTGATCGTGGGCCAATCTTAAAATAATATTCTTAAAGGAGGAAGGTATTACCAGTTGCCTCCTCGGATCCCCTGTCCGTGGGTCTATACTCTCCCTGTACAATAAATTATTATCCCATAGAAATCTTGGTAGGGTCTCAGACCCTTCCCGGGTGAACTCACCCGCCCACCTCAAGGCAGGATCTGCCTTCTGCTCCTCCGGAAATGAGGGAAAACTTTCTATTATCTCTTCAGGAACCCAGGACAGCTCCTGGCCTGATAGCAATTGACCCCTATTCCTAGCCCTGATGCTCCTCTCTCGCCGCTTTTCGGCCTTTCTCTTCCTGGGGACATCCTTGGCTGGGGTAATCAGGTCATCATGAAAAGAGGTCCCTGGGATTGGCTCTTCCTGGGAATCTTCTCCCGCTTCTGAGGGCCTAGAGCCTGAACGTGTGGTAACCAAGCCTGTTCTTGCTTTCAACTCTTCCTCCACCCCTTTCCTAAACTGGGACCAATCCCGGCCCAGTATGATATCATGGTGGAGTCTAGGTATTACTGCCACGGCTACAGCCCCTTCCACTACCTAAACCCTTTATCTTAATCTTTTGAAGCGGGTAGGTGGAGGTAGCCCCATGAACACACCTAATTTTAACGTGCCCCTTTGAGGACTCTTGGGAGTGCTGCCTCTGGGCTTCTATCTCTCTCCATAATTTGTTGGAGATCATGGACTGACTAGCCCCTGAGTCTAGAAGTGCCTCTGCAGGTATCCCTTCCACCTCTACTGATAGGAGGAATCCCTCACCTATCTCTTTGGGATTTGCTGCTACAAAAGCCTTCTTTATTCTGCAGTTTTTCTTGAGGTGACCTGGCTCACCACAGGAAAAACATTTTCTCTGGAGGTTAAATCCTTCCTCCATGGGCCTATTTTTCTTATCTGCCTGATGTCTGACAAAGGCTGAATTCTCTGCCTGTAATCCTGTCCTCCTAAAAACGCCCTCTTTCTTTAGGCTCAACTTCTGGGCCTCCAGAAAGCACTCTGCCAACGCAATAGCTTCTTGGGTGTTTTTACAGTTTTGCATCACTAGGAAACTTTGCATTTCTGTAGGGACAGCTTCAGTAAACTGTTCCAGAATGATCAAATCAATAATGGAATCTACTTTATTCTTTTCAGGTACCAGCCACTTACAGACCAAGCTCCTTATTCTATGATACAAAGCTTGGGGTCTTTCACCCTCTTTCAGTGTACACGCCCTTAGAGACCTTCTATAGACCGAGGGACTTAACCCTACTCGATCCTTTATGGCCTTCTTCACCTGTTCATAATCATCAATCAATGTTACAGGCATTTCCCTATAGGCTGCTAATGCCTCACCGCTAAGGGTAGTAGCAAACCTTATAGCTAGTTGCTCTTTTGGCCACTGAGCCAACACAGCTATCCTTTCAAAGGCTTCTATGTGGTCATCAAGGTTATCCTCCTTAGTTAAACGTCCACATGAAAAAGGTGCAAAACCCAGTCCTTCCCAACCTGTACCAACAGGCTGTATCCTTAGAACAGTCTGTGCTGCCTTGGTTGCCTCCTCCTGGGTCCGGATCCACCATGCCATCATCTCCAGCAGGGGTTGCTGCTGAGCCCGAAGCATGGCAGCTGCTTGTTCCTGGCTCACCGCTGCCATCTCCCTCTGTTTGGTGAACTGGTCGGCCACCCACGACAACACATCCGCGGTCTCCATCTTGGACTGCGGTCTCTGCAACACAAACAAAAACAACACACACAAAGTGCAGCACTTTTTTTTTCCTTTCCACTTCTAGTGGGTACCTGGTGGCCCCCCCTTACACCAGAATCCAGGCCTACCCCTTCTAGCCTACGGGTTACCTGATTCTGATGCAGGTCTCAGCTTTACCACCAGTCACAGCACTCCCGATCCGACTCCACTCCGGACTTTTCTTCCGTCTTCCCTGGTCGGTCAGCGTCCTTCCTGGACCTTTCCTGTCCAAAGGTATGGCTTGGAAATGCTCCGCTTGACCGCTGGAATGCTGGATCCAAAAAACTACGCCACCTGTGACGCTCGCGCCCCCACCAGGCGGCCGCCTAGTAGGGACGGTTGATCACCTCTTCTATTTCCTAGGGTTGTAGTCGTGTAAGGAATGATGAGGCCGAGTGGTTTATAAAGCGCCCAGGAATTTATTCAGCTTCCTTGCAGGTAAGTGGATACAATTTCTCCCAAACACATGTACTCTCCAGACAAAAGAAAATAGTGGATACTTCTCCAGTAACAAATGTCCAAAACAAAACAACAGTGAATTCCAATATCAAGTGTTTCTGGCTCACACTAATTTACCTTAGTGCAGGCATCGCATTCCATCTCTGAGACATTTGAATTTACCTCAGCCTCCTTGGCTTCAATGTCCATACTCTCTGCTGAGTTGTAGCAGGATTCTGCTAGGTACCGCTCAGGAACATTCTGCTTTAGACTTTTTAACAGGTTAAACAACCTCTCCCACTTTCTTGCCTTCCCTGCTCTAGGCAGGTCTCCTATGGGTTGCTCTTGCTTAACCTTCCTGGTACAACATTTCTTTTTGTGCTGTTTTATCTGAGGCATAACAGTTTCATCAGAGTCAGAAGAATAAACATACTTAGAAGGCCTTGCTGCCTCCCTTCTCCTACCTTGGGCTTCTTGTGCAATATTCTCCTGGTTAGAGCTTTGGCCAGTCAGGACTCCCTCTGCCTCAGCGTAGGGCAGAGACCTGTGGTAACACTTTCCCACTCTCTTGCTAGGGTAGGAGGTTCTCCCCCTGGAACCTTCCCTATATCCTCGGTGGCTACTGTGCTGAGTATGGCGGCTTCCTTTGTACCTTCTCTGGCTGTCTTTATAGCGGTTCCTTTTTCTGCTGCTCCTTTTGGCTACAGGGCTGTTCCCTCTGTACCTTCTGGAACCAGGACTGGAACCTGAGCTGCAACTCCCACTTAGGCTTGGACTGCAACTCCGACAACAACTGCCACTGCAACTGGAACTGTATCTCCAATCATGCTTCTCACCATGCTTCCAACCAGCACTTGCACCAACTCCTGAATCAGCTCTCCAACCATGCTTCCAACCGCACTCTGAACCACCTCTTGAACCAGCCCTCCAACCAACTCTACAACTGACTCTATCTCTAGTGTTTGTTTGCTCCCTTTCAAACACTGAGCAGGGCAACTCCCTTCCTGGCTCCGCCCTTCTGTACCTCCCACTCCTGTCTGTGGCTGACCTGGAGTGTGGGCGTGACTTCCAGCTAGGTCTGCCCTCTAGGTTTCTCTCCAGGTTCCTGCTGTGGACTATGTGATCCTGTGTGCCCATCCCCCACAAAGAGGAAAAATTCTTCCTTTTTTCACTTTTCCCTGGCCGGGCTGCACTCTCCTTATCACAATATGTATTGTGATGTCGCTGTTGCCTCCACAGCCTGAGCTTGTGGAGACGGACGGCCTGATTCTCTATTCCGGAAGTTACTGGTGCTTGGGGAAAGCATTGCCTTCTGGGAGTTGAAGTTTTCACTATCCCAAATAGAGTTGTGGACTCGAGTGTTTCAGGCAAAACAGGAATTTTAATTCCTCTTCCCAAGTGGTTTCACATGTAGAACAAAAGGAACATTGGCCATACACTTCTGGCACTAAATTATATAAGAAAGAAATTCAAGCTTCTTATCTCAGCATCACTGTAATCCAAATGAAAAACACTTTTCTATTTCAAAACCCTTTTGTGCTTTTCTGGTCAGCTGCTACCTGCAGCACTCTCTCTCTTTCTCTGCACAGCTTAATTCTATTTCACAGGACTCATCTTCTCAGATACAGATATCATACAATCCATTGGTTCAGTAGGCTGACATTGTAAAGGTGGTTCAGTGTCCATTGGTTCAATCTGAACCCCAACTGGAAAAGTTTGCAAGTTGCTACAGGTTGTTTCCAAACACAAATCTATCTTTTCAGCATTGCACTTTTCCTCACAGCCTTTTGATATACACAGTTGTGAACTGCCACAATATTCCCAGCATGTGGAGTCCCACCCTTCTGGGTTAATATCAGAGCACTTAAAAGCAGCTTTCTGTTTATATCAATCACTTATCCTACCTCTTGGCTTCCTTATGAGAGTTTCCTTTCGTCCTCTAGGGTCAGCTACAAACGTGAACCTTGGAGTTTCTCTGTGCATACAAGTCTGCATTCCAAGTAAGTTTCCCTTTTGGTTGCCTTTTACTCCTAGCACCAAACCCGGGTTACTTGTACCTGGCTCCTTGGTACCAACTCCCTGCTTGTTTCCTCTGCTGACTTCCTCTTCTGAGTCAAAGGTCAGAGAATCCTCAATTACCATAGATTCCTCTGAGTCTTCATTCCTAAAGCAATCCTCTGTTTCTCGTGACGGTTCTAAGAGCTGTGTTCTCAGCCATGCTCTTGGCTGAGCTCTCCTCTGAGCTACCGGCTGTGCTCCTCCCGGCTGTGCTCCTCCCAGCTGTGTCCCTCCTAGCTGCGTCCTTCCCAGCTGCCTTCTTCCCAGCTGCGTTCCTTCTCCTCCTAATGAGCTTCCCTTAAATCTCTGGTTTCCTAGGTTTACCCTGGCTCCTCCCACCAACAGGTGTTCTGGCTTAACTCGTGACTGCTGCACTGAACTACAGCAGGGGCGTGTTTTCCCTTCTTCTGACCTGCTCTGTTTACGGTTGCCTGGGAAACCAAGAGCCATGTGAATTTCTTTTCTTTCCCAGCCTGAAGCTGGATCCTGTGTTTTATCTCTCTCTAAGGGGTCAGAGGGACTTTCTCCATCACAGTATATATTGTCTGGTATTCTTGTGTAATATAGTTAACATGTTATCCAAGTTGAGCTCCCTGTTATCTGTAATTACAGTGTAACCCCCACCGTAAAATCTCATTGATGTTCCATGTAAACCTCACTAATTTCGAATAGCGCGGTATATAAGAGTATTAAATAAATCAATAAATAAAATAAATAAATAAATAAAAGTACTACAACGAGGCATGCAAGGAAATAGAAGCAGAAACTATTAGAGGAAGAACAAGATTGGCTTTCCTAAAGCTACGAGAGTTAAAGAAAAAGTTCCAGCCTCGATTTGGAATCTTAAAAGATGCTCAAGTTTCTATGTTGAATGATGCTGAGAAGATCAAGAAAAGGTGGAAAGAATATACAGAGTTTTTATATGATAAAGATCAAGTGGACCAACAGCCGTTTCAACCTGTACCTTATGATCGGGAACCATTGATGATGAAAGAAGAAGTTAAAGCAGCATTGAAAGCCTTATCAAAGAACAAAGCACCAAGCATTG
This sequence comes from Ichthyophis bannanicus, assembly GCA_033557465.1. Lineage (NCBI taxonomy): Eukaryota > Metazoa > Chordata > Amphibia > Gymnophiona > Ichthyophiidae > Ichthyophis > Ichthyophis bannanicus. Next base: position 489,423,560 of record CM066035.1, read on the forward strand.
ATAGCATTCCCATAGAAATATTACAGCAATCTGATGCAGCTGTTACCGTACTTACAAGGCTCTGCCAAGAAATATGGAAGACAACATCATGGCCAACTGACTGGAAAAGATCTGTGTTTATACCACTACTAAAGAAAGGTGTGGAAATTATCGCACAATCGCTCTGATCCCACATGCCAGCAAGATTCTATTGAAGATTATTCAAAGAAGACTACAACCATACCTGGAACAAGAACTACCTGAAGTGCAAGCAGGGTTCAGGAAAGGGCGAGGAACGAGAGACATCATTGCGGATGTGAGATGGATCCTTGAAAAGACTAAAGAATACCAAAAGGATATCTATTTGTGCTTTATCGACTATAGCAAGGCTTTTGACTGTGTAAACCATGAGAAACTCTGGGCCATAATAAGAAGTATGGATATACTAGAACACCTAATCATACCCTTGCATAATCTGTACATTGATCAAGAAGCAGCAGTTCGAACGGAACAAGGAGAAACAGAATGGTTTAAAATAAGCAAAGGTGTAAGACAAGGCTGCATACTTTCCCCCTACTTGTTTAATTTATATGCAGAACAAATCATCAGAGAAGCAGGATTGTATGAAGACAACAGAGGTGTGAAGATTGGTGGAAGACTCATCAACAACCTTCGCTATGCTGATGATACTACATTACTGTCTGAAAGTGAAGATGATCTGAAACATTTGCTTCTCACAATCAAAGAACATAGTCTCAAAATGGGCCTGCACCTTAATGTAAAGAAGACAAAGATCATGACAACTGGCATAATCAACAGGTTCATCGCTGAAGGAGAAGAAATTGAAATCGTGAACAACTTTAACCTACTTGGATCAACTATCAATAAAGAAGCAACAAGCAGTCAAGAAATCAGGCAACACATTGCTCTTGGCAGAATGGCTTTGAAAGACCTAGATAAGATCCTCAAGAGCAGAGATGTCTCTCTCCAAACAAAGATTTGACTTGTTCAAGCCATGGTATTTTCAATAACATCATATGGATGTGAAAGCTGGACAGTGAAAAAGATAGACAGGAAGAAAATTGATGCCTTTGAATTATGGTGCTGGCGGCGAATACTGTGTATACCATGCACTGCCCGAAGAACAAACCAGTCGGTACTAGAGGAGATCAAACCTAAGCTTTCTTTAGAAGCTCAGATGACAAGACTTCGACTTTCATACTTTGGACAAATCATGCAAAGAGAGAGATCATTAGAGAAAGATATCATGCTTGGCAAGATAGAAGGTCAGCGCAAAAAAGGAAGGCCAGCAATGAGATGGATCTATACAATAACAGCAGCTACGGGTACCAGTCTGTCAACAATGAGCCGCCTGACTCAAGACCGAACACAATTTAGGATAGCTATCCAGAGGTTCGCCATGAGTCGACTCCGATTTGACGGCACTTAACAACAGCAAACATTGTTCTATGTAAAGTTAAAGTTCCCTGTTAGATGTGAAATGCTTTGAGGTCATGATTAAGCGGTATAGAAAAATAGATAAATAAATAATTAATGCTGACATTTGCTGTTTGTGCTAAAGGAGTTAATCTAGGGGACCCTAACAATTCCTGTGTCCTGAAAAATGGGTCTGTTGATGAAGGTATAGTATGTGAATGAGTATGGAAAGGTTTTGTGTTTGAATGAGAAACGGAGATCATATTTTAAGTCCTGGGACTCCATGCTATTATGTTGTATCAGCTGATATTTATAGGTTCAGGATATTTTTTGGCTGAATGATGTGTTTTGTGACTGAAAGTGAGTGTGTGTGTGTGTGTGTGTGTGTGTGTGTGTGTGTAGTTTGAAGGCTGCATGGGAAGATCATGTATGCTCATCTGCAGTTCAGGAGGGACATGAATGCCTGGCCAGTACCTGTACTGTATGGATGACTACAGTGTTACCTGGTGCCAATGTAATAGGGCAGAAAAAATCACAGAAGGTTCTCCATAGCTAAATGTCCCCTTTAATTAATAAGAGACCCTCAGAATAAGAGCATTCAACAGTGCAAGCAGCACTAAAATATGCCCCAAAGCACCATTTATTGTGAGGGTGATAAAGATTCATACTTAGCATTGTACAACTGTTTTCACAGTTGACCAATTAAAGAATAATGAGGATTTCTTCTACTGTCATGTATGTTTTGATGCAAGGTATGTCATGACATACATATCACTTTCTACTTGCTGTTATAATATCTTTGAGTGCACTGAGATTACCTTGCACTGACCTGGGCATTCAACAGAGTAGTATATCTAGTCTAGTTTGCATCAACATTTATGTATCATCAGTATTTATGTGTATTTTGCATCAGCACAACACTGTCAGTGAGAGGAGCAGCTTAGGAGATGCATGTTTTAACAGGAGGCATGGCCATCTGAGATGTCTACAGGTATATGGTGGAGACGGGCAGGATTGGAAATGTCCATCTTTTCAGAATACGGTGAGTGCGGTCACATCCAAACCATTTGCTGCATATACTCATGTCTCATTATAACAGCTGGGCCCATGTTTTTCCATAGTGCTTTGCTCGTGCCATGCCAGAAATGCCTATGTCCCCGATTGCAGAACCATGGGTGTGTCTGTACCTATGCCTGCAGAAGTAGGGTGAAATCAGGCCTGTTTTTGATTTGGACGTGTCTGCAGCTCAGACGTGCATGTTATTGAATCGGCCTTTATGTGGATTGTTATCCGGATAGTGGTACTGAAAATAGCTACTACCTGGAAAGGGCCGGCTACATCCAGCTTTACCCAGGGATTGTTCCAGCACTATCCAGAGAGTGCTGAGGCAGCAGAGGAAATATTCAGTAGCACTATCTGGACGCTACTGCTGAATATCCCTTTCAGTGGGACTTATCAAGTTAGCAAGTTCTGCTAACTTGATAGGTCCTTTCAATATTGACACCCGGGTGTTTAGTTTTATAGACCTGCACCCATTCTAAGTTGGAGATTTTCCTTGTTTATCATCATTAACTGGTAAAGTTTTGCTGGTCTTCCGGCTGTAAACTTGTTAATAATAGTAGAAACATGGAGGATTTTAAAATCTATGAGGATGATTTGGAGTTAAATTCTACAAGTGATTTCTTGATCTCTGCGGAGAATTTGTATTTGTCCTGATTAGTGTACAGGCCAACACATGCTGATTTCACACACAACCTGGTATTCTATCCACAGACAATTATATCTTGAAACCCACCCAACCTTCTTGGTCAGACCAACATATATATATATCTATAGTATATGATGGCAGATAAAGACTAGCATGGTCCATCTAGTTTGCCCAGCAAGGTGGCAAGAGTAGGTGCACCTGCCATTCCATGCAGGTCACCCCTCCCCATGCCTGTTTAGGGGTGTACCCACCACTCTGTGTAGGTCATCCTTATTTGTTGAGATATAAGAGAGAGTTATGTTTATTTTGATTTTATCCTGTTGCTGTAAAGGGATCCACTGTGTCTGTCCTATGCTAAAGAAAAAATACACCCCTAATACATGCCCTAGTAAAGACCTCATGATAACACCTAATACCCTGCACAACTTCTACCCGATTAGGGGAAAACAGCTCCTTGAAAGCATTGCCAAAATCAACACCACCACCTCTTACTTAGACCCCTGCCCTGTATCCTGGATTAAGGCAGTAAAGGTTGAGCTAGCTCTGGTGATACTGAACATAGTAAATCAATCCCTCCTCCAGGGTATACTACCAGACACCCTAAAAAAATCCATCATCCGCCCCATACTAAAAAACAAAACACTACACAAAAATGATCCTTCTTCATATAGGCCAACAGCCAGTATCCCGTTCACAGCAAAGATTATTGAGAAAGTAATCCAACTCCAACTCCAGAACTACATAGACACCCAGGCACCTCTAGATCCTCAACAGAATGGTTTCCGCCCTATCACAGAGTAGAAACCCTCCTCATAGCATTATTTGACAACCTCATATGTGGTCTACACAACCTGAACCAAGCTTATATCATGGTGTTCCTAGACATCTCATCAGCATTCGACAATGTCGACCATGCTGTACTGCTGTCAAGATTGGCTCACATAGGCATTGCAGGAATGGTGCTAAAATGGTTCCAGTCCTATATCTCCAATCGCTCCTAAAATGTAAGAATTAACCAGGAACAAGGAATACCCCAGTGTTCAGCCCCATCTGCTCTCTTGTTTAATTTATACCTGCAACCAATATGCGACATATTCACCAAATACAGTCAATTTCCACTTATATGCAGACAATATAATGGTCTATTCCCTGGTTGATATAAAAAATCCACAATTTACCAATATTAAGGACTGTATATATGAAGCTGAATCCTGGCTCATTTCCTACAGGAGCTCTTCAGATCAACCAACAGTAAGGATTTAAGGGTTTGTTTTATTATATTAAATTGTTAGATCTCTGACTGGGAGCTCTTAAAAGGGGTTTTTTTGTAAATTTTTAAAGCAAGGTTACTTTCTTTTTGGTGCTTTAGTGGGACTTTCCTTGAGCACAGTAGGTGGTTGAACTCCAGTAACCTCTTCAGCTTTGGGAACTGCTAACACCTAATCAGGATTTAGTGGGCCTGATTACCTGAGGGCCTGCATAAAAGGCTCCAGTGCCCTGCCCTGTTCAGGCTTTCCTACAGGAACTCTCCAGATCAACCAACAGTAAGGAGTTAAGGGTTTGTTTTATTATATTAAATTGTTAGCTCTCTGACTGGGAGCTCTTAAAAGAGTTTTTTGTACATTTTTAAAGCAAGGTTACTTTCTTTTTGGTGCTTTAGTGGGACTTTCCTTGAGCACAGTAGGTGGTTGAACTCCAGTAACCTCCTCAGCTTTGAGAACTGCTAACACCTAATCAGGTATTAGTTCCCACCCACCCCTAGTGAGTAGTCTTGCTTTATAGGGCACCTCCCCATTTGACAAAGCACAGAGAATTGGACCAGCACATTTTGAATATAATTAAGGAGATTTAACTGCTTTTTCTCTGAAAGGACAGCTGGGAAACCAGCTGGTACTTGGTAGATCTCTCTCTTTTGCTTTAACAGATACCTAAGCTCCACGAACAGAACAATGGCTGGGAAGAATCGTATCGCTAAAGCTGTTGCCCCCATTACAGCTTCTGCCTCGATCCAGACAGAGGTCCTAATGCCAGTTGAAGGACCGGTGCCATGTGCAGGGTGCCTGCATGCTGAAGCTCTGAGGAAACAAGTGGAGGAACTCAGAGAGGAGGTGGCGAGGCTGAGGAGCATTCAAGACAGTGAGAAGTACATTGATGAGATGCTTCTTGCAGCAACCAAGCTCTCCAGCAGAGGAGAAGATGGGTGCCAACAGAAAGTCGATGGTTGGACACAAGTCACCAGGGCCTGGAAAATCACCAGTCCAACTTCTCCAGCCCTTGAATTGAAGAACCATTATGCAGCCCTGGAAGTGGAGGAGGTGAAAGCATCCCTGGAAAGGGAAGAACCAGAGCTCAAGTACTCCAAAGTTGCAGAATCAGTGACCCCAAGGAAACAAAGTGTAGTGGTGGTTGGAGACTCTCTTCTGAGGGGTACTGAGGCATCCATCTGCCGACCAGACTTGATGTACAGAGAGGTATGCTGTCTGCCTGGTGCCAAAATCCAAGATGTTACGGAGAGTTTGCCGAGACTCATCAAGCCCACTGACTATTACCCAATGTTGCTAATCCATGTTGGAACAAATGATACTGCCAGGTATACCTCAGAACATATCTAAAGTGACTTCATGGCTCTGGGACAGAGGGTGAAGCAGTTAGGTGCACAGGTAGTGTTCTCTTCAATCCTCCCTGTTGAGGGTAAAGGCCAAGGCAGAGAGGCTCGCATCCTGGAGATGAATGCATGGCTGCGTGGATGGTGTCATCGAGAGCATTTTGGTTTCCTAGACCATGGGATGCTGTTCTGAGGTTTGCAGAGCAGAGATGGCATCCATCTGTCCAAGAAAGGTCAACGCGTCTTCAGTAGTAGACTGACTAATCTACTGAAGAGGGCTTTAAACTAGATTGGTTGGGGATGGGTAAAGAAAGCCCCCAGGTAAGTGAAAGCCCCCTTTATGGAAATGGGTAACAGGGGTAACATATGGAAAGCAGTGTGTATAAATGCCCGTAGCATGGGAAATAAGATCCCTGATGTTGAAGCTTTGGTGGGAGTGGCTGACTTGGATTTAGTGGCAGTTACAGAAACATGGTTCACAGAAAACCATGATTGGGATGTAACTATACCTGGCTATACTTTATTCAGAAAGGACAGGGTAGGAAGTAGGGGAGGAGGCGTGGCACTATATTAAAAAACTACTATTAAAAAAACAGAAGCAATGTTCATAATGAGAAAATCTGACACTGACTACAACTACCCTACTACAATCACAATAAGTAACACACCAATACCTGTTAAAAAGGAGGTAAAGTACCTTGGAATAATTCTGGACCACTCACTCACCATGCTCCCACACATAAAACATACAGTAAAAACCATTTTCTATAAACTCAAGACAATACAACATCTGAGACCACTACTCAACACACATGATTTTAGATCAGTAGTCAATACCCTCATCACCCCCCACTTTGACTACTGTAATAGTCTCCTAAATGGCTTACCACTAAAGAGCATATACCTTCTCCAAAGGGCTCAAAACATATGCGCCAAGATGATCACAAAAGCTAAACTAACAGACCATGTGACCCCAATACTATTAGACCTGCATTGGCTCCCTATAAGCAGCCGAATAAAATATAAAATCCTCCTAACTACTTTTAAACTCATTAATAACATCACTCCCTCACAATTATCTACTCTAATACACCCCCCGTCAGAAACTAGAATGCGCAGACAGAATGCAACCCACTCCCTCAACATAAAAACAAATTTCAGAAAAACTAAAGCAACAACAAGTGATAGAGCCTTCTCCTTTGCTGCCCCTACCCTCTGGAATGAAATACCATTAACCCTCCGCATGATAAAGGACCTTCATCAATTCAAAAAGGAACTAAAAACCTACCTCTTTACAAAACACTTTGAGATCCCCTACCAACAAAAAACCTCCCCAAAACAATCACAGAAACACATCTACAGTACTCAAGACAGAACAAATGACTAACACAAGAAACGTTACTTACATTACACAACATGCAAAAGATTTACCCAAACTGACGGCTATATCACTATTGTAAATAACTACTGTAATTATCTATATTATGTTCCATGTTTTATAACCTGTACATAGTTTAAAAAGTACTATTCCAGCTAACGTTCAAAAGTATGTTCCCTGTATCTACAAATGTATATAGTTAAAACATTGTTCCTTGTAAAGTATATAGAAGTATACTAACTCTCTGTTCAATGTAAACCACCCCTGATCTCTGGAAGGGGCGGTATAGAAGAAACTGTTAAATAAATAAATAAATAAATAAATATTAAAGCTTTGGAATTACAGAGCTTATAAGGGAAAGGGGAGGCATTGTGGGTTAAACTAGAAAGAGGGAAAGAGAAATCTATTTACATTGGTGTGATATACAGACCTCCCTCACAAGAGGAAGAGGTGGACAGAGAGTTAATTGAAGACATGTGCAGGATTGCTAGGAAAGGGGAAGTGCTACTGATAGGAAAATTCAATATGCAGATGTTGACTGCCCCATTCCTGCTGCAGTATCATCTAGAAGTAAGGAGATCCTGGATTCTCTACAGGGCGAACTATTCAGGCAATTGGTAACAGACCCCAAACGTGAAGGGGCCATACTGGACTTGGTGTTTACCAATGGTGAAAGTGTTTTTGATGTTGTAGTGGGAGATCATTTTGCATCCAGTGATCACCAGATGGTGTGGTTCAGTATTAGGACTAGGGCTGTTAGAATCCATTCAGAGGTGAGGATCTTAGACTTTAGGAAGACTAACTTTGCGAAGATGGGTCAATACCTCAGAGAGTCGTTAGTTGGATGGGAACAGCTGAGGGATGTAGAAAAACAGTGGGAAAAACTGAAAGGTGATATTTTAAGGGCAACCAACCTTTTTGTTAAAATGGTAAATAAAGGAAGGAAAAGGAAAAGGAGGAAGGAAAAGGAGTCCGCTATGGTTTTTGAAAGACGTAGCTGAAAAAGTGAAGAAAAAGAGGGAGGCCTTCATGAAATACAAGAGATCACAGAGAGAGGAAGACAGACATCTGTATTTGGAAAAACTTAGGGGTATGTTTACTAAACTACATTAGTGCAATTCGCGTTAGGAGCCGTGTTAGTGAAAGGAAAGCCAAAAAAGGACATGGGCGGGACATCGTAACCAATAACGCGCAGTTACGCGCGTTATTGCGCACCACGCAGCAACGATCGTTACAGCTCGCTACTGCATGCACGCTTAAAACAGCACGCAGACACCCAAAGACAGAAACAGAGCTGTAGCACAATGGTTACTACACAGACTGATGGTACAAGAGTCATGGGTTTGATTCCCCAGTGTGCCCAATGAGTAAGGCTGCCTGAAGCATCCTGTGTAACCCTTTGAAAGCCGACTATAATATTTTAATCTGCAGGCGGGTTACAGTTTGCATATGTCAGGAAAAGTGTACCCTTCCTATGAAATATGTTCCAATAGTGACATTCTCTCTGACATGGTCATGTATTATATACCAGTTGATAGGAATATTTAGGTGCTCCCTATAAGGCGAAGTGTAAGGCGCGCCCTATAGGGAGCGCCTAAATATTCCTTTCAAATGGCATATAATACATATATTATAGGGCGAAGTGTAATGTGCGCCCTATAGGGCGGCGCATAAGTCGCGCCCTATTGGGCGGCGCATAAGTCGCACCCTATTGGGCGCCGCGTAAATCGCGCCCTATAGGGTGACGTGTAAGGCGCGCCCTATAGGGTGCCTATTGAGCTACCCTAAGGTGACAGTACCCTGAGGGTGGTTCTGCTGGCAGCACTAATATACAGTAAAAATAGACAATGCCTAAGACAGCCCTATCAATGAACCCCACTGTGGGTTGTGAACCTATGACCACTGGCTCCATGGGCAGTGAAGTAACCAGTGGGCTAGAGCTGCTAATAAACACATGGCTGGCTACAGGAGGACTGCACGGCACCACACCCACATTCTTCTGTGGTTACCAGGGAGATTACATACCACCACCCAACACACCCTCTAGGGCTCAGGGTGGGGGACAGGATCTCCCACCCACAGATCCACTTCCAACCCTCTGCAATGGTGGCAGTAGAGGGGACCATCACCCCAGTCCCACTCAGGATCAAACACCCTACAGGGCAGGCAATGCAGAGCAGTACACACCCGTACAGCAAGAGAAGACAGACGGCAGGTCTGGAAATGCTCAGCTGCCCCCCACCATTATCTGATATTCCCCAGCAGCAAGCCTCCAGCCGCTGCACCCTGCACGGTGTTACAGCAAGACACATACTAGCTGCAGACAGTCCGCCAGCTAGTCCATAGTGCATGGTTCTGGAGGAGATGCATGTACCCAGAACGGGGATATCAGCATACACACCAAGCAGATAAGTCCGTGATTGGTCCCCAAAAGGAAACCCATATATATCACATAAGAGAAATGCTATATAGCACTATGGTGGAACCTAGCCATGCCATGGTCACTGCTCAGTCCGGGTGAGAGTGACCTCCCAGCAGGACATGCTATGGCCACCCTGTCCGTGCAGGTGGTACCGGGCACTACAATGTCCGGCCATTGCCCTATGCCCTGTGCAGATGCGGACAGGCCAGGCCACCCTATCCAGGCTATTCCCCCAGTACCTTGCTCCTCATTATGCACATTGGCAGGCCAATACTGGCAACAGTGCTAGCAGTGTGGGCTGTGGAGGGTGTTGGAAGCCACCACACACTGGATAGACAGACAAGCACTCCCCTCACCTATGCAAGCACTGTGCAACACTAGAGGTGTTGGGCAGCCCAGGCCACCACACCAGTCCTGGGCACAGTGCAGGCATGGCTATGGTACGCAATACTGTCGGAGTCACTCCCCAGGTTGGTAAACACTGTTAGACACAGGACCTGTAGCACACTCCACAGACATCAGAAAGATTGCTATGATGCAGCTCACTCAGGAAATTGTACTTAACCTAGGAATTGCTATCTGCCAGTGCTCATAGCAACCTTCTGATAGCTGTGTAACATATTCCCAGGTTTAGGGTGGCATTAATACGGTATGCATGTGCTAGTATTGGGAAATGCACGCAGAGCCCAAAGTCCTGCCTCTCCAGGAGGCTTTGGATAATGGGGCCTGTGGGTGCGGGTGTGTCTGCCCCTGTTGGCTGCTGCTTTACGGCAGAGGTTCCCAACTCCAGTCCTGTGGTGCCAAACACTGTTCGGGTTTTCATGCTGTCCCTCCTGAATATGCATGAGATACATCTGCATACCATGGGGGTGGCACATAGAAATGCAGCACAGGCATCTTTATCAGAGGCAGCATGGAACCGGGATGGTGTTTGGCCCTCCAGGACTGCATTTGGGAGGCTCTGCTCTAGGTAATGTGCATGTTTATGGTGTCTGTGCTCTGTAGGGTAAAATGTGGGTGTTTTGGGCATGTTTATGTCATCTGCAAGACCGGTTCTGTCTGTATTAGCCCGTTCTAGTAGTGGGTAAAATATGAGAACTGGGTAGGCGGAAACCACAGCTGGAACCTAAACCTGTGACCCTCTGCTTCTGAATACACTGGTTCTGTGCACTGCACCACCATGTTCTCACAGAGATGGTGCGTTCCCTGGTGATAACATGACTGTTGGTCAGATAGGGCCTGTCTGTTGGAGTGCACTGCACCCACGTGAAGGGGGCTAGGCCACGGTCTGCTCTGGGCAGCTGCCACTGCCCCCTCCACCACCAGTATCCCTCAGCCACCATGCTGACATGCCCTTCTGCTGATGGTGCTGGTGGTGTGCGGTCTCAAGCCATCCAGTGTGCAGGTAGGCGGCTGCCTATGGTGTGTGTTCTGGGGTGGGGGTGCCCGCATAGTTCCCCACACTTTCTCCCAGAACCGCCTACCAATGTTCCGTGCCATTGGGGGTACCTGCTGGGTACTATTCCCTGTGACACTGTGGGAAGCACACTCTTGCCCATGTTGGGCCCTCAGCAGTTGCTGTCTGGCTGCTCTACTGTTTCAGAATTCCTATGGGCCAGCTAGGCATCACCCTAGTCCCCACTGTGACCCAGCTGCTCCACAGCATGTGCCGCCTGCAGCCCTCTGTATCCCCTTCTCCAGCATCTGACCGGTTCCCATTCCGACATGCCCGCCCTGATGTTGCGGGACATGTGCACACCATAGGAACCCTGTCTGATGGTGGGGAAGTTCCTGAACAGTGCTATTTCACTGTGGGCCCGTGCACCTTGTATGGGACGGGATATGGACCCTTCTGCGGTTTATAAATACATAACTAACATAAAGAAATACATAAATATCTGTTCAATGGAGCTTACTCGGGGGGGGGGGGGGGTTGATGTTTCTCATTGATACCACTATTGGCCAGCTTGGTTGCTGTTTTTTTTCCAGTTTGTTGGGGTCATTTTCAGTGTTTCTGTGCCCTTTTGTTTTGTGCACATGTATCACACTTATCACCTTTTTTTGGTTTCCCTGCCTAGGCTGTACATTGCTGACATTTAAATGGTTTCTCTCCCCTTTAATATGCCTTTAACGGCAGGTTTTCATTCGCGTTGGAATTCTGCTCTGAAATTCAGCGCGTTAGTGTAATGGGAGCCTCTCCCCGCCCACTCTCTGCCCATTGACCCCCTTCTCTCCGCCCTCTCTCCGCCTTCTGCGTTGTTTTACCGCGCCGCGGAGCATCACGCTAACGCGTTTACGATCGTTAATGCGCTACAGCGCACGCTATAGCGCGCTAACGATCGTTAACATCGTACAATGCGCGTTATTCACGTTTACCGCAGTTTAGTAAACATACCCCTTAGAGAAGCTAGCAAAGTAGTCAAGAAGGCAAAGATTCAAAAGGAGGAGGAAATAGCCAATGCAATAAAATGGGGGGGGGGGGGGATAAGACATTTTTCAGATATATTAGTGAGAAGAGGAAGGGCAAGAGTGGTATTGTTAGACTCAAGGGTGCAGGGGAGGAATATGTAGAAGCTGATAAGGATAAAGCAGAATTGCTTAACAAATATTTTTGTTCTGTGTTCACAGATGAAGAACCAGGAGCAGGACCTCAGAAAATACCCACAAATAGGAACAGAAGCAAAGGACATCTTGAACAATTTTCAAAAGACTGTTCGTGAGAAACTAGCTCAACTTAAAGTAGACAAAGCGATGGGACCAGATGGGATACACCCGAGAATACTGAGGGAACTTGGGGACATTCTAGCAGCGCCACTGACTGACCTTTTCAATGCCTCGTTGGAGTCAGGAGTGGTGCCAAAGGACTGGAGAGAGGCTCATGTGGTGCCTTTACACAAAAGCGGAAGTAAGGATGTGGTTGAAAACTACAGGCCGGTTAGTTTATCTTCGGTGGTGAGTAAATTATTGCAAACACTGCTGAAAGAGAAAATAGTGAGGTTTCTGGAGTCCAGCGGATTACAGGATCTGAGGCAGCATGGATTCACCAGAGGCAGGTCTTGTCAGACAAATCTGATTGATTTCTTTGACTGGGTGACCAGGGAGTTGGACCGAGGGAGAGCCCTAGATGTGGTGTATTTAGATTTCAGTAAAGCCTTTGACACTGTTCCTCACAGGTGACTTATAAACAAACTGAGCACTCTAGGGATGGACCCTAAAGTTACTGCTTGGGTTAGAAATTGTTTGGGTGGAAGGCGACAAAGAGTACAAGTAAATGGAGCTCACTCTGAGGAAAAGGATGTTATCAGTGGTGTGCCCCAGGGACCTGTCCTTGGTCCGATTCTTTTTAACATCTTTGTTAGTGATATAGCGGAAGGGCTTTCAGGTAAGGTTTGCCTCTTTGCGGATGATACCAAAATCTGCAATAGAGTAGACACCCAGGAAGGGGTAGATAACATGAGGAGGGATCTAGCTAAGCTTGAAGAATCGTCTAGAATTTGGCAGCTGGGATTTAATGTTAAAAAATGTAAGGTCATGCATTTGGGCTGCAGCAATCCAAGGGAGCAATATAGTATAGGGGGTGAAGTACTTTTGTCCACTAAAGAAGAGCGGGACCTAGGCGTGGTTGTTTCTGATGATCTTAAAGTAGCTAAACAGGTAGAAAAGGCAACGGCAAAAGCTAGGATGCTTGGGTGCATACGGAGAGGAATGGCTAGCAGAAAAAAGGAGGTGATAATGCCTTTGCACAAGTCTTTGGTGCGACCTCATTTGGAGTATAGTGTGCAATTCTGGAGACCGCACCTTCAAAAGGATGTGAACAGGATGGAGTCGGTGCAGAGGGTGGCTACTAAAATGATTAGTGGTCTTCATTATAAAGCATTTGAGGACAGACTGAAGGATCTTAATATCTACACCTTAGAGGAAAGGCGGGATAGAGGTGATATGATTGAGATGTTTAAATACCTCCGTGGCATAAATGTTCATGGAGAGAGCCTCTTTCAATTGTAAGCAAGTTCTGCTACGAGGGAACATGGGATGAGGGTGAAGGGAGATAGATTCAGGAGTGATATGTGGAAATATTTCTTTATGGAAAGATTAGTGGATCCGTGGAATAGTCTCCCAGTGGAGGTGGTAGAGATGAGGACAGTAACTGAATTCAAAAAAGCATGGGACAAATACAGAAGATCTCTAAAGGTAAAAAGGGGACTGTTGTAGTTGTTATGGAAGGACAGACTAGATAGGCCATGTGGTCTTTTTCTGTCGTCATATTTCTATTTTTCTATGTTTTTACAAACCTACAAATCAACCTTAAAAAACAGAAATATTAATCACCACAAGAAATCAAAAGTACACCCCTCACCTCATTCAAATTACACAACTTAATCTTGCCTGTCAAACAAGAAGTCCAATATCTAGGGGTCATTATAGACAGGGCCCTAAGCATGGCATCACATATCAAACTCGCTGCCAGAACTATACTCTATAAACTAAAAACTATTCAACACCTGAGACCAATCCTAGACCCACATGACTTTCGCACAATAGTTTAAGTGCTAGTGAACCCCCATCTGGACTATTACTCTCTGGACTATTACTATTACAAGGTCTATCAAAGAAGTCTATTCACACTCTCCAGCTTGTCCAAAATGTATCTGCCAGGATAATCTGAACACATCACCCCCATATTATATAACCTTCACTGGCTCCCAATAACTTCCAGAATACAATACAAGCAAATCCTCACTGCTTTTAAATTGTATAACAATATCTCCCCCTCTTACCTCTCCACTATAATAAAATCTCAAATTGACACCAGACACAAGCGAAAGCACACTCAAAATCTTCCGCAACTTCCAACCCTTATACGCAAAACTAAACAGCACACAAGTAATATGGCATTCAGATACACAGCCCCTATACTTTGGAACGCCCTCCCTGACCAAATCAGAGCTACCAAAGTTCTCCTAACTTTCCGTAAGAAATTGAAAGCACACCTTTTCTCACAATATTATAATGCTCAACTAATAAACAATACCTCCAATAACTCCACCCCCTTCTACCCCAACAGACTAACACCTCCCATTTCCCTCCCTTATTTCAATGTATATAGCAAAGAAAATCCAGCCATCACTATGCCTCTGTAATTAGTGTGTAATGGTATGTATATAGTTATATAGTTATTGTTCTAAGTTCCTTGTTTAAATTGTATTGATTAAATATGTTCCATGTACCACTGTGTTGTAGTTCCATGTAAACCGCCCCTGATGGCTGGAAGGAGCGGTATTAAAAAAAAGAAGTTCAAATAAATAAATAATTTTTGCATTCTGTCACTGTATTTGCCCCCACCACTTCCATCGGGAGGGCATTCCAAGCAACCACCACCCTTTAAGTGAAAAACTATTTCCTGACATTGCCTTTCAGTTTACCCCCTTGCAGCTTCATGTTATGCCCTCTAGTTTTACAGCTTCCCCGTCTTTGGAAGAGGTTTGTTTGTTCATTAATAGGTTCATTTAAAGGTCTGAATCATATTGCTCCTGTCCATCCTCTCCTCCAGAATGTACATATTCAGGTGTTCAGATCTCTTCTCATAAGTCTTCTGAAGCAGGCTCCAAATCATTTTGGGCGCCTTCCTCTGAACTATTTCCAGTCTTTTTATATCCCTTGCGAATTATGGTCTCCAAAATTGAACACAATATTCCAAGTGAGGCCTCACCGGCGACTTCAACAGTGGCATTAGTACCTCTTCCTTTCTGCTGGTAATTTCTCTTTGTATGCAACCCAGCATCCTTCTGCCTTTTGCCACCACCTTGTCACACTGTTTTGCCACCTTGAGATTCACAGAAACAATCACTCCAAGGTCTTTCTCCTGGTCCGTGTACACCAACCTCTCGCTCCCAATCGCATACAATTCTCTTGGATTTCTGCTTCCTAAGTGCATGATACTGCACTATTTCACATTAAATCTTAACTGCCAAGCATTAGACAATTCTTCCAGCTTTTGTCGATCTGCCTCAGGGGAGCCCACTCTGCTGCAAATTTTTGTGTCATCTGTAAAAAGACAGACTTTTCCATTCAGTTCTTCAGCAATATCACTCACAAATATGTTGATCAGTACCAGTCCCAGGACTGATCCCTGGGGCACACTGTTAATCATCTTCCTTTCAGCCAAGTGATTCTGTTTACCATCACCTTCTGTTGTCTGTCAGTCAACCAATTTCTGATCCAGTTTGCCATCTTGGGAACCATCCCCAATGGTTGTGGTTTGAGAACTTGATATGCCACCCTTTACTTGTGCATCAGAGTGGTTTACATATATACTAACAGGCACTTTTTATTCTCTTGTCCTGGAAGGGCTCACAATCTAAGTGTACCTGAGGCAATGGATGGTTAAGTGGCTTGCCCAAGGCCACAAGGAGTGGCCATGGGACTAGAGACCCCAGTCCCTTGTGGCCTAAGGTTGCTTGTCCTCATGTGAGAATTGAACTGCTGGTCTGTGGTAACCTGTCCCAACCACTGAGCCACTCCTCCCTACCCAATGGTTTAGTTTATTGATAAACCTCCTATGAGAAAAGGTATCAAAGGCTTTGCTGAAATCTAGGTAGATCACATCCATTACATGCCCTTGATCTAGTTCTCTGGTCACCCATTCAAAGAACTCAATCAGATTTGTGTGGCAAGATTGTCCTTTGATAAAAACCATGTTGCCTTGGATCATGCAACCTGTTGGTTTCAAAAAAGTCCACTATTCGCTCTTTCAGGAGTGTCCCCATTACTTTTCTCGCCACTAAGGTAAGTTTTACTGGCCTGTAGTTTGTTATTTCTTCCCTATTACCACTTTTGTGAAGAGGTAACCACATCAGAACTTCTCCAGTCCTGTGGAACTTCTCCTTTCTCCAAGGATCTATTAAAAACATCCTTTAATGACTTTGCAAGAACCTTGCAAGAACAGGGTAAACTATTTAAGACTAATAAAAGAAAATATTTTTTCACTCAACATGTAATCAAACTCTGGAATTTGTTACCGGAGGATGTAGTAAAGGCTGTTAGTGTAGATGGGTTTAAAAAAGGTTTGGACAAGTTCCTGGAGGAAAGGTCCATATACCATTATTAAGAAGTGACCGAAGATATCAATGCTTGACCCAGTACAAGCATTGTGGAACTTGTGTCTCTTGGGGAAACTGCTAGGTGCATATGACCTAGATTGGCCACTGTTGGAAACAGAATACTGGGCTTGATGGACCTTGGTCTGACCCAGAATGGCATATCTTATGTTCTTATGTTCTCTTGAGCTCTTTTAGTATCCTGGGATGTATCCCATCTGATCCCATGGCCTTGTCCATTTTGCAAGCTGTTTGAACACATCATCTTCTGTGAATGGTGTGGTATCTACTCCATTCCCATTTGTATATTTGTCAATCACAGGTGGTTTTTCTCCAGGATTTTCTTTAGTAAAAACTGAGCAGAAGTATTTGTTTAGCATTTTCGCTTTTTCATAGTCACTTTCCACAAATCCGTTCCCAGCACTGTTGAGTCC
Source organism: Ichthyophis bannanicus (assembly GCA_033557465.1). Classification (NCBI taxonomy): domain Eukaryota; kingdom Metazoa; phylum Chordata; class Amphibia; order Gymnophiona; family Ichthyophiidae; genus Ichthyophis; species Ichthyophis bannanicus. Next base: position 489,440,620 of record CM066035.1, read on the forward strand.
TGCAATTCCACTGATTTCCTCCTCTCCCGAATATACCTGAAAAAGGTTTTGTCACTGTACTTCACATCTTTGGCTAGTTTTTCTTCTGCTTTTGATTTTGCTATCCTTATTTCTCTTTTTGTCTCTTTTAGTTTGATCCCGTATTCTTTTCTGTGTTCCTCTGTTTGCAAAATTCTGAATTTTGTGAAAGCTGTGGTTTTTGCCTTTATTTGTGAAGCCACTTCTTTGGAGAACCAAATAGGTTTCCTTCTCCTCTTGTTTTTATTTCTTTTTTACATATTTATCTGTTGCCCTTTTTATTGCCACCTTTAGTTTAGCCCATTGCAATTCCACTTCCCTTATTCCCTCACACCCTGCCAACTCTTCCTTCAGGTACTTGGTCATTTTACTGAAGTCAGTGTTTTTAAAGTCTAGGACACTGAGCTTGCTGTGATTGGATTCAACCTTGGCTTTTATCTCAAACCTCACTGCATGATGATCACTGCTGATCACCTGGGCACCCATCCGGATATTCGACACGCTATCTCCGGTTGTGAACACTAAATCAAGCACCAAGATCTCCCTGGTCAGTTCCATCACCATTTGTCTAAGTAACGCATCTTGGAAGGCATCCACAATTGTTTTACTTCTTTCCAGATTTGCAGAAGGGACACTCCAATCCACATCGGGTAGATTAAAGTCACCCAATATGATCACTTCCCCCTTAGTGGCTATCTTTGCAATATCAATAATTAATTTGCTATCCATTTCCTCGGTTTGAGTTGGAAGCTTGTAGACTACACCAGCATGGATGATAGTGCCATCTCCTCTTTCTAACACAATCCGCAGCACTTCTTTTCCTCATGTCCCTGCATTTCAGCAGCTTTAATATTGCTTTTGATATATAGGGCTATTCTTCCTCTCTATCTTTTCTAAATAGATAATAGTCAGCTATGGCTATATACCATTCATGCGACTCATTAAATCATGTTTCTGTAATGGCCACAATGTCCAAGTCCATTTCCACCATTAGGGCTTCCATGTCAGGAACTTTGTTGGCTAGGCTTCAAGCATTCCTTTCTAGGAAGTCAATGTACTAAAATACTCATTATTTCACAGATGGGATCTTATGCGCTTAAAATCATGCAAAAATAATAACGTTATGGGATTTTGTACTTGTTATGCATATAGGGCTAGTATGTAAAATTCACTTACAGTTTAGTTGGTGCTCATTGTATATTTTGAATGCAGTTTGTATTCAGGAAAGCTTATACAACTTCATTAATAACACAGGTACACTACCAAAAAACTGCCTCCAGTTTTGCAACTGATTCCTATAGATTTTGGGGTGCTGAATCCAGGAAAAATAGCCAAAATGTTCCATCACGTCACGTTTTCTTGCAAAATTAGATTTCTTACCCATATAAGGAATGTACACATAATTTCTTTTTAGCCGACTGCAGTTTATTTTCTTGGCCCAAAATAGAGGTTGTAATGGTTAACTAACTAGAAACACTCCCTCATGATATTTTAGAGCGTTTTGTATTCATTTTATACATTAACAGGACAATTGGGAGGCGGGGGGCTAAATCCAGTACTCGCGCTGGCGCATGTTCTTTCCTGTTCGCCTCGCCTCGTTCGCTCGCTCAAACACGGTGGTTGCGACATGAACGTTCCTGTCAAATTTCAGTTTCTTGCAAGTTCATTATTACCTTTTGTTTGCTCAGTCGTAATCCAGCTTTATTCCGAAGTGGTTCACTACAGTTGTAGTTTACAGTGCTGTGTATTTGTGATGGCTCACAGAGCCAGAGGTTGCGTCAACTCTCCGGACAGTTTTTGTTTTATTTGTGGGGAATATACCGTGAAAAAGCGGCAGAGGAATATTTCTGCATTTATTAAAAAAGTATATTTCGCCTATTTCGGTTTGAAGTTTGGCGATCAAGACAAACCGTGGGCTCCTCACAAAGTGTGCAAGACATGTGAGGAAGATCTACGCTTATGGATGAAAGGTAAAAAACAAGCATTTCGTTTCGGAATACCTATGATGTGGCGTGAACAAAGAGACCACAGCAGTGACTGCTATTTTTGCTCTTGCATTGTGAAGGGATACAACTTAAAAAATAAGAACGTAATAAGTTGCCCCAACCTTCCCTCAGCAATTAGGCCTATGCCTCATAGCAACGAAGTACCTGTGCCTGAACCACCAAAATCTTTGGATCATATTTGTGTGGACGGTTCTGATCATGATGAAACTCATCAGATGGCTTTTCCCGATGAGTCCAGTACTTCCGAGTTTGAAACTGAACCAGATCCGAAACCTGAACTTTTCTCTCAAGCTGAATTGAATGATTTAGTCCAGGATTTAGGACTCCCAAAAGATGCTGCCCAACTGCTAGGTTCTCGGCTTAAACAGAAAAATCTATTGTCACCAGGAACAACTTTTTATTGGTACCGCAACCGCGAGACACAATTTTTGAAGTATTTCAGCAAAGAGGAAAATTTGGTATTTTGCAACGATATATACGGAGTGATGGAAAAGTTTAAACTCAAGTATGATCCTGCTGAATGGCGGCTGTTCATTGATTCGTCAAAAGACAGCATAAAAGGTGTTCTTCTTCATAATGGCAACACATTCGCTTCAGTTCCTATTGCTCACTCTGTTATTCTCCAAGAAAAATACGAGAATTTGGCCCTGATTCTTCAGAAGATTCGTTATGATGAGCATAAGTGGATGATTTGTGGAGACTTTAAAATTCTATCCATGCTATTAGGGCAGCAATCCGGTTTCACCAAATATCCCTGCTTCCTTTGCTTGTGGGATAGCCGGGCCCGCGACCTACACTGGGGGAAAAAAGACTGGCCAATTCGGGAGTATTTGAGACCCGGTGAGAAAAATGTTCTTCATGAGAGCTTGGTACCTCGTGATAAAATTCTATTACCACCTCTCCACATTAAGTTGGGTCTCATTAAGCAATTCATCAAGTCCCTTCCAAAAGATGGTGAGTGCTTTCGGTACCTTTGCTCAAAGTTCCCCCGACTTTCTGAAGCAAAGCTAAAGGAAGGAGTGTTTGTTGGGCCTGATATATGGAAACTCATTTCAGATGGAGCATTCGCTGAAACGATGTCTGAGAAGGAAAAAGAAGCCTGGGATTCCTTCAAGGATGTTGTTCTCAAATTCTTGGGGAACAGGCGGGATGAGAACTATAAGGATATTGTTGCCAGGATGCTCAATGCCTTCAAAGAACAAGGCTGTAACATGAGCCTGAAAGTCCATTTCTTGCACTCCCATGTGAACTACTTTCCCGAAAACTTGGGGGCGTACAGTGAAGAACAAGGTGAAAGGTTTCACCAGGACATCAAGGACACAGAGAGAAGGTACCAAGGAAGATGGAACACCACTATGATGGCTGATTTCTGCTAGTTGCTGCTGCGGGAAACCCCAGATGAAAAATACGCCAAGCAGCGCACCAAGAGAAGCATTCGGGGGAAGAAGAAACAGGCCCACCAGGAGATTGATTGACCCAAGAATGACTTTAAAATCTAAACTGTGTTGACAAATATCGTGTTTTTACTAAACTTTGAAATAAAAATTTGCTAGTTATTACCACAGTGTCGGATCTCATTTATTAGAATTTTATTTTCACACCATCGGGTGTTTGTCTTCATGTATTGCAATGGTGCGGTTTGCGTTTTCTATTCTTACATACATACCTGTACAACATTTTTTGCACATTTCTTTGCTTTGCTTTGTGTCTAACCTCGCTCTTATATGCTCAATGTTTGTGCACATGTATGTGGCTGTTTTAAGTGCAGACAATTTTGCTACCATCACAGTGTGTTTTGTTGACATTACTCTATTCTTATGTGCTGCCTTGTTACAATTTTCTTTATTCTTATTTGAATAACTACTAAACAATTAGTATAAAGAATTCATCCAAGAAACTTTTATCTCGATCGCACTCAATCTGAAACGTTCACCTCAAACTTCTAACCCAATGTAGCAAAAAATCTGTACGTGATGGAGCAAATTGGTTACCAGATTTGGATTCAGCGCACCAAAAAACGTAAAAATCAATCGAAACATTAGAGGCAGTTTAAAAAAAATTTTTTTTAGTGTACCTGTGTAATGAGCTAATATCTTTCTTCAGCTTTACGGAAAAGATCTTAGGCCTGATATTCTTCTGGGCAGGCAATGCACCGCTACAGTGCATAGCCCTGTCTGCCGACCCTTAACCCTGGATATTCAATGCTGGGGTCATATGCGACCCTGGCAATGAATATCTAGGGATCGCTGCATACGCTGGAAGCTGCATTAGGTAAGTGGGCAGCAGCGATTTTGCATGCTTCCTGGTTAGCTCCTGCATATCACTGCTGCCCGTTTATCGCTTGTCACCACCTCTGCTTTGCCCTGGAATACCACCGATACCGACTGATGCTAACTGGATAGCGTCAGGGCACATAGGGGAGTTAGAAGGTGATATTCAATGGTGCTAACTGTGTAAGTGCCATTGAATATCCTGATTTAAGGCTTTACATGGTTTACTCCCTCACTTGGTTTGCAGCTTATCGTGCTGTGAGGGCTTGTGTGCATCAGTGATGCTGGGGGCTAAGCTATCAGCAGTTTAACTACTAGCAAGGTCTCCAAAAATGGACAGGTCTCAGCTGAGGTTTCACACCAAGACAAACCACCCATCTGGGCAGCAGATGTCGCTGTGCATGAAATGAGAGTCAGAAGCTATAAATATGTCTTTTTTTTTTTTTTTTGAAACTTTTATTTTCATTTTGCAACAAACAAAAGAAACAACACACCAAAGGAGACAAAACAATTATACAATAAAGAAAAGTAAACCCAATTACCCCCCACCCCCACGCTTCTTCTCTAGCTGATTATGTCAGCATGTGAGCGCTTCCAAACAACAGTGATTGTACATCAAAACAATCAAAAGAGTATTTACGATACAGAATAATCATGAGACAAAGATATATATAAATTTAGACAGTCAGATGAGAGCATTGAGCAGAATGTACATAGTCATTGAGCATCTTCCATTTAGACCGATGATGAGGAGTCTGAATGGGGGAAGCAAACATACGAGGTATTTGTTCATATTTACTGTAGAGACAGACATGATTCCACCATTCATTGGGGCTCAGTTGGGAGCTATTTTTCCAGTATTTCGTAATTAGGGAAATAGCAATGCCTAGCATAAAGTCCAAAAGGAAGTAAGCCGTTTTTGGAAGAGAGGGGATCCCCGCAGCTGAGCGAAGTCCCACTATCCTCCAAGAAAGGGGCTCTTGAAAGTGCAAAATAGACTGGATACGACCCCAGACCCGACTCCAGTAATACTGTAGTGCGGGACATTCATACATTACATGAGGTAGTGAACCAATGGCCGCATGACATGTCCAACAATTATTGCCCTGAGTAGTGTTCCATTTGGCTAATCTGTCAGGAGTGTAAAAACACCGGTGGGCTAGAAAGAAGAGTGTCTGAGTGAGTGAGGCGGATCGGGAGACCCGTGTCACTCTACTCCAGACAAGGCTCCATTGCTCCGGGGTCAAAGTCACATGCAATTCTCTCTCCCATGCTTTCTGCGCTATAGGGGTATCCCTAGTTATAGCATTACATAAGGTTTTGTAAAAATTGGATGCTACACCCGGTGAACTACCGATAGATCGGATAGTCTCCAACCAACCTTGTGTAGGGGAGGCCGATGGCGGGAGCACCTTAGCACTCCTAAGGCAATGCTGAAGTTGCACCAACTGAAAGTAGTGTTTCGCTGGGAGACCAAATTCAATTTGCAATTCACTAAAAGTTTTCCAGCGACCTTCATGGAACAACTGACTAGGAATCCAAATGCCCCTAGTGTACCAGGGGCTCCACGCCATCGGTTTATTTTGTATTCGAAATCGAGTGTTGTACCAAAGTGGGAGCTTGTCTAACGGACAGAGTCGGGAGTCTAAAGATTGCATGAGATTATTAAAGGCACCTAAGGTGTCTAAAAGCATTGGTGGAAAGTGGGAGTCTGATGGGAGAGTCATACCAGGGAGAAAAGTAAGAGGAATCGGTTTGCAAAGGTCCTCTTCTATGTCTAGCCACACAGGTCTACTCGGTACTAGATCTTCCAGCCAACGAGCACCTTGTTTGAGAAGAAAAGATTGATGATACTTCAGGAAATCAGGGAATCTGACACCCCCATTTTCCTTATCTGCTTGCAGCTTATGTTTCGCTATCCTAGGTGTCTTGTTTTGCCACAAGTATCTAGTCAGAAGGCCCTCGATATCTTTATATAAACGTCGAGGGAAGAGACAGGGCACCATTTCTAAGATATAATTCACTTTCGGAACAATCATCATTTTTATGGTTTCTAATCGACCCCACCAGGTAAGCGTTAAAGGAGTCCAGCGGTGAGTAAGCGCCCGGACTTTAGAGGTTAAGTCTTTGGCATTGAAGGAGATAGTGTCTTCCAAAGGAGAACAATAGTGTACCCCAAGGTATTTGACCATGCGAGGTTGTCATAAAAAGGGGAAGGATTGCATATCTGCCTGATGAAGCAGAGGATTTAATGGAAAGGCTACCGACTTGGTCCAATTTATCTTATAACCGGACAGTTGTGAGTATTTACCAATTTGCTCTAGGACAGCCGGTACTGAGTCTATAGAGACAAAAAGCATAAGATCATCAGCATACGCTGAAATTTTGATTTCCCTATGGGTGAAGGGGACTCCATGAATCTCCTCCGATTGCCGGATTAGTAAAGCCAAGGGTTCGAGTGCAAGATCGAAGAGGAGTGGAGACAGTGGGCATCCCTGGCGAGTGCCGCGTTGAAGGGGAAAAGGCTGAGACTTTAAAGCATTTGCACATATACTGGCTGTAGGCTGAGCGTACATGGTGCGAAGACAACGGAGAAAACCTTCCCCGAATCCGTACCAGCGGAGGACTGCAAACAGGAAGGGCCACTCTAAGCGATCAAAGGCCTTCTCAGCATCAAGTGAGAGGCCAACAAATGGGCGATCAAGATTAACTGCGGTAGTCAATACATGGCATAGAGTCCGAGCATTGTCAGCAGTTGATCTACCAGGAATGAAACCGCATTGATCTGGGTGTATTAAGGTAGGCATCCTATCCGAGAGCCGGGTAGAGAGAATGGTGGCAAAGATTTTATAGTCCGCGTTTAGGAGGGAAATTGGACGATAATTAGCTGTTAGTTGCGGGTCTCTCCCCTCTTTCTCAAAAACTACTACATTTGCCATTGAAAAGGACCCAGAAGGAGAACCCTCCTCGGCCAGAGCAGAAAAATAAATTTTCAAAACTGGAGCTAAATCAGCGTGAAAGGTTTTGTAGAATTCAGCGGGGAGACCGTCTGGGCCTGCGGCACGACCTGAGTCACATTTCTTGATAGCAGAATGAATTTCTGAGACAGTAAATGGTGTGTCCAAGGCCACTCTATCTTCGTCAGATAGGGTCGGTCTTTGTACTCCTGAAAGTAAGCGTTCAAATACATCTGGCTCAAAATCACATTCTGATTGATAAAGCCGAGTATAAAAGTCACGAAAGAGTTCTAAGATTTCGGTATCTTTAGTGACCAAGCCCCCCCCCCCGACGGATTACGGAGGGCGGTAACACGCTTGGCTTCTTTTCGACCTTTTAGGGCATTTGCTAATAATTTGCCAGCACGATTATTTTCCCGATAATATAGCCCTTGTTGTGATTCAATATTTTTAACAGCAGCAGTGTGCAAAAGCTGATTGTATTGAAAACGCAAGCGTTGTAAACGGAGTAAAATACATGGGTCGGTACGGGACGTGAGGAGACGCTCCCCAGCTTGTATCTGCTGCTCTAGAATCAGTAACTGCTGCTTTCTTTGTTTCCCCTGCCGAATTTGATAGCTAGTTATAGTGGCACGGATAGATGCTTTAAAACCCTCCCACCAAGCCCAGCCCGCTGTGTCATGGGGTGAGTTAAAATGAAAATAATCTTGGATAGCGGCCTTTATATCAACCTGAAAATCTTTTTGACCAGTAGGGATCTATCAAAAAACCAAGCTCGGGGAGAATCGTCCCGCGCAGTGACACGTAATGATAAAGATATGGCAGCATGATCTGAAATATGGAGAGGATGAGTCCTAGTCGTGTCTACTTGAGAAATCAGTGCTTTGGAAATGAGAAAGAAATCTATTCTAGATTGGGAGTGATGGGGGGCAGAAATGAAAGTGAACTCTAAGTCGGAGGGGTGAAGCAGCCTCCATATATCTACCAGCGCAAGATCTTGCATCAGAGCTGTAAGGGTAGCAAGACTCTTGGGTGGACTACTCGTTCTTGGCGGCTGTCTATCTATCAGAGGGTCTAACACTTGATTAAAGTCACCACCAAGTATTAATGGAGTATTGGCAGAGGCCTGTGCCAACTGCGCAATACTTGCATAGTAAGCAGGGTTGTCCACATTCGGGGCATAAATGCAAATACATGTAAATTCACTATCTCCAACCTTAAGATGTACTCGGGCCCATCTACCCTCCTTGTCAGCGCTAGTATCAATTACAGTAGCTTGCAAAGATTTCTTAACCAGAATGGCTACCCCGCACCGTTTGGAAACGGCGGGAGAATAGGCAGCCACCATGTAAGGCTTAACATTGAGTTTCAGTGTTTCAGCAGAGTTTAAGTGCGTTTCCTGAAGAAACGCTAAATCAGCATGCTCATGGCTAAGATAGCTAAGGATTTTCTTTCTTTTGATTGGACTATTAATGCCCTTTACGTTGAGTGATAAAATTTTACATAAAGCCATTCAGACAAGTTAAAAATTCTGAGCATGATAGCACACCTAATTTCACAATGTCCCTCATATTGACTGTATCAGGCTGTACATATGGCATAAAAGAAAATAAGCTTAGATAATACAATGAAGCGCCCCACATTAAAAAGAAAAACCGCAGCGCGGTAGAGAAGAAGCAGAACCCCAAAAATTACTGGCGACCATGTGTCTGCGGGGAGAAGCCCCAGAGAAGGCCGAAATTGAAAAACACATAACCTGTAGGACTGTGCGTGCTCCGAATCCGACCGAGGCACACATCATGGAGGAGAGGAGACCACAAAACAAGAGTCATAGAAAGAAAGAAAGAAAGTCCAGGAAGTCTCTGTGCTTGACTATGACCGCCGCATCGGGCCCTTCAAAATGGCGGACAGAGCCGGCGAATAAAAGTCCACGTCGTTGGATTAGCGCATCTGCTCTGCTTCTTTGGAGTCTAAAAATGTTGATAGTAGATCAGGATCTTCGAATGTCCTGGTTTGGTTGTGGAGAGTCACTCGGAGCTTCGCGGGATACAACAGGCCAAAGCGAGCCTGTAGCTGTTGAAGTCGAGGGCGAAAAGCAAGGAGTTTCTTCCGTCGGTCAACGGTAGGCTTTGCCAAATCAGGGAAGAAGGAGACTTTGTGACCTTCAAATTCCAAATGATGGTTCGCCCGGGCAGCATTTAAAATTTGTTCCACTTGTTGATATCGTAGCAAGCGAAAGATAATAGGCCGGGGGGTCGTTCGGTTGAGCGCCATGTGGGTAGGAACACGGTGTGCACGATCGATTTCCAATTCTTTATGAAAGGTGATCTTCAGCAAGGAGGGAAGAGTTTTGAGCAGGAATTCTCTCATATCTCCCGCTTCCGCCCCCTCCGGTATTCCAATGAGCCTCACATTGTTGCGACGGGCTCGATTATTGCTATCTTCTAACTCCTTTTGCAGATTCTGTATCTGGCGCTCGGCCTTGTCCAGTGCGCCCAAGCGCACCGCGTGCGAGTCGAGGACCCCCGCCATATTGTCCTGCCGTAATGAGAGACTTTCAAGTCGGTCCTGGAGCACTCCAAAGTCTTCTCGCAGGGCTCTAAGCGCTTCTCCATTGGACTGCACCAATTCCTTCACGCCGCGTAGTTCCTCCAAAATCTCCAGGTGCATTTCGGGGTTTTCACGAAATGGAACCATCTTCTGTGGGGAGGACACCTCTGTTTTGGAGCGTTTTCCGTGAGAAGAAGAAGGAGACCCGAAGTCCAAGCGCGCTGGTTTATGGGCCGCCATCCCCCCGAGGTACCCCGGTCAGCCCGGAGCGAAATAGTAAGTTTGTATAGGTATTAAGTCAGGATTCTAAGTAGGCCTCTCGGGAGCTTCAGCGCGAAGCGTCTTACCCGCTGGACATCAGGCTCCGCCCCAGCTATAAATATGTCTTACATATTGGAACATGTAACGTACGAAGCATGAACAAGGGAAGTTGGAGATGGTCAAGAATGAAACAAAACGTGTAGAACTTGATCTATTGGGTGTCAGTGAACTGAAATGGACTGGCATCGGGCACTTTGCATCAGATGATCACATGGTCTACTATGCTGGAAATGAAAGACAAAGAAAAAATAGGGTTGCATTTTTAATAAAGAAATAGGACCTTGAGAATATACCACTGGAATTTAAAGACTGCATGAAAAATTGATTTGCTGCTTTAGATACAAATGACAGAGCTCCAGAAGAGTTAAGGAATGACATGAAGAAGGTTGTGTTGGAAGAAAGTGAGAAGTCTCCATAAAAGATAAAAAAGCAAAAATGACCAGAATGGACAATGGAAGAAACTCTGAAAATTGCCCAGAAATGCAGAGAAGCTAAAGCCAGATGTAAAAGAAAGACAATCACAGAACTCAACAGAGATTTCCAACATGCAGCAAGACAGGACAAGGAAAAGTACTACAATGACACATTCAAGGAAATAGAAGCAGAAACTATTAGAGGAAGAACAAGATCAGCTTTCCTAAAGCTACGAGAGTTAAAGAAAAAATTCCAGCCTCGCATTGGAATGTTACAAGATGTTCAAGATTCTATCTTGAATGATGCTGAGAAGATCAAGAAAAGGTGGAAAGAATATACAGAGTTTTTATATGATAAAGATCAAGTGGACCAACAGCCGTTTCAACTTGTACCTTATGATCCGGAACTATTGGTGATGAAAGAAGAAGTCGTAGCAGCATTGAAAGCCTTATCAAAGAACAAAGCACCAGGTATTGATGGCATTCCCATACAAGTATTACAGTAATTCGATGCAGCTGTTACCATACTTACAAGGCTCGGCCAAGAAATTTGGAAGACAACATCATGGCCAAGTGACTGGAAAAGATCTGTGTTTATACCAATACTAAAGAAAGGTGATCCAACTGACTGTGGAAATTATGGCACAGTCGCTCTGATCCCACATGCCAGCAAGATTCTACTGAAGATTATTCAACAGAGACTACAACCATACCTGGAACAAGAACTAACTGAAGTGCAAGCAGGGTTTAGGGAAGGGCAAGTAACGAGAGACATCATCACGGATGTGTGATGGATCCTTGAAAAGACTGAAGAATATCAAAAGGATATCTATTTGTGCTTTATTAACTACTAAAAACCTTATTACGATCCCACCCTGTTAATTACATGTAGCTAAACTCAAATGTATATAGTTTCCCCAGTTATCCAAGTTCAAATCCCTGTTTTCTGTAAACGTAGGACTATTTGTACGTCCAAGTGTTTATTGTTTCAATGTAAACCGCACTGATGAGAAATAGCGTGGTATATAAGAATTGTCAAATAAATAAATAAATACAGCAAGGCTTTTGACTGTGCAAACCATGAGAACATCTGGGTCACATTAAGAAGCATGGGTATACTAGAACACCTGATCGTTCTTTTACACAATCTGTACATTGATCAAGAAGCAACAGTTCGAACAGAACAAGGAGAAACAGAATGGTTTAAAATAAGCAAAGGTGTTTGACAAGGCTGCATACTTTCCCCCTACCTCTTTAATTTATATGCAGAACAAATCATCAGAGAAGCAGGATTGTATGAAGACAACAGAGGTGTGAAGATTGGTGGAAGACTCATCAACAACCTTTGCTATGTTGATGATACCACATTACTGGATGAAAGTGAAGAAGATCTGAAACATTTGCTTCTCATGATCAAGGAGCATAGTCTTAAAATGGGCCTGCTCCTTAATGTAAAGAAGACAAAGATCAAGACAACTGGCAAAATCAACAAGTTCATCATTGAAGTAGAAGAAATTGAAATCATGGACAACTTTAACCTACTTGGATCAACTATCAATAAAGAAGCAACAAGCAGTCAAGAAATCTGATGATACATTGCTCTGGCAGAATGGCTATGAAAGACATAGACTAGATTCTCAAGAGCAGAGATCTCTCTCAATACAAAGATTCGACTCGTTCAAGCCATGGGAATTTCAATAACATCATGTGGATGTGAAAGCTGGACATTGAAAAAGATATGAGGAAAACTGATGCCTTTAAATTATGATACTGGCGGCGAATACTGCATATACCATGGACTGCCCGAAGAACAAACCAGTTAGTTCTAGAGGAGCTCAATCCTAAACTTTCTTTAGAAGTTCAGATGACAAGACTTCAACTTATATGCTTAGGACACATCATGAGAAGAGAGAGATCATTAGAGAAAGATATCATGCTTGGCAAGTTAGAACGCCAACACAAAATAGGAAGGCCAACACAAAAGAGGAAGGCCAGCAATGAGATGTATCGATACAATAACAGCAGCTATGGTACTAGTCTGCCACCAATGAGCCACCTGACTGAAGACCGAACACAGTTTAGGACAACTATCCAGAGGGTCACCATGAGTCGACACTGACTTGACGGCACTCAACAACAACATGGTTTACTGGGATCTAAACCATGTAAATGTCTTTCAAATGTCGGGCCCTTGTTCTTGGGATGTTTCTTTTTGAAATTTCTTAGGAAGTGTTTTATTAAATATAAAGGACAAGATTACATTTTCCTAGAACCAAACAATTGGAGGAGCTTATTGTTGCTCAGAAAAATATCCCTACTGGGGGAATTGCTGCTTCCGGTAATGTTGTATGAGGGCATTAAAATGGGGGGGGGGGGGGATATAAGAGGGCATTAAAATGGTTTTGCCAGGATTCGAGAATTTGAATGTTTCTTTTCTGTAGAATATTTTCTGACAGTTGGTCTACCCCATTATTTCCTCACTGAATTCAGACAGGTCTGTTTATTGCTAATGTTGTAGTTGAGTTTTTGTATTTTACTTTCTCTTCTTGTAATTGTCTTGGAAATGCAATAAATATTTAGCTGAAAATAAAAATAATGAGCTACTGTGACATAAAAACATGCAAAATAGCTCTTTATGAATGAATTATTTGAATATCAACATGCAGAAATGTCAGAAGTGTAGTTATTTGGTTTTCTTTTATAAAGTTGCCTCAAGGACACCACTGCATGTACGTTATCTACAGGGCTTATTTGCATGCAAGTCCTCTGGAAAAGCAAACATAAAAATCAGTACTTTTATTTTAAATTCTGTGCACTTTGATACATTGTCCTCTAGGAAACCCAGTGATGCTAAAATAATGAATTGATCTAACAAATTGCACAGCTCCAGAAGCCCTGAAGAATACTCTCAAGACAGCTATTAGAGTTGGTTGATTCTTGGAATAGAGATCTTAAGCAGCTATTAATATCATTGTACTGAGGAAAACCTTTAAAATTAAGAAATCAGAAGCCTATACTTTGATTTATTGCAATATTGCAAGAACTAAAACAGGCCGGTAGTGGATTAGAATGTTAAATAGCAGTAATTAGCACTGTATTCTGATACAATTGACTAGAAGCAGTATCAGGTATGTTACTATAGCACTGTTTATTAGGGATGTGCATTCATTCAGTGCCAGTGTGACCCACTTTGCAAACTGTGTGCTCGCATAGGGCAGCAGTCACGGGAGGGCGAATGATTAGTACCTTGAGCCAGCCGGGCTCAGCTGTAGGATGAATGGTGGCAGGCAATGGACAGCAGAGAGGCAGAACAAAAAGCAGCTTTGGGGTTTTGGAATCCATGTGTATGCAGAATATTTGATGCATCCCCGCCTCTCAGTAACAGGAAGTTGCATCAGAGGAGGCATAAATGTGTAACAAGGAAGAATCATTAAAGAAAAGGGGAAGCAAGGCCAGGTAAGGTGAGGTAGTGGCCATGGCACCGAGTGAGACATGACTCTGTTACTGTATTCAAATTAGCAGGAAGTAGGTCCTTTGAACAACCTTCATGAGAAGAGGCAACAAAGACTGGCTTTGGGAAGCTTTCTGACAGGCACCGGGGTGCAAAACAGCAAGCCCCACTGGATTCTTCATGAGATAAGGATAGTGCCAAACCTAGTCATGTGAGTAACTGAGGTTATGTGTCTCACTACTCTGTACCATTTACTGCCTATTATTATTAGTGTGCCACCTTCAGAAACTTCCCTCAGAGTCTTTGCCTTAATAGGACCTGCAACTTTTCATTTCTATTACATTATTCCTCATAGGTGGTGGAATTTCTGTAGACGATGAGGCACATTCCAGCATGTGTGACCAGGCCCCTGTGTGCCTGATCGGAATCGGATGCACAGAGATAGATCTGATTCCAATCCCGCAAGTGCTAGATGTGCCCCACGGGATCAGAATTAGGTCTAGGATCTGTACATGCAGGCCAGGACCCAATTCCAGTCAGCCTGCAAATACAGACCCATGCCTGGTTAACTCAGTCAGGTACCTGAATGGAGCCTCGGTGCCATGGTGTCCCATTGCCATGGCACCGTAGCTCCATTCTGGAGCTGCGATCCCTGATCTCTTACCACACTTTCTTTTTCCCGCAGCCCAACCCCCGATCTGGCCTTCCATGGCCATTGTCGGGCTGCGGAGAGCCCTCTTCAACCCTTCACCTCACTTTCGCTATCCAAGCCTGCTGTCCCCCATCCAGTCTGCCAATCATGGACGTACAGGGCCGACTTCAGAATCGACCTTGTACGTCTTGGGTCATGGACTGCCCATTGCCTGCCCTAACTCCGCCTCCGCAACACCCCCCTCTTGCTCCCGCCTAAGCCTCCCCATACAAACTCCTTGTTCTTACAGGGAGGCTTTTGACAGGGATGGCAGAGGTCGAATAGTGGTGATGGATGTTCCAATGGATGTCCAACCCCGCTACTCACGGGACAGGGTAGACCCCAGTATGGTTTACTTCACAAAATAAAGATAGAATAAGTTCAGCCAGCTCTTGTCTTTCAGATTTTTGGGAGGAAGGTGAAACAGGTATTCTGAACACGATGGGATTTCAGAGAAAGAGTTTCTAAAATGTACCTAAATATGGAGTAAGCCAAAGAAGCCCAAATACCCACCCAATGATATAGGAGCCAAGAAGGAGTTGGTAACACACCACATGGTCTTATATAATGTTTTATTGGAGTGCTTTAGAGGTCCTATGAGACACTCCAATAGTCTTATATAAGAATTCCATGGTGTGGTGTGTCATCTGCTCCCTTTGGCTCTTGAGCTGTGGAGTGCCCAATTTGAAAGCAGTAATTATGGAACATACACATTGTGTATTTTGTGTAGTTGCTGAGACTTTTTCTCAATGATTGCACCCATAATTACATTACAGACACAGCTTCATTTTTATTCTTGAGTGGAATTTTTCTGAATTTAGAAGGCAGTGTGCCCACTCTCTCATTTCCATCCTCAGTTTCTCCAGGGAAAAATAACTAAATAACTAAAGGTAAACAGACACATAAGATGCGGAGAGACTGAATGAATTCTTTGCTTCGGTCTTTACTGAGGAAGATGTAGGGATGTTACCCATGACTGAAGTGGTATTTAAAGGTGCGGAAGAACTGAAGGAAATATTGATACATCGGGAAGATGTATTACAACTATTAGATAAACTGAAGAGTAGCAAATCACCTGGGCCGGATGGCATACATCGAAGGGTGTTGAAAGAACTGAAATATGGGGGGGCGGAGCCTGATGTCCAGCGGGTAAGACACTTCGCGCTGAAGCTCCCGAGAGGCCTACTTAGAATCCTGACATAATACCTATACAAACTTACTATTTCGCTCCGGGCTGACCGGGGTACCTCGGGGGGGATGGCGGCCCATAAACCAGCGCGCTTGGACTTCGGGTCTCCTTCTTCTTCTCACGGAAAACGCTCCAAAACAGAGGTGTCCTCCCCACAGAAGATGGTTCCATTTCGGGAGAACCCCGAAATGCACCTGGAGATTTTAGAGGAAATACGCGGCGTGAAGGAATTGGTGCAGTCCAATGGAGAAGCGCTTAGAGCCATGCGAGAAGACTTTGGAGTACTCCAGGACCGACTTGAAAGTCTCTCATTACGGCAGGACAATATGGCGGGGGTCCTCGACTCGCACGCGGTGCGCTTGGGCACACTGGACAAGGCTGAGCGCCAGATACAGAATCTTCAAAAGGAGTTAGAAGATAGCAATAATCGAGCCCGTCGCAACAATGTGAGGCTCATTGGAATACCGGAGGGGGTGGAAGCGGGAGATATGAGAGAATTCCTGCTCAAAACTCTTCCCTCCTTGCTGAAGATCACCTTTCATAAAGAACTGGAAATCGATCGAGCACACCGTGTTCCTACCCACATGGCGCTCAACCGAACGACCCCCCGGCCTATTATCTTTCGCTTGCTACGATATCAACAAGTGGAACAAATTTTAAATGCTGCCCGGGCGAACCATCATTTGGAATTTGAAGGTCACAAAGTCTCCTTCTTCCCTGATTTGGCAAAGCCTACAGTCGACCGACGGAAGAAACTCCTTGCTTCTCGCCCTCGACTTCAACAGCTACAGGCTCGCTTTGGCCTGTTGTATCCCGCGAAGCTCCGAGTGACTCTCCACAACCAAACCAGGACATTCGAAGATCCTGATCTTCTATCAACATTTTTGGACTCCAAAGAAGCAGAGCAGATGCGCTAATCCAACGACTTGGACTTTTATTTGCCGGCTCTGTCCGCCATTTTGAAGGGCCCGATGCGGCGGTCATAGTTCAGCACGGAGACTACCTGGACTTTCTTTCTTTCTTTCTATGACTTTTGTTTTGTGGTCTCCTATCCCTCCATGATGTGTGCCTCGGTCGGATTCGGAGCACGCACAGTCCTACAGGTTATGTGTTTTTTTTTTGTTTTTTTTTTCAATTTCGGCCTTCTCTGGGGCTTCTCCCCGCAGACACATGGTCGCCAGTAATTTTTGGGGTTCTGCTTCTTCTCTACCGCGCTGCGGTTTTTCTTTTTTAATGTGGGGCGCTTCATTGTATTATCTAAGCTTATTTTCTTTTATGCCATATGTACAGCCAGATACAGTCAATATGAGGGACATTGTGAAATTATGTGCGCTATCATGCTCAGAATTTTTAACTTGTCTGAATGGCTTTATGTAAAATCGTATCACTCAACGTAAAGGGCATTAATAGTCCAATCAAGAGAAAGAAAATCCTTAGCTATCTTAGCCATGAGCATGCTGATCTAGCGTTTCTTCAGGAAACGCACTTAAACTCTGCTGAAACACTGAAACTCAATGTTAAGCCTTACATGGTGGCTGCCTATTCTCCCGCCGTTTCCAAACGGTGCGGGGTAGCCATTTTGGTTAAGAAATCTTTGCAAGCTACTGTAATTGATACTAGCGCTGACAAGGAGGGTAGATGGGCCCGCGTACATCTTAAGGTTGGAGATAGTGAATTTACATGTATTTGCATTTATGCCCCGAATGTGGACAACCCTGCTTACTATGCAAGTATTGCGCAGGTGGCACAGGCCTCTGCCAATACTCCATTAATACTTGGTGGTGATTTTAATCAAGTGTTAGACCCTCTGATAGATAGACAGCCGCCTAGAACGAGTAGTCCACCCAAGAGTCTTGCTACCCTTAAAGCTCTGATGCAAGATCTTGCGCTGGTAGATATATGGAGGCTGCTTCACCCCTCCGACTTAGAGTTCACTTTCTTTTCTGCCCCCCATCACTCCCAATCTAGAATAGATTTCTTTCTTATTTCCAAAGCACTGATTTCTCAAGTAGACACGACTAGGACTCATCCTCTCCATATTTCAGATCATGCTGCCATATCTTTATCATTACGTGTCACTGCGCGGGATGATTCTCCCCGAGCTTGGTTTTTTGATAGATCCCTACTGGGTCAAAACGATTTTCAGGTTGATATAAAGGCCGCTATCCAAGATTATTTTCATTTTAACTCACCCCATGACACAGAGAGCTGGGCTTGGTGGGAGGGTTTTAAAGCATCTATCCGCGCCACTATAACTAGCTATCAAATTCGGCAGGGGAAACAAAGAAAAGCAGCATTTACTGATTCTAGAGCAGCAGATACAAGCTGGGGAGCGTCTCCTCACGTCCCGTACTGACCCATGTATTTTACTCCGTTTACAACGCTTGCGTTTTCAATACAATCAGCTTTTGTACACTGCTGCTGTTAAAAATATCGAATCTCAACAAGGGCTATATTATCGAGAAAATAATCGGGCTGGCAAATTATTAGCAAATGCCCTAAAAGGTCAAAAAGAAGCCAAGCGTGTTACCGCCCTCCGTAATCCGTCGGGGGGGGGCTTGGTCACTAAAGATACCGAAATCTTAGAACTCTTTCGTGATTTTTATACCCGGCTTTATCAATCTGAATGTGACTTTGAGCCAGATGTATTTGAACGCTTACTTTCAGGGGTACAAAGGCCGACCCTATCTGACGAAGATAGAGTGGCCTTGGACACACCATTTACTGTCTCAGAAATTCATTCTGCTATCAAGAAATGTGCCTCAGGTCGAGCCGCCGGCCCAGACGGTCTCCCTGCTGAATTCTACAAAACTTTTCACGCTGACTTAGCTCCAGTTTTGAAAATTTATTTTTCTGCTCTGGCCGAGGAGGGTTCTCCTTCTGGGTCCTTTTCAATGGCAAATGTAGTAGTTTTTGAGAAAGAGGGGAGAGACCCGCAACTAACAGCTAATTACCGTCCAATTTCCCTCCTAAACGCGGACTATAAAATATTTGCCACCATTCTCTCTACCCGGCTCTCGGATAGGATGCCTACCTTAATACACCCAGATCAATGCGGTTTCATTCCTGGTAGATCAACTGCTGACAATGCTCGGACTCTATGCCATGTATTGACTACCGCAGTTAATCTTGATCGCCCATTTGTTGGCCTCTCACTTGATGCTGAGAAGGCCTTTGATCGCTTAGAGTGGCCCTTCCTGTTTGCAGTCCTCCGCTGGTACGGATTCGGGGAAGGTTTTCTCCGTTGTCTTCGCACCATGTATGCACAGCCTACAGCCAGTATATGTGCCAATGCTTTAAAGTCTCAACCTTTTCCCCTTCAACGCGGCACTCGCCAGGGATGCCCACTGTCTCCACTTCTCTTCGATCTTGCACTTGAACCCTTGGCTTTACTAATCCGGCAATCGGAGGAGATTCATGGAGTCCCCTTCACCCATAGGGAAATCAAAATTTCAGCGTATGCTGATGACCTTATGCTTTTTGTCTCTATAGACTCAGTACCGGCTGTCCTAGAGCAAATTGGTAAATACTCACAACTGTCCGGTTATAAGATAAATTGGACCAAGTCGGTAGCCTTTCCATTAAATCCTTTGCTTAATCAGGCAGATATGCAACCCTTCCCCTTTTTATGGCAACCTCGCATGGTCAAATACCTTGGGGTTCACTATTGTTCTCCTTTGGAAGACACTATCTCCTTCAATGCCAAAGACTTAATCTCTAAAGTCCGGGCGCTAACTCACCGTTGGACTCCTTTAACACTTACCTGGTGGGGTCGATTAGAAACCATAAAAATGATGATTGTTCCGAAAGTGAATTATATCTTAGAAATGTTGCCCTGTCTCTTCCCTCGACGTATATATAAAGATGTAGAGGGCCTTCTGACTAGATACTTGTGGCAAAACAAGACACCTAGGATAGCGAAACATAAGCTGCAAGCAGATAAGGAAAATGGGGGTGTCAGATTCCCTGATTTCCTGAAGTATCATCAATCTTTTCTTCTCAAACAAGGCGCTCGCTGGCTGGAAGATCCAGTACCGAGTAGACCTGTGTGGCTAGACATAGAAGAGGATCTTTGCAAAACCGATTCCTCTTACTTTTCTCCCTGGTATGACTCTCCCATCAGACTCCCACTTTCCACCAATGCTTTTAGACACCTTAGGTGCCTTTACTACTCTTATGCACTCTTTAGACTCCCGACTCTGTCCGTTAGACAAGCTCCCACTTTGGTATAATACTCGATTTCGAATACAAAATAAGCCAATGGCGTGGAGCCCCTGGTACACTAGGGGCATTTGGATTCCTAGTCAGTTGTTCCATGAAGGTCGCTGGAAAACTTTTAGTGAATTGCAAATTGAATTTGGTCTCCCAGCGAAACACTACTTTCAGTTGGTGCAACTTCAGCATTGCCTTCGGAGTGCTCAGGTGCTCCCGCCATCGGCCTCCCCTACACAAGGTTGGTTGGAGACTATCCGATCTATCGGTAGTTCACCGGGTGTAGCATCCAATTTTTACAAAACCTTATGTAATGCTATAACTAGAGCTACCCCTATAGCGCAGAAAGCATGGGAGAGAGAATTGCATGTGACTTTGACCCCGGAGCAATGGAGCCTTGTCTGGAGTAGAGTGACACGGGTCTCCCGATCCGCCTCACTCACTCAGACACTCTTCTTTCTAGCCCACCGGTGTTTTTACACTCCTGACAGATTAGCCAAATGGAACACTACTCAGGGCAATAGCTGTTGGACATGCCATGCGGCCATTGGTTCACTACCTCATGTTATGTATGAATGCCCCGCACTACAGTATTACTGGCGTCGGGTCTGGGGTCGTATCCAGTCTATTTTGCACTTTCAAGAGCCCCTTTCTTGGAGGATAGTGGGACTTCGCTCAGCTGCGGGGATCCCCTCTCTTCCAAAAACGGCTTACTTCCTTTTGGACTTTATGCTTGGCATTGCTATTTCCCTAATTACGAAATACTGGAAAAATAGCTCCCAGCTGAGCCCCAATGAATGGTGGAATCATGTCTGTCTCTACAGTAAATATGAACAAATACCTCGTATGTTTGCTTCTCCCACTCAGACTCCTCATCATCGGTCTAAATGGAAGATGCTCAATGACTATGTACATTCTGCTCAATGCTCTCATCTGACTGTCTAAATTTGTATATATCTTTGTCCCATGATTATTCTGTATCGCAGATACTCTTTTGATTGTTTTGATGTATAATCACTGTTGTTTGGAAGCGCTCACATGCTGACATAATCAGCTAGAGAAGAAGCGTGGGGGTGGGGGGTAATTGGGTTTACTTTTCTTTATTGTATACTTGTTTTGTCTCCTTTGGTGTGTTGTTTCTTTTGTTTGTTGCAAAATGAAAATAAAAGTTTAAAAAAAAAAGAAAGAACTGAAATATGAGATTGCATACCTACTATTAGTAACCTGTGAACTATCATTAAAATCATCTCTAATACCTGAAGATTGGAGGATCGCCAATGTAACACCAATTTTTAAAAAGGGTTCCAGGGGTGATCCGGGAAACTACAGACCGGTGAGCCTCACGTCAGTACTGGGAAAAATGGTAGAAACCATCATAAAGAATAAAATTACTCAGCATGTAGATAGTCATGGCCTAATGGGAGACAGCCAACATGGCTTTAGACAAGGAAAATCTTGTCTTACTAATCTGTTATGTTTTTTTGAAGGTGTGAATAAACAGGTGGACAAAGGTGAGTCAGTTGATATAGTGTATCTGTACTTTCAGAAAGCCTTTGACAAGGTCTGGCAAAACTAAAGAGTCATTGGATAGGAGGCAGTGTACTACTGTGAATCCGGAACTGGTTAAAGGATAGAAAGCATAGCGTAGGGCTAAATGGACAATTTTCCCAATGGAGAAAGGTGAATAGTGGTGTACCCCAAGGATCTGTGCTGGGTCTGCTGTTTTTTGACATATTCATAAATGACCTGGAAAGTGGAATAACGAGTGAGGTTATCAAATTTGCAGATGACACAAAACTATTTAAAGTTGTTAAAACCTAAGAGGATTGTGGAAAATTGCAAGAGGAGTTGATAAATTGGAAGACTGGGCATTAAAATGGCAGATGAAATTTAATGTGGACAAGTGCAAAGTTATGCACCTAGGGAAGAACAACCCAAACTATGGTTACACGATGCAAGGTTCCACATTAGGAAACACCACCCAGGAAAAAGATTTAGGCATCATTGTGGATACCATGTTAAAACTCTTGGCCCAGTGTTCAGCGGCGGCCAAGAGAGCAAATAGAATGCTAGGTATCATAAGGAAAGGAATGGAAAATAAACAAAAGATATTATAATGCCTCTATATCATTAGATGGTGAGACAGCACCTTGAATATTGTGCGCAATTTTGATCGCTGTATCTTAAAAAGGATATAGCGATTTTAGAAAAGGTTCAGAGAAGAGCCACCAAAATGGTAAAGGGGATGGAAGGATACTCATATGAAGAAAGGCTAAAAATGTTAGGACTCTTTAACCTGGAAAAGAGACAGCTGAGGGGAGATATGATAGAAGTCTATAAATTAATGAACGGAGTGGAACAGGTAAACGTAGATCGATTGTTTATGTTATCAGAATATAGAAAGACTAGGGGACATGCAATGAAGCTACAGGGTAAACTATTTAAGACTAATAAAAGAAAATATTTTTTTACTCAACGTGTAATCAAACTCTGGAATTTGTTACCGGAGGATGTAGTAAAGGCTGCTAGTGTAGCTGGGTTTAAAAAAGGTTTGGACAAGTTCCTGGAGGAAAGGTCCATAAACCATTATTAAGAAGGGACCCAGGATATCAATGCTTGACCCTGTACAAGCATTGTGGAACCTGTGTCTTTTGGGGAAACTGCTAGGTACTGTGATAAGGAAGCTTATCATAGCTCAGGAAGGAGCTATAGAAAAGGTGAAGTGTCTCTGAACAAGCAACCTGTCAGTTCTGGTAGAAATAAGAAAACAGAATTTTCCCATAAAAGACTACCAGTCCCAGAATGCACCAGGTTTCCTACAGCCATTAGAGGAGCTGAAGTGGGAAAACGTGTGTTCAATCAATAGTGCTATGAGGTAATCCCCAAGCACTCATCTCAAAGGGCAGGGCCTGATTCAGCACAGTTGCGCTGTGCTAGGGTGGAGCACTCATCTAAGCTGAATAAATGTAGAGTTTATTCTACAGAGAATTATCCTCAGAATTATCCTCAGTTTCATCTGGAGGATCATCAGAAGCAGAAGCCAGTGCGGATGGACAGAGAGGGCAAGAAACCCTTTGGAAGAAAGAAGAGAAAAGCATTTGGGAGGTCTAAAGGAGTCCAGAGCAGTACGTATACTGGGAGACATTCAAAAGGCCAGCGTACACCATTGGACTGGGGAAAACCAGAGGAGTGGTGCTGCAGAGCTAGGCATCTCCAGACGGTACCTGTGAGGGAGATGGCTGCACTTGGAAGGGACCCTAGGACCCGTGCCAGAAGGTATGTGAAGAGAGATCCAGTGTCCAGGGATCTGGATTGGAAGGCTGGACATAAGAACTGGACTACATACTGGCCAGGCTATTTAGAGAGGAACTCTAACAGCAATGGAAGCTCAGGTATGAACACTGATCTATGCCCTAGTTATAACCTTGAAAGACAGCAGGGAAACAAGTATTCTCCTGAGAGTGCTACATTGAGAAATTCCTCTGTGCCAATCCATGATATTGAACCCATGATTGTTGAAGAAGGGGGAGCAGTCTTAGATACAGGCTGTGAATATATGGATTGCTCTGTGTCTAAACTCCTTTGGTAATTTTCTGTTACAAAGTACAACAACCATCACAAAGAAATACAAACATGTTCTTTAATCTACTCAGAAAAGCTCCTGAAGTAGGATTTGAGCCACACAGTAGAAAGCAAGCCAGCTAAGGGGTTTCAGCTGGATAACTGCCAGCAATTGAGCCTTACCTAATTGCTTGTGAGCTCTGAGGGAATCACTTCTGAATCTATTTTTTTATTTATTTATTTAGCATACATTTGTATACCGCTACTTCCAGCGATCAGTAGCGGTTTGATTAACGAAACGGATTTGTACAATCATGTCAAAATTTAAAAATATACACACATTGATTTGGGGGAGAAAGCACAGCACACTTGGGAGGTCATATGGGGATGATTCAGACATCAAATATTTACATATTTACTTATTTACATAAATGTACTTATTTACATAAATTGCCACCATGTTTTATTGGGTGGTATCGTTTCTATCCCTGGGATTATAACAGACTGTATTGGCACTGGAAGAGATGTGTCTTGAGCTTCTTCATGAATTCCATAAGGTCTTTGACAGCTCGTAGCTCCGGTGGGAGTTGGTTCCAGCTGGACGGGGCCGAAAAGGAGAATGCTCGTTGGCTAGTAGTGGTATTTACAGATCTAATATCCGGGGGAACATGGAGTGTATTTGAGTGGACAGTTCGCCTGCTTCTGTTGGGTGGTTGCATGCTGATAAGGGTGGAAAGAAAGGATGGTGCTATGTTATGAATCAGTTTGAAGGTGGTTACTAGTATTTTATATTTTACCCGGGCTGCAATGGGGAGCCAGTGTGAAGATATAAGAAATTAACCTGAAAAGAACAGTTTTTCCCTTCTTTGTGGGTTTTGCTTGTTGTTTGAAACACTGCTAAGAAAATATTAGCTAAAGCCTACAGAAAAGACCAGTTTGTTACCAACCAGGTCTTTATTCTTTTCATTTGATTGCCTGACAAGTTCATCTGTTGTTTTCCTGATTTGTTTTTCTAAGTTTAACACTGAAAGCAAGTATCCTGTTTTATGTGCTACCAAGCATATCTGTGTTGGGAGAAATAACCCCATAAATAAATAAATATCTTATTGGCTTTACACTCAAGCACAACTAATTATTGTGAGCAGCTGTGTCTGGTGTGAATGGACTACATTTCCCACAATCCCTTGCAAACCATATTGATATATGCCTTTGCCAAGACTGTGAACATTCTCACCCAGGCAGCCGTCTGACAGTACGTATGACCTAGAATGGCCACTGTCGGAAACAGGATACTGGGCTTGATGGACCTTGGTCTGACCCAGTATGGCATATCTTATGTTCTTATGACACATAAAATGTTATCTTTTTATTGCACTAATTGGTGTCATTTGTTCAGCTGTATTTCTGTGCATTGAAGTGGACTAACATGGCCGCCACGCTATTTTCTTTAAGAAATTGAGTCATGAGGCCCAGAAGCAGACCTTGCATAGACACTTTCAAAATGAATTTTAACAATAATGGCACTGGGGTTTTATAAAGGGAAAGGAAATGAGGGGCCTTCCCAAGGAATGGAAGCTTATATGATTTTACCACTCAGGCACATTTCTTTTTCGTAATAACCAAATGAATAGGAAGGGACATATTTTATCAATAAAACTAAGATAAATCTCAGAGTTTCTGATGACATACTGCATTTCTATTCTCACCCATACATAAACCATACAGACTAATGGCTTTATTGAGGTGTGAACATTTGAGAACAAAAGTTCACTTTGATGTGGACTCTTATCCTCGAAAGTTCATGTCTCAATAAATTGGTTAGTGTAGAAAGGTACCACCTAGCACTCCAGAACAGCATGGCTATCATCTCAGAATTTTCATTATGTTGTGACAAAAGAGAGGCTTGCGAACGGCTCCATTGGAACTTGGGGGGGGGGGGGGGAGGGCATGCAGTAATCTTTTGCACAGGGCAGTAAAAAACGTAGCATTGGACCTGCATTCATTTGAAACAAGTATGCATTTTCACTGGATAAAGGTGAGAGAGCTGCTTCTACTACTACTATTACTAATAATACTTATCATTTGTTTAGTACTACAAGGCAAATGCAGCGCTGTACAGAGACATGTAAGAGACAGTCCCTGCTCATAAGAGCTTACAGTCTGGTCAGATAGACAACGCAACAGTCAAGATAGACAACACAACAACTCGGGACTAGGATAAGTTTAGGGGAATGATAAGGAAACACATAGGATGTAAACAGGAGACTAAGGTCAGGATCCAAAAGCTGATGAACTGTGAAGGAGTTGGGAGAGAGGGCTTCTGCTCAGCGAAATAGCCTGTACTGGTCACATAGTCAGGGTTGGAGATAGCAGAAAACAGCTGAAGAAGAGGCATGCAAAAGAGCTGTTGCAACAACTGGCAAAATCAAGGTTTGACACAGATATAGAAACATAGAAACATAACAGCAGAAGAAGATCACATGGCCTATCTAGTCTGCCCTTCCATATCAACCACTATAACAGCCCCCTTTTTTCTTTAAGAGATCCTCGGTTTTGTCCCATGCTTTTTTGAATTCAAACATTTTTCTTATCTCTACCACCTCCACTGAGAAACTATTCCACGCATCTACCATTATTTCCGTAAAGAAATATTTCCGCATATTATTCCTGAGTCTATCCCCTTTCACCCTCATCCTATGTCCCCTCATAGCAGGGCTTGCTTTCAATTGAAAAGAGACTCTCCTCCTGTGCATTTATGCCATGGAGGTATTTAAACGTCTCATTCATATAACCTCTATCCCACCTTTACTCTAAAGTATATATATTAAGCTCCTTAAGTCTGTCCTCATGTGCTTTATAACGAAGACCACTAACCATTTTAGTAGCCACCCTCTCAACTGACTCCAACCTGTTTATATCCTTTTGAAGGTGTAGCCTCCAGAATTGCACACAATACTCCAAATGAGGTCACACAAAAGACTTATATAGAGGCACTATCACCTCCCTTTCTTCTGCTGGCCATTCCTCCCCCTATGCACCAAAGCATCCTTCTAGCTTTTGCCATTGCCTTTTCTATGTGTTTAGCTACTTTAAGATCATTAGACACAATCATACCTAGATCCCGCTCTTCTTTTGTGGACAGAAGTACTTCGGCCCCTGTTTTAGAGAGGGCATTGAGTCACAAAGGATTAAAGTTTTTCAGGAAACAAAATTTGCTGTAGAATCTCTATGGATTGAAATTCCATGTAAAAAAAGGGAAGGAGGAGAGGCTCAGTGGTTGGGACAGGTTACCTCAGGCCAGAGGGCTGGGGGTTCAATTCCCACATGGGGACAAGCAACCTCAGGCTGGAGGGACTGGGGTCTCTAGTCCCCTGGCCACTCCTTGTGGCCTTGGGCAAGTCACTTAACCCTCCATTGCCTCAGGTATACTTAGATTGCAAGCCCTTCAGGGACAAGGGAATAAAAAGTACCTGTTAGTATACATGTAAACCACACTGATTCTAACAAGCACAGTATATAAAAGAAATAAATAAAAAGGGGAAGGCAATGGCAATGGCAGTGGGGGTGTACTATCAACCACCTGGCCAGAATGAACAAATGGATGATGAAAATGCTCAAAGAAATCAGGGAAGCTAACAAACATTACAGCACAATAATAATCATGGGTTATTTCAATTATTCCAGTATTGATTGGGTCAGTGTCACAGCAAAACATGCTAGGGAGATAAAGTTTCTAGATGAAAGAAATGACTGCTTCTTGGAGCAGCTGGTTCATGAACCGACCAGAGGGGAAGGCATTTTAGACCTAGTCCTTAGTGGAACACCAGATCTGGTGCAAGAGAATAAGGGTGTTGTGGCCACTTGGCAATAATGATCATAGCATAATCACAGTTGATGTAATTAATGGAGTAGGGATGGTAAGAACATCCACAGTACTACTTTTTAACTTTCAAAAGGGAGAATATGATAAAATGAGGAAAATAATTAAGAAATAACTAAAAGGAACAGTTGCAAAGGTTAGAGACATTCATCAAGCTTGGGTGTTGCTTAAAATACTATCTTGGGGAGATCACGTGAGCACATGAGCGGGTGAGGAGGTTTCTCGTTGCGCTCCCGGGCCGCCCCACTGATTCTATCTATAAATCTTATAGAGAACTCCTGAGGATTGGGGGAGTGGGCAGCTAAGATAGCCCTGAGGATTGTTCAGAAGATTGGGAGTGCTTGGCCCGGCGATGAAGCAGCGGCAATGCGATCGGCGGCGAAAAAAGAGAAAGCGCATGCAACCCAGGAGAACAAGATGGCGCCCACGCCTCGAGCTTGCAGCATGCCGGATTCCCCGGAGAAGGAGAGTGTAGAATCTGGCTCAGAAGAAACAGCGCAAGAGGTAGTCAAGCTGCTCAAACTGAAGTTTGACATTGTGATGAAGAAATTAGAGGAGATGGGAGAGAATTTTGCTGAAGTAACATGCAGAGTGGAGGTTGAGCAGCGAGTGACAGCGTTGGAGGACAATGAGCTGCTATTGGAACGGGGCACTCAAAAACATCAAAAACAGATTGGCGCGCTGATGTTAAAGGTGGACAATCTCGAGAACAGATCCAGGAGGAATAACTTACTACTCGTGGGAGTGCCAGAGACATGGTCAGAACAACAACTATCAGGCCTGTTTGAAGTGTGGCTGCTGAAATAACTGGGCTTGGTAGACATACAAGGCAAAATCAGGGTGGAGAGAGCACATAGGCTTGGACAACGGATGGAAGGCAGAGAGCGACCAAGGCTGGTGCTAGCGCGGATACTAAATTTCCAACACAAAATGATGCTATTACAGGCCTACCGGAAACAGCGAGACTTGAGACTGGATAACAAACCCATACTCATGTTCCAGGATTACACAGCAGCCCTTACTGCAAAGAGGAAAGAATTTTCTCCTATGTGTAATGAGTTGGCACGGGGTGGCATATGTTTTGCATTGAGCTACCCAGCTACTTTAAGAATTTATTATAAGGGTACAGCGCATGCCTTTGAACAAGCATCGTCAACAAAGAAATGTATTGCCGCATTGAAACAGGAGAAGGCACAGGATAAAGACAAGCTCTGATTTAAAAGGCCACTTGGACAGCACGGACTAGAGTTGGCTGATGTACCCTGACGGTGGAATACAATATGACTGCAATAGATGATAAAGGCGGGGTTTATCCAGCAGAGGCATACCCGCTATAGTGGAATGCGTGGACAGCCCCCCTCCCCTTTTGTCTCTCTGTTGCTAGGAGGAGGGGGCGGCCCGGAGGTGTGGACTTTGATCTACCCCTTTTTTGGGGTCTCTTGCCATGGCAAGATGGACGAATAAGAATGGGGAGGAGGGGGTGGTGAGTGTCAGGTGGGAGAGTTGGGTGGGGGTTGTGATTGTTTGAGTGTGAGGTTTATGTTGTTGTGGAACTGTGTGGTATATGAGGGGATACATAGGGGGGCTGGGAAGGCAGGGGGAGGGTAGGGGGAAGGGGGATAGAGGGGGTGGGGGTAGAGGGGGTGGGGTGGGGTGGGGGGCAAGGGAGTAGACACGGGAAGGAGATGGGACATTTTGGAAAAAGGGAAATGGCAATTTTGGAGGAAGTATTTTGCCCCTGGGATATTTGAGCACTGCTCTGGAGCCGAAGCTGGGCGGCTTCTAGAAAGAGGTGAGATGACTAATATACATGATGTAGACCCCCCCCCCTCCCCCCGATAAGGTGTGATGCATAATGTAAAGATAGTGTCTTGGAATGTAGGGGGGATTGGATCACCAGTTAAACGTACCAAAAAACTCCAAGCTCTTAAAAGGAAAGGAACCCAAATTGTGTTGTTGCAGGAGACCCACTTGAGCACTGTAGAGCATGAGAAACTTGTGAGAGACTGGGTAGCAAAAACGTATGGGGTGTAATCAGGGACTAGGAAGGTGAGGGTGGTGGTGCTGGTAAAGAGGGGTTTATCATTGGAAATGGGCAAGTGTGAGGTGGACCCAAGTGGGAGATTTATCTTTTTGCACGCAAAATTATATATCGAGGAACTTTGGATTGGTAATATCTATGCCCCAAATGTATATGATCATGGTTTTTTTAAGTCCCTGTTGGGGTTTATTAAAAGAGCAGGGGGGAGAAATCTGATCATGGCTGGAGACTTTAATTGTCCGCGTGATCCGAATTTGGATAAATCAGGGAAAAGTGGAAAAGGGGCTTGGTCCAAAAAAGGTATTGGGTACTTGTGTAGGATGGGTGACATGGTGGATGTATGGCATGCCCTGCACCCTGGGTTGCAGAATACACTCACCAGTCTAGAGCCCATTTGACTTGGTCTCGAATTGGCTATGTCTTAGTGAGCGAAGGAGGATTTGCACAGATTGCCCAGGCAGGTATTGAACCAATGGTGGTATCGGATCATGGGATGGTTTGGGTGACTTGGGATGGCTGTGGCCCATCAAAAACGGGGTGGTGGTTTCCTACATATCTATGGGAAGATAAAGATTTTAGAGTTTATTTAGAGAAACAGTGGGACGAATACACACTGTTTGATGATACTACCCAATGCTCGCCTTTCTCGTTCTGGGAGGCTAGCAAAGCTGTAATGAGGGGTGCTATTATCATATATACTATCCAAAGGCGTAAGCATCTGGATCGTAGCCTCTTGGTACTTGAACGTACCTTGCAGGAGCTGCAAAGGAAACACAGCAGGACAAGAGATAGGACAATACAACAGGAGAATACCAGAATCTAAGCGGCTCTTAATGAATTGCTTCAGAGATGGGCCAATATGTCCCTGCAATATTATAAGCATCAGTTTTATAAGTATGGAAATAGGTCGGGGAGGCTTCTGGCTAAGGTGATTAGAGATTCAGGGGGCACGCATTTTGTCCCAGTCCTCAGGAGTGAGGGTGGTGTATTACAGCATCACCCACACCAGATAGCGGCTATCCTTAGAAACGTTTATGCCAAGCTGTATACAGAGGAGGAGAGAGATTATGGGAGGG
This sequence comes from Ichthyophis bannanicus, assembly GCA_033557465.1. Taxonomy (NCBI): domain Eukaryota; kingdom Metazoa; phylum Chordata; class Amphibia; order Gymnophiona; family Ichthyophiidae; genus Ichthyophis; species Ichthyophis bannanicus. Next base: position 489,471,256 of record CM066035.1, read on the forward strand.
GTCAAGAGTTTTTGGATAAACTGGGTCTCCCTAAATTAAAAGAGGAGGACCTGCAGGTGTTAAATGCTCCCAACTCGGCGGGGGGGGGGGGGGGGATTCTGAAAATGATTCGGAATGGGAAACTTTACAAGACCCCTGGGCCTGATGGCTTTGGGTCAGAGTCTTACAAGATACTTGAACTTAAACTTACTCCTACACTAGTGGCAATGTATGAAACAGTACTTCAGGATGGGTGCTTCCCCAGGGATATGAGATGTGCAGACATCACCGTAATTCCGAAGGAGGGGAAGGATCTACAGGACCCAGCCTCATATAGGCCCATATCATTGATAAACTTCGATACGAAAATTCTGGCCTTGATTCTAGCGGGTAGGTTGAACCCAATACTTCCCTTGTTGATTGATTTGCGGCAGGTGGATTTTGTTCAGGGGCGAGATGCTACCAAGAATATTGCAAAACTGATCCTGGGGATGCAGTATTGAATAAAGGAGGAAACCCCACTACTCTTGGTAAGCTTAGATGCTGAAAAAGTGTTTGACAGAGTGGCTTGGAAGTACTTATGGAATGCACTGCATAGCTTTGGCTTTATGGGCACCTTTTTGCAGTGGGTCCAAGTTCTTCAGGCAAAAGTAGGCGTGAATGGAGTCTTTTCGGATCCCTTTACATTGTAAAGAGGTACAAGGCAGGGCTGTCCTCTGTCGCCTCTTTTGTTTGTAATCTCCTTGGAACCTCTTCTGCAGGCGATTCAGAATGAGGCCTAGATAGTGGGAGTGAAGATGGGGAGGGAGGAGATGAAGATAAGTGCTTTTGCTAATGATATGCTCCTTTGCCTAACCGAGCCGCAGACGTCGTTGACACAGACGCTCCAGTTGATTAATCAGTTTGGTAGTTTCTCTGGGCTCAAAATTAATGCTGTCAAGTCAATGGCTTTAGATGTGGGTGGACGAGTCAGACAAGGCTGGGTGGGTGCATTTCCATTGAACTGGGCAACAAATTCAATCCAATACCTGGGGTATTCAATTACCAGATGCCCCTGAGAAATTATATAAATGTAATATACCTGGAATGCTGGAGAGAGCTCGAGTGACCTTTTGCAGCTGGGCTGCTCTACCTTTATCTTTGAGAGGGCAGATAGCTTTGTTCACTATGGTGGAGTTTCCAAGATGGTTGTATGTACTCTGCCTCATACCTGTATGGGTGTTAGACAAAGAATGGAAGTGTTTTGAAAGGAGCCTTAGCTGTTTTTTGTGGAGGGGTAGACGCGCTCGTATTCCCCTGAAGTCCTTGATGAGACGTCGAGAGGAGGGGGAGTAGAACTTCATTCATTATGTAACTATAACCTTCGATATATGGTAAGACATATATCAGGGCTCCTGAGGGTAGAAGGGGGATGTGCTCCAGTGCATCAACTAAATTGGGTATATGCTCCATACCATAGCTTGTACATATTACACTCTGATAGTCAAAAGTTATCAGCAAATAGGTGGGGAGGGATATACATGGGGGCCCTGAGAGCAGCATGACATGCCCTATGTGTGCGGTATAGATGGGATTGGAAATACTCTCAATTGCTTCCCTTAGTGGGGAACCCAGACTTCCCACCAGGTTTATTACCAGCCACGGTCTTCCAAAGGTGGGTCCAAAAGGGCATAATCTGTATTGGAGATATATGCAGCGAGGGAGGAGAGGGTATTGATAGTTTTCAGACCTTAAGTACGCACTATCACTTACATAAGCATGAGTTTTATGGTTACCTTCAAATACGACATTATATCAGTGAAATACTGAGAAAGGTTCCCGCGTTTCTTGGAACTAGGGGCCCGAGACTCCTTATCGTGGAAATGGTGGGGAAAGACACTTGCATGGGGGAAGGTAGGAATCTAGTATGTCCAATGGGGGACCAGAAATATCTTTCCCTGCTGGCGCAGAGATGGTGTAGTGGTGGTATGGAGGGGGTTACGCCGGAGCTCTTGCAAAGCGCATTTGTAAAAATTCCCTCGAGAGTGATGTGGGTCTACCTGCAAGAATTTCAATATAAATTCTTATGGAGAGAATATACAAATGATAAATGGGTGTTTAAAGCTGGGTTAAAGAAGGATGACAAATGTAGATGGTGTGGGACAATGGTGGGGACCATATAGCATAAATTTTGGGAATGCCCCTCAGTGCAGAACTTGTGGCTTCAGATATGTACCAGGATGGCTGGATTGCTGGAGATGCCAGCCATCCACCGGAGAGATGTCTGTTTATTTCATAGTTGGGAGAAGGCAGATCAAAGGGTAAGCACCCAACAAAGATCACCCCTTGAAAGAGGTTTTTTAGTAGTTAAGAAGGTACTGTTGGGTCACTGGATTGAGGGGTCACCCCCGAGTGTGGGACACTGGGAGCAGACATTCTTAGATCTAATGCAGATGGAGAGGCTAACAGCAAAACAACTTGGAGGCAAGCATTGGGAGATCTTCACAGAGCTTTGGATGCCAGTTATGAACACTTTAACCACAAAGGAGCGAAGCGCAATGCTGAATATATGAAGGATCTGTGCCCTTCACACGCTTTCTACAACTTCAAAGGGAGTAGTAGAGATGGGTGACGTGAAAATGAACAAGAGTGGGGGTAAGCCAGAATTTAGGCAGGTATCAAGCTGAGAGGAGGGAGGGGGAGGGGGGCTGGGGTGGGTTGGACAGCAGGGGGGTGGGTAGGATGGGTGGGAGAACACGAGGTGAGAGAGAGAGAGTAGGGAGATACGTTTGCTGAAAATAAGCAAGGGGGGGGGGGAAAGAGGGTTAGGATGTTTTAGTTATAGTTTTCATTTGATTCTACGGATCATACTCTTCACTCTCCTGCCTATCAAGATTGTTTAATACTGGTACTGTTAATGCTTATAGGAGATGGGTGGAAGAAACAGTGATTGGAATGTTGTGATAGTTTTTTACTGTTCGGATGTTATTGTGAGTGGACTTTAGATTGTATATAATTATCTGCAAAAATAATAAAAAAGAGTTGAAATTAAAATACTATCTTGGAAGCCCAGACCAGCTGTATTCCATGCTTTAAGAAAAGTGGAAGGAAATCCAAAAAACTGCCAGCATGGTTTAAAGGTGAGGTCAGAGAGGCTGTTGTTGCCAAAAAAGCATCTATCAGGAAATGGGAAAAAAGAGCCAAATGATGAAAACTGGAAACAGCACAAGCACTGGCAAGTTAAATGCAAGGCATTGATAAGGCAGGCAAAGAGAGAATTTGAGAAGAAGCTTGCTGTGGAAGCAAAAGCACGTAATAAAGACTTTTTCAAGTACATTTGTAGCAAAAATCCTGTTAGATTGTCAGTTGGACCATTAGATGATAGAGGGGTAAAAGGAGCACTAAGAGAGGACAAGGCCATAGCAGAGACTGAATGAATTATTTTCTTCGTTCTTTACTGAGGAAGATGTAGGGATGTTACCCAGGACTGAAGTGATATATAAAGGTGATACTGAGGAAGAATTGAAAGAAATATATATGCACTGGAAAGATGTATTACAATTATTTGATAAACTGAACAGTAGCAAATAACCTGGACTGGATGGTATACATCCAAGGATGTTGAAAGAACTGAAATATGAGATTGCAGACCTGCTATTGGTAATCTGTGAACTATCATTAAAATCATCTGAAGATTGGAGGATGGCCAATGTAACACCAATTTTTAAAAAGGGTTCCAGGGGTGATTCAAGAAACTACAGACCGGTGAGCCTGACGTCAGTACCGGGAAAAATAGTAGAAACCATCATAAAGAACAAAATTAGTGAACATGTAGATAGTCATGGCTTAATGTCAGACAGCCAACATGGCTTTAGACAAGGAAGATCTTGTCTTACTAATCTGTTATGTTTTTCTGAAGGTGTGAATAAACAGGTAGACAAAAGTGAGTCAGCGGATATAGTGTATGTGAACTTTCAGAAAGCCTTTGACAAGGTACCTCATCAGAGACTGCTGGCAAAACTAAAAAGTCATGGGATAGGTGCCAGTGTACTATTGTGGATCAGGAACTGTTTAAAAGATAGAAAGCAGAGGGTAGGGCTAAACGGCCAATTTTCCCAGTGGAGAAAGGTAAATAGTGGAGTATCCCATAGATCTGTGCTAGGTCTGCTGCTTTTTGACATATTCATAAATGACCTGGAAAGTGGAATAACGAGTGAGGTTATCAAATTTTCAGATGACCCAAAACTATTTAAAGTTGTTAAAACCCATGAGGATTGTGAAAAATTGCAAGAGGATCTTGATAAATTGAAAGACTGGGCATCGAAATGGCAGATGAAATTTAATGTGGATAAGGCAAAGCTATGCACTTAGAAAATAACAACACAAACTATGGTTCATGATACAAGGTTCCACATTAGGAGCCACCACCCTGGAAAAAGATTTAGGCGTCATTGTGGATAACATGTTGAAACCCTCCGCTCAGTGTGCAGCAGCGGCCAAGAGAGCAAATAGAATGCTAGGTATCATAAGGAAAGGAATGGAAAATAAAATAAAGGATATTATAATGCCTCTATATTGTTCCACAGTGCGACCACACCTTGAATATTGTGTGCAATTCTGGTCACCATATCTTAAAAAGGATATGGTGTTATTATAAAAGGTACAGAGAAGAGTCACCAAAATGGTAAAGGGGATGCTCATGTCCTCACTCTCCGCCCATGCACAGCCCCATCTTCTACCCCTCCCCTCTGCTTGTGCCAGCCCCTCACTCCCCTGCTTGCTCCGAGGCCCTCTCTCATCCTCTGTTCACTCCCAAGCCCTCCCTTGTCCCCCTGCTCGCTTCCATCCCCACCCTCCTTCACCTGTGCACTGTCATTCCCTCCAACTTCTACTGCATGCTCCCATCGCTTCCCACCATCTCCTGCTCATTCCCAGCACACAGAGTGCTCACATCCCCACCCTCCACCCATGCACATCCCTTCCTTTCCCCCTCTCCCTGCTCATGCCCAGCCCCCCTTCTCTCCCTGCTCACTCACAGACTCTCCCTCATCACCCTGCTTGTGATTTTTTTCTGGACCTGGACATCCTCATCTGAATTGGCCACCACAAAAATGGCATGCCTTAGTCCATCATATCTTCTATTTGACAGCCCCATGCTCAAGATCTCCATCAGTGCCATAGTGATAGTTGTGGCATTTGTGTTTCTAAAGGGCACTGTTTCTCTGTAGTGAGCTGCATAATCAGAAATAACTAAAATACACTGATGCACTCAGGATGACTTTTCCAGAGGATTCATCGGGTCACTAGTGTTCCATTTGACTGATACATTAATGATGGGAAGGAAGATTAATAGCACTCTCGGTATGGTATTTAGATAGAATAGTGTGTTGCTATGTTAGCCTACTTTAATGTACAAAAATAAAGGTTAGTAAATAAATACACAAGAAAAATATAGGTGATACCTTTTTATTGGACTAATATAAGGCATTTTTTAACTAGCTTTCAGGAGCTAAAACCTCTGTCCACAGTTCAGGACAGAAGGAGTAAAAGATGTCAATACTAGAAAATATAAGTAAACTATAAAAGTATTCCAATGCCAGTATGTAGGAGAAATTTGTGTATGGGGAGGGGGTGGAAAAAACGAGAGATGGATAGTGAGCAGAAGGTGACAAACCAGTAGAATTGTATGATTTATAATGTGTTAGAAAACCCACGGATCAATATTCAACAGTGGGCGTGAACATTATTTCTAGACCCCAGCTTTGGCATTTAAAAACAAGTTGAAAAGTTCATGCTAAAAGCATTGCAAAAAGGCATGTTTCACTGATGGAATACATAGTCACTATGTAACTGAGTACATGGAGTACTTAAGAATGGTAAGAGGATTGATGAACTTATAGTGTGGCAAAAAGGTGTGCTTTCCCTTCTTCTTTTTGCAAACTGATTTATGCCTGAGTTGGATGAAGAGACATGATAAACTGGGATATTCAGTGACACTAAACCATTTAGTACTGCTGAATATCCCCTCATACCAAATGTGAATGCCTTGATGCTAAGTGCTTAGTGTCAGGCCTTACCATTCCCTAGACATATTTATGTTCCTAGTTGTTGTGATGTCTGCCTCGACTAGATTGCAAACTCTGACGACTAGGGACTATCTGCTATACGTCTCTGTACAGCATTGTGTATGCCTTGTAGAACTATAAAAATGATCAGTAGTACTAGAGTAGGGCCTTTCCAGGAGTGGAGCAGGGGCAGCACTGGGGGGTAACCGGTCAGCAATGATATTAAGCCACTGGCCGGTTAACCCTAACTGGCTAAAGTTAGGACAGCTGAATGACTGCTTTGCAACCTGGCCAGCAGCTGAATATTACTGCTGACCAGATTTGAAAATATGCTATCTGGTCAACCCAGATATTAAATGCTGGTGCTGGAAATGGTCCCGGCGTTGAATATACGGTTCAGATTTAAAGTGGCATCAGCCAGCTGTTTTCATTGGGATGGTTACTACTGCTGAAAATGCCCCCAGTATGTCCCCTTAGGGTAGCAGGGGCTGTGGGGCTGTAGGAAACATCTTTATGACTAGTGGCATCTGTATATTTGTGACTTTCGTGAGATACAGTATTGTGTATGTGCATGTGGTGCAGGGAGTGGGGTGCCTGTGTATGTATGTGAGGGTGGGGGGGGCTGTGTCTGTGTGTGTCTGTGGGGTGCAGTCATGGGATATCTGTGTGGAGGGCTGTGAAAATTGTGTGTCTGTGAGTGGTGTGCCTTTATGTGTGTGTGTGTGTGTGTGTGTGTGTGTGTGTGTGTGTGTGTGTGTGTGTGTGTGTGTGATACAGAGTTTGGGATGTCACTGTATGTTTCTGTTTTTGTGCATGGTGTATGGTTAGGCTGTGTGTGTGGTGAAGGATGGGGAGTGTGTATGTGTGGTGCTGGGGAAGTGCATGTGTGTACATGTGTGGTGTGGAGGAAGTGTGTGTTTGTGGTGCAGGGATGGAACGTCTGTCTTGTGATGCAGGGGTGGGGTCAGTGGCAGGATCCGAACCTCCGAGGAACCGGTTTGGTCTCAGCCCTCCCACGCTCGTGACTGTTGGGTTGCTGCACCTTATGTGGAGGCATTGCAGCGGCTGTCCTCTTGGGCCACTGCCCTCCACTGAGGGTATGCAACTCCCTGGTAGCCCATCAGTCCGATCCCCCCACATGATAGTAGATTGATGGCATTGGGGATTTCTTCTATTGCCGTGATCCCCTCAATGCCGTCAAACTACTGTCAGGTGGGGGATTCCCGCCACTGTAGAACCGGTGTTGCAATGCCATGTTTGGCCCGGTTCAGTGAATGCAGGCCATGACAGGAACAGGTTCATGTAAACTGGGCCGAACTGGGCTGAATCCCACCACTGTGTGGAGTGTCTATATGTGAGTGGTGTGTGGTTGGGATGTCTGTGTGTTTGTGGTGCAGTGTGTGGTGTCTGTGTCTGTGTGTGCTATAGGCTCTGTGTGTGTGAGTGTGTGTGTGTGTGTTTGTGTGTGTGGCATGGGGGTGGGATGTATGGCCAGTCATACCTTTTTTTTCATATGTACAACAAAGCTGTGTATACAGATAGATAGACAGATGGATTGACCCTCATCAACAGGTGATTTTGCCTTATGCAAAATATGTCTAAAAAATATTTATATTCAACAAAAGTATACAAATAAGAAGAGGCACTGAATATATGCAGATAGCACTCACTGCCACTAGTTATACAAATAGTGGCAATATTCAACTGCTATACTGTACATGTGAAGGCAGCTTTAGAAAGTACATGAAAACAGAAATTCTCACATCCCGAATGGGATGTGAAGAATTCCCATAGTATTTTATAAGAAGCTCTACCAAACATAGACTCTCTTTTAAAATAAGTGCATGACCCCATTGTATGTTTTTCCATATCTGATGAGAGCAACAAGTTTATAAAGCTGCAGGTGTTGGAAAAGCGCAATGTAAGTACAGCCCATATATGCATGGGAGTAGCTTTTTAAAGTTGCTGCTCCAGTTTTAGATGAATACCTGGTGCAGCAGTACAAATCTGCCCCTTCCAATGCCCCCCCCCCCCCCACTGACAGTGATCCCCCCAAAATCACACCTCTGACATCTGATCCTCCCACTTCCCTAAGCCATCTGATCTCAAAAGCCATCTAAGTCCCCAATCAGCCTCCCCTCCCCCCCGCAGCCTTCAGATCCCTTTCCCATAAAGAGCCCACCCCCACAGTGACTCCCCTGTGGCAGAAAGAATCCATTCAGTGACCCATATAACCCCTTCTCCCACCCTCCACCCTAATCCCATCCAGGGCCTTAATGTGGATTCCTGGTATATAGCAGGAACAGTCCCCACTCACTCCTATGATTTGAGGTACCAGCTTCAAAATGGCACCCATGATCATTAGTGGTAATGTTTACCATCTGCTCTCCATGATCCCCAACACTTTATGCCCAGCATTTGCCCTCCATTCCATCCTGAGTACAGTTTCTGCCCTCCACCCCCACTTCATGTCCCACATTTGTACTCTGCCCTTCCCCAATTTTGTGTCCGGCATCTTCCTTCCCCCTCCCCACTTTGTATCTAGCATATGCCTCATAAATTCTCCCCCAAGTCAATAGATCCCTCGAGCTATCCAATTCCCCTATCCACACCCCAGCATGAAGATCCCCTGTGCGATTCTTCCTAGGGCAAAAAAAATTCCACCTATAGCCCTGCTCCTGCAATATCCTCCCCACCCTTTATACTGATCCCTTCCCAAGTCTTATGAGGGTCCCTGGCATCTAGTGGGAGCAGGAGCAATCTCCCTCACTCCTGCTCCTTTGTTTAAGGTTAACATGCAGTTTTGCACCAGTTTTAAAAGAGTCTACTAGTATTTATCTGCCGTCATATACTATGTTACTATGTTTTGCAGAGCTACTTGTAAAATAGTACGGGAATTTTCCCTATAGAGACCTGGAGGTATAAATTCTCCTGTCCATGTCCTATGTGTATCTAAAATCTGCCTTCACATCTCTAAAGAAACAGCATGAGATTCCACGAAATCCAGGGTTTGAAGAAATAGGGAACAGCCAACAAGCAGAAGCAGATCTTTGTGTATGTGATACTCTGACTGATCTACATATCACTTGAGTACCCACAGATCCAAACAGTAGGCTAGTTTTTGTATATACGAATGAATGCATGTATGAATCAATTGAAGAGATTCTAAAATTCTTAGAAGAATGAGAAATTAGACAGTGCAACAGCATTTATTATGTTGAGTAATGTCCCATTTTAAAGAAAAATGGTGCCTGGTGACTACAGACTATAGACAGTTCAACAAAAAAATGTTTTTATCTAGAAAACCTATAGCTTATTTAGTAAGTAAAATGATATTATGCCAATATCATTTCCAAAATATTCCTGATATAGCCAGTTAGATCCATTTCATTTGTGCTTTGGTCCTTTACACTCTACTGAGATGGCTCTTGCCAAAACCTCCAGTGGCTTTTTCCTGGGTAATTCCAAAGGTCTTTACTCAGTCCTCATTCTCCTTGACCTTTCTGCTGCTTTTGACATTGTTGACCACCACCTTCTCCTCGACACATGGTCCTCACTTGGTTTTAGGGGCTTTGTCCCGACCTGGTTCTCTTATCTCTCCCATCACTCTTTCAGTGTTTGTTCTGTTAGTTCCTCCTGTACTGCTATCCCATCTCAGTTGGTGTACCCCAAGGGTCTGTTCTGGGCCCTCTCCTCTCTCTATACCCAATCCCTCAGTGCTCTGATCTCCTCTCATGGCTTTCAGTATCATTTTTATGCTGATGACTCTCAGATCTATCTATCTACGCCTGCTATTTCTCTGACACTCCAGGTCCACATCTTTGCCTGCCAATCTGAAATCACTGCCTGGATGTCTCACCACCATTGGAAATTGAACATGGCCAAAACTGAACTTCTTATTTTTCCTCCTAAACCCTCCTTCCCCCTTCCTCCTTTTTCTATCTCTGTAGAAAACACTCTTCTACTTCCTGTTTCCTCAGCCCGTAACCTTGGGGTCATGTTTGACTCCTCCCTTTCCTTCCCCACACATATCCAACAGATAGCTAAAACCTGTTGTTTCTTTCTCTATAACAATGACAAAATTTGCCCCTTCCTTTCTGAACACATTACTAAAACACGTATCCACTCTTTAGTCACCTCCTGTCTTGACTATTTCAACCTCTTCCTTGCAGTCTCCCTCTGAGTCACCTCTCCCTTTCAATCTGTTCAGAACTTTTCTGCACGGCTAATCTTCTGCCAGCCCTGATATAATCATTTAACCCCTCTTCTCAAGTCACTTCATTGGCTCCCCTTCTGTTTCTGTATCCAATTCAAACTTCTCCTTCTGACCTATAAATGCATTCATTCTACTGCTCCTCGTTACCTTTCCTCTCTCCTCTCTCCCCTCTCCCTACACCTCTCCTCGTGAACTCTGCTGTTCCACTGGCCCGCTTCTCTCTATATCCTTCCCTTCCCCCCACCAGTTCCAGACTTTTATCTTTCCACCTCACTGCTCCTTATGCCTAGAACAACTATCCAAGTCTGTATATCAGGCTTCATCTCTTGCCCTCTTCAGATCCATGCTTAAGGCTCACCTCTTTGTGGCCGCTTTTGATTCCGGATCTCTTGTTTCCTTGTGTGTCCTTACCTTTCCCTATTTGAATTCCTTATTCTCAACTATTGTATCATCTGTCTTGATTAGACTGTAAGTTCTGACAAGCAGGGACCATCTTTTATATGTATCTGAACAGTGCTGCGTATGTTTTGTAGCACTATATAAATGATTAATAATAGTAGTAGTAGTAAAAAGGGAGTATACATATTATTTCTGGCTTTTCTGTCCTTATGGAGGGTAATTTCATAAGACACAGTTAGATTAATGCACATTTGTTTTGCATATTTCATCTCTGTATTACAAATACAGATGTGCATATACTTGACTTTATGAAATACAGAGATAATGGTTGAAAATGTGCATTAATCAAAGGCGCAATCACTTACACCAAGACTAATGCTTAAATTTGCATGAAACATGAATAAATGATAGTATTTTATAATTTACAAGTGTACTTATACCCTCTGCCCATGCTCCATTCAGACTCAGCTCCTGTACATGCCCACAGTGAAAGTACACACGACAGGCCGAACACATTTACTTTCAGAATAGCAACTGTATGTAAATGCCCATTTATATCACTAAATGTGCCGGTGTTGTTCATGCCTAAAGCTAGGTGGCTTTTAATAAACTTACACCCATGAAGGCACGTTTTAGAGAGTATGTGGAAATCAGAATTAGGACAGTATTTTAGAAATGGTTCTGCTCATCATGGTTTTGTTTCTCTAAAATATCTAGAAGGAAGTGCAGGAACACACAGAAATGACATCCATTTGCAGCGGGAGGAGACATTTTACAAATTTATATGTGGAAAAATAGGCAGGAGGAACCCAGCAATTTAGACATGTAAGTGTTGGAATTTTATAACTTGCATGTGTAAATGTCAGCACTTATATGTTCATGTGTGCCGTATTGCAAACTTAAACACGTGTGGCCTGATATACAGCTGCGGAGGCTAGCCATCGCCGCTGAACAATAAACCCAGATATTCAATGCTGGGGACGCTGGATATCTGGGTTAGCCTCTCTTGCTGATTGCAAACCAGTCAGCGGTGATATTGAGCCATTTACCAGTTAGCGATATGCAGTGGACGTTAGACCAGGGTTTCCTGCAGCTGGCTTTCATCGCATATCGCTAACTGGGCAGTGGCACAATATTGCCGCTGACCAGTTGGTGATCAGTTCTGCCTCTGCTGTGCCCCAGAATGCACCCAATATGCCCCGATGCTAAGCGGTTAGCATCAGGGTATGTAGTGGCGGTATTCATGATATTTCGCGGCACTAACCATGCCCCTAAGCAGCACAAAGCAAGGCTGCTTAGGGGCACTCACACAGTTTACAGGTCTGTGAACCATGAAAGTACCTTTGAATACTGGGCCCCTAGAATCTGCTGCTTCACTATAGACGATGCTATATGTCACGCATTTCAATTTGAAGGAGGATATAAACTAGGGAGGATTCAGGGGGAAAACTCCCCTAATCCCTCTAGTAAAGACTGCCCGAATTATAGTTTTAAAAAAACCTACATGTACCAGAGAGCAGATGTAAATTCCGACATGGAGATTTTTAGGCTTTCATATGCATTCATTATTTGAAATAGGTAATATATATGTAGATTTGTTTCTCCCATCCAAGTCACATATTGACCACACCCTGACATGCCCCTTCAAAACTTCCGTATACATATACATCCACGCATAAACTGGATTCTTTCTTTTTTTTTTTTTTTTTTTTTAATTCTTTATTTTCGTTTTATAACAACAAAGGAAAGGAAGACATACAGCTAAAAGACAAATACATAACGTGTAATACATACACCAAAGTAAACCCCTACCACCCCCCTCCCCCCCTGCTTCTTCTCTAGAAAACTAAACATTCCCGAAGCGGGCGTGTACGTACATTATTGTAATACAAAACCTAACGGTGATCTAAAACATGATGAGTGCACATTATACAGGCATGTTGGAGCAATGAGCAGATTGTACATAATCATTAAGCATCTGCCATTTAGACAAGCAAGAGTGAGTTTGGACATGGGGAATAGCTCTCCGAGGTATCTGCTCATATTTACTATATATATAAGCAGACGAGGTTCCACCATTCATTGACAGTAAGTCGAGAGCTATCCTTCCAATTCCTCGTGATTAAGCATATGGCTATACCTAGCATGAAATCAAGGAGAAAGCGACCCTTCTTAGGAAGAGAGGGGACCTCCGCCGCAGAGCGGAGTCCCACGACCTTCCAAGAAAGAGGTTCATGAAAGTGTAAGATAGATTGAATACGACCCCAGACCCGCCCCCAAGAGACCTGCAGTTGAGGACATTCATAAATAACATGAGCGAAGGATCCCACAGCAGTATGGCAAGACCAACACAGGTCCCTAGCATTTGGGTTCCATTTGGCTATTTTTCCTGGGGTATAAAAGCATCTGTGTGCAAAGAAGAAGAGAGTTTGGGTAACAGAGGCAGACCGGGAAACCCGCACTACTTTACTCCAAAAAACGCTCCATTGCACAGGGGTTAGAGTGGTTTGCAATTCGCGCTCCCAGGCTTGTTGGGCTCTAAAAGTGTCCATATCTGTACCCTGACAAAGTATTTTATAGAAATTAGAGGCTACCCCATGTGTACTACTAATGGAGTGAACTATCTCTAATAGCCCATCCTCAGTAGGGGCAGAGGGCGGCATGATTCGAGCACTTTTGAGGCAGTGTTGAAGCTGCATCAACTGAAAGTAGTGTTGCGCTGGTAACGCAAATTCCTTTTGTAAATCCGAAAAGGTTTTCCAACGAGCTGCAGAGAAAAGCTGTTGGGGTGTCCAGATCCCCCTGGAGTACCAGGGTTTCCAGGCTATTGTTCTATTTAGGACTCGAATTCTGGGGTTATTCCATAGCGGGAGTCCATCCTGAGGACATACATTCGGGCCCAGTGATAGAATGAGAGTGTTAAAGGCCGCAAGAGTATCGACAATCATTGGTGGATGGCGGGTGTCTACTTGATAAGACATACCGGGGAGATGGGTCAACGGAATTGGGCTACTAAGCTCCTCTTCTATGTCAAGCCAAACTGGTCGGCGGTCTGTTGAGGGATCTAGCCATCGGGCACCTTGCTTAAGTAGAAAGGCTTGATGATATCTAAGAAAATCAGGAAATCTGGTACCCCCTCGTTCCTTTGCAGACTGCAGTTTATGTTTAGCTATCCTTGGTGGCTTGCCCTGCCAGAGATAACGGACGAGAAGGCCCTCAATATCTTTATAAGTATGTAGCGGAAGTAAGCATGGCAGCATTTCTAAAATGTAGTTCACTTTGGGGACTATCATCATTTTCACAGTGTCTAAGCGGCCCCACCATGTGAGAGATAAGGGAGACCAACGATTTGTGAGTTACTCTTGGGGGGACCACTCGTCCTAGGCGGCTGTTTATCAATCAGGGGATCAAGGACTAGATTGAAATCCCCCCCAATGATCAATGAAGTATTAGCAGAAGCCTGCGCAACCTGAGCAATGGTAGCAAAAAAAGGCAGGGTCATCAACATTAGGAGCGTAAAGGCATATACATGTAACTTCTAGGCTACCTATCTTGAGGGGAACTCTAGCCCCTCTACCTTCTGTATCTGAACTAGTCGCAATAACAGTAGCATGCAAAGATTTCCTAACCAGTATGGCAACCCCACATTTCTTAGAAACGGCTGGGGAATAAGCGGCCACCATGTAAGGTTTAATATTGAGTTCAAGAGTTTCCTTCGAATTTAAATGTGTTTCTTGGAGAAAAATCAGATCCGCTACTTCCTGACTGAGGTAGCTGAGGATTTTCCTCCGTTTTATCGGATTATTGATGCCTTTTACGTTCAATGAAAAAATCTTACATGGTGCCATCAATCGGTAGTAGACATTTTAGGTAAGGGCGCTTGATAACATAGAACATAAGCAGAATCTGTACAACAATGTCATAATCACCGAGTATTCTGGCTAATACACCCCATATTGAAAAGTATGTACCAACGTATCTTAGAGAAGAAGCAAAACCCCCAAAGAATATGGCGACCATATGTCTGCGGGAGGAGGCCCTAGAGAGGAAGTAGAAGACATGTAAAGAAAGAAAAGAAACACCAGAGTCCATAATAACACTGTCTCTGATACTCATCGAGGCTACTGTGGGTAGATGGAGTCGGGTCACAAATACCATCAAGAGTAAGGCAACAGACTGCCCACGCCAGACTCTTTGCTAGGCTGCGGCAGATGCAATATGGCAGGTACAGCGGATAGAAGGAGACGTGCAGGAATATTCTGGAAGTCAGCGCATCAAGTCGGCTTCTTTGGAATCCAAAAACTCCGCTAGTAGATCAGGGTCCTCGAATGTTCTTGTCTGATTGTGAAGCGTAACTCGGAGCTTGGCCGGGTACATCAGGCCATAGCGTGCTTGTAGTTGTTGAAGCCTCGGCCGGAATTCCAGAAGGCGCTTTCGGCGGTCGACTGTGGGTTTAGACAAGTCGGGATAGAAGGAGATCTTGTGGCTCTCAAACTCCAAATGGCCCTTTGCCCGAGAGGCACTTAGAATTTGCTCCACGTTTTGATATCTCAATAGTCGAAAAATGATAGGCCGCGGGGTCTTCCTGTTGAGCGTTATGCTTGTGGGTACACGATGAGCGCGATCAATCTCCAAATCTTTGGTAAAGGTGATTTGGAGCAAGGAAGGGAGGATTTTACATAAAAACTCTTTCATGTCTCCCGATTCCGCTCCCTCCGGTATGCCCACGAGTCGTATGTTGTTGCGGCGCGCTCTATTATTGCCATCCTCCACCTCTTTCTGCAAGGCCCGCACCTGTCGTTCAACTTTGTCGAGTTTGGACAACCGGGCCGCATGGGAGTCCAATATGCCCTCCATTTTGTCCTGACGCGAAGAAAGCCCTTCTAGCTTGCTTTGCAGCACACCAAAATCGTCCCGCAGCGCTCGGAGTGCTTCACCGTTTGCCTGCACAAGGTTTTTGACCCCTCTAATCTCTACGAGGATTTTCCTGCTGCATTGCGGGGCCCTCGCACAAGGCCGGCCCCTTCTGCGGGGACGGAGGTTCGGTTTTGGAACGTTTGCCATGAGAAGCCGCTGGAGACCCAAATTCCAGGCGCGTTGGTTTGGTCCCCGCCATCTCACCAATGTGCCCCGGCAAGATCAGAGTAGAAGTTCCAAAAATGTAAGGTGTTAATTCAGGATTCTGAGTAGGCCTCTCGGGAGCCTCAGCGTTATGCGACCATCCCGCTGGACATCAGGCTCCGCCCCCCCACATCAGGCTCCGCCCCCCCCCCCGGATTCTTTCTAATATAGCCTTTGCATGTGGATGTGATTTATATGTGTATATGCCTTATTATATGCATACAAATCATGAATAAGAATTCTAAAATCACTCTCATAGGGCCTGATTTTCGAAGGCATTTACATGGGTAATTGCCCTAGTTACCCGTGTAAATGCCTTATCCGGGATTTTCAAAGGGCACCTACATGAATAGTACCCTTTGAAAATCCCAGATAAGTCCCTAAAGTGCCCAGATGCTATGCGGTTAGCATCGGGGCGTGTTAGGGGTGTTCCGGGGCGGAGTGGGGGGCAATTTTCGATGCTACCCGCTTAGCCCTCTGTGCCTTAAAGACAGACGAGAAAAATCGCTGCTACCTGGCAAGCTCCTGCGGCTTCTGGGGTATGCAGAGAGACCCAGATTTTCAATGCCGGGGCCACATATGACGCCGGAATTGAAAATCCGGATTAGGCAGAAGAGGGGCGGGCTATGTGCCGATGTGGCACATAGCACCTCCCAGTTCAAAATCTGGCCCATAGTGTCTTTTAATAAAACTGACCTAACTGATTTCCGCACTCCAATATAACCTTTATCCATGCTTTTTAAAGGATACTTGTATTCAGATATTCATGTTTCATATCTCTGGCTTGCATCTTGAACTCTATCATTAGAGCATAACTGCCATAAATGCAAAAACTGATTAACTGGCAGCTTATATTTCTAATTCTTATTATGTTGCATTGAAAATGCAAAAGTTTATTTTTATCTTTAGAATCCCTATAAATTGTAAAGTCCAATTTGATTAATATAACTACTTTGCATTTTAAATTTCAAGTTTGCATTTCTTGTGCTTAACCAATTGTAAAATTGATTTAAAATGCCTGGTCTACTATATGAGGCAATAAAATATCTATATATCTCTTCCATAGCCCTACATTTTTTCTGAAAACCAAAAGTACATTTTTCAAAATTAGCAACATAAATGTTTCTAATAGCAGGGACCGTGCTGGCTCTCATTGCTGTTTCCTTAGGACAACGCTTTTCAACCCAGTCCTCAGAACATACCTATCCAGTCAGATTTCAGGATAACAACAATGAAAATGCAGAAACATATTTGCATTCAATGGAGGCATGAGGTATTTAAAAATCTCTATCATATCTCCTATCTCCCACCTTTCCTCCAAAGTATACATATTGAGATCTTTAAGTCTGTCCCCATATGCCTTTATGATGAAGGCCACAGACTATTTTTGTAGCCACACTCTACATCAACTCCATCCTGTTTATATCCTTCTGAAGGTGTGGTCTCTAGAATTGCACACTCCAAATGAGGTCTCACCAAAGACTTATACAGATGCATTATCACCTCCTTCTCCCTTCCTATGCATTCCTCTTCCTATGCATCCAAGCATGTGTCTACGGCTTTTGCCATCACCTTTTCTATCTGTTTAGCCACCTTAAGATCATCAGAAACAATCATACCCAGATCCCACTCTTCTTTCATGGACAGAAGTACTTCACTCCTATACTTTACCATTCCCTTAGATTTTTGCAGCCCAAATACATGACCCTACATTTTTTAGCATTAAATCTGAGCTGACAAATTCTTGACCATTCTTCAAACTTAGCTAGATCCCTCCTCATGTTATCTACTCCTTCCTGGGTGTCTACGCTACAACAGATTTTGGTATCATCTGCAAAGTGGTAAACCTTACTTGACAGCCCTTGGGCAGTATCACTAACAAAAATGTTAAAAAGAATCGGAGAAAGTACAGATCCCTGCGGCACACCACTGGTAACATCCTTCTTCTCAGAGTGAGCTCCATTTACCTGTATACTTTGTCGCCTCTCATTCAACCAATTTCTAACCCATTCAGTCACTTTAGGGTACATCCCTAGGGTGCTCTATTTATTTATAAGTCACCTCTGCAGAACAGTGTCAAAGGCTTTACTGAAATCTAAATACACCACATCTAGGATCTCCTTTTGTCCAACTCTCTGGTCGCCCAGTCAAAGAAATTGTGTTTGATAACACCTGCCTCTTTTAAAACTATTCTGCCTCCGATCCTGCAATCCATTGGATTCCAGAAATTTCACTATCCTCTGTTTTAGCAGCATTTCCATTAATTTACTCACCACAGAGGTCAGACTAATCAGCCTGTAGTTTTCAACCTCATCCTTACTTCTGCTTTTGTGTAAAGGGACTTCATGCATCTTTCTTCAGTCCTCTTGAATCACTCCTGACTCTAAAGAAGCATTGAAAAGGCTGGACAGTGGAGCCGCTAGAACTTCCTCGAGTTCATTCAATACTTTTGGATGTATCCCATCCAGCCCCATCACTTTGTTTACTATTAGTTTAGCTAGTTCCTCATGAACACAATAATGCATGATATTTGTCCTTTAACATATGGTAAAGGGCAAAATCATGCATTATTTTACTGTAATGTATGCTATTTACCCTAATCGTGTTGTTTAATAATGATGTGCAACAATGCAAATACATGCAAAACACGTTGTTATTATTATGCAAATAGAATAATTCAGTCTGTGTTTAGTAGCCATGATATGTTATTTCAGGGGAGATAATGCCAGCTCAAAGCCATGATATCAGTTTTTCTGTGCCTATGCAGGAATAACAAATTCCAGATACATAATTACTTTTTTCTGCCCAGAACATCTGGTCACTAACATTCAGCCCAATACTCATGGGTCATGAATAAAAGCAGCATGGTCTGGGAGTCCCCCTTCCCCTCTTCTTACCCCAGCAAAGAAGGGGGAGATATTAGTTTACAAGGATTCATTATAGAAAGTCATCAGGAGAAGATTCTCATACTTAGTAAATAGTCTAAAGTATTGATTACATGTGAAAAATCATGGACATATGAAGGAATACAGAGCAAGAAAGGCCTCAAAATTGTCTGCTAAAACCTAACAAGGTTTTTAAAACCAAATCATTTTTGGAGACTATTGGCCTATCTGGAAGAGATTCTAGTGATCTGTGTATTTTGGGTAGAACATATATAGAAGGAATAACAGGATGCTTAACCTATAATAACTCTCTTTCTTTGGAAGTAAGAAAACCTATGTCTATACCCAAATCTAAAAAGACTTGTAATATCTTTTTAGAGATTGAAAATAGGATCAGAATCTAGCGGAAAGTAACACGATTTATTGAGATATGCCTCTATCTCTGCTTCGCGATCCCTTTTACTTAGAAGTATAATGCCTCCTCCTTTGTCTGCAGGTTTTACCACAATGTAACTCAGCAATTTTAAATCCTCAACTGCTTTCTTTTTTCTTCTAGCAAAGTTGTACTATATTTGCACTTTTTCCAATTTTTCAATCTGTCATCAACAATTCTTGAAATATGTGTTTAAAGGAGGTTATTTTAGAAGCCATATACAGTGCATTGCAAAAGTATTCATCCCCTCTATGTTTGTCCTGTTTTGTCACATTGCAACCTGGAATTAAAATGACGTTTTGGGAGTTAGCACCATGTGATATACACAACATGCCTACTATTTTGAAGGTGCAAAATATCCTTTATTGTGACATAAACAATAATTAAGACAAAAAGAAACCTGAAATCAGAAGTGTGCATATGTAAGCACTCCACCCCCCCACCCCCTAGTCAATACGTTGTAGAACTACCTTTTGCTGCAATTACAGCTGCATGTTTCTTGGGGTATGTCTCTATTAGCTTAGCACATCTAACCACTGGGATTTTCACCCATTCCTTAAGGTAAAATTGCTCCAACTCCATCAAGTTATATGGGTTAAGTTAGTGTACAGCAATCTTCAAGTAATGCCACAGATTCTTAATTGGATTGAGGTCTGGGCTTTGACTAGGCCATTCAAACACATTTAAATGTTTCCCTTTAAACCAGCTTTAGCAGTATGTTTAGGGTCGTTGTCCTGCTGGAAGGTGAACCTTCGTCACAGTCTCAAATCTCTAGCAGACTGAAACAGATTTTCCTCAAGAATTGCCCTGTATTTAGTGCCATCCATCGTTCCTTCAGTCCTGACCAGTTTTAATGTCCCTGCCAATGAAAACATCCCCACAGCATGATGCTGCTACCACCATGTTTCGCTGTGGGAATGGTGTTCTCAGAGTGATGAGAAGTGTTGGGTTTGTGCCACATATGAAGTTCAATTTTTCTCTCATCTGACCAGAGAACCTTTTTCCATGTGTTTGGAGGTCCGCCACATGCTGTTGTGCAAACTCCAAAAGTGTTTTCTTATTTTTTTCTTTAAGCAATGGCTTTTTTTCTGGCCACTCTTCCATAAAGTCTCACTCTGTGGAGTGTATGGCTTAAAGTGGTCCTATGGACAGATACTCCCATCTCCACTATCGATCTTTGCAGTGTTATCCTTGGTGTCTTTGTAGCATCTGTGATTAATGCCCTCCTTGTGCGGTCTGTGAGTTTTAGTGGGCGGCCTTCTCATGTCAGATTTGTAATGGTGCCATATTCTTTCTATTTTGTTATAATGGATTTAATGGTGCTCTGTGGGATATTCAGAATTTGGGATTTTTTTTATAATTCAATTCTGATCTATAGTTCTCAACTTTGTCTCTGACCTGTTTGGAGTGCTCCTTGATCTTCATGTTGCTTGCTTAGGGGTGTTGTACAGTCAGAGGCCTTTCAGAACAGGTATATTTATACAGGCATCGTGTGATAGATTATGTGACACTGATTGCACACAGGTGGACCCTAATCAACTACTTATGTGACTTCTGAGGTTAATTGGTTGCACCAGATCTTATTTACGGGTTCTATAGTAAAAGGGATGAATACATATGCACACACAACTTTTCAGTTTTGACTTGTTTTTGTATATATACAAGGTCTTTTACTGTCATTTCACTACACCAATTTGCACTATATTGTTAGGTCCATTACCTAACATTCAAATGAACCTCCATTTTCATTTGAGGTTGTACATAATGTGATAATACAGGACAAAAAGCAAGGGGATGAATACTTTTGCAAGGCACTATATGTGATTTACACATGTATAATCAGGCATATACATGTGTAAATCACATTCAAATGTAAATAACTATTTTAGAAAAGGCCCAATATACATGTGGATCTCCTTAAAACATGGACGTTTTGACAGGGTTTGACAGGATATGGCCCAGGCATAGCAGAGTGGGACAAAAGTCTACTTTTGCATATGTAAGAAAAAATTCTCCACATTCAGATTTACACTTATTCTCTGGCAAGTATGGGATTTTAAAAAAGTATATGTTTTGGCTAATCATTTACAGGAGGGATGAAAGGGGTAAACCCCTTAATCTCCCATAGCTTTTCTCTCCCTTCAAATTAAAACAAGTTCAACATATCATCCTCTATAGCAGTGGCATTCCAAGACTTCCCCTCTTGTGGCAAACCCCCCACCCCCACTGCCGAGCCCACATGGTGGAGCCAGTACAGCAAACGTAATGCTGCAAGTGGCTTGTGATTCGCAAGACTTCAGCTGGGAGGAACAGCCACCGGGTCAAGAGCAGAGGCAGCGCAGTAAGCTACCCATAGCGTTAAGGTAGGTTTGCTGCACTGACTGCCATGTGGACTCGGCGGGAATGCAGCCCCCTCCTGGTCGGCACCCAGGCAGGCTATACCCACCGCCCCAGCTTTGGTACACCACTGCTCTGTAGTTAACTAGCAGTGCCTACATGTCTTAAATTTGTGAAATAGCTCACATGCACATCGAAGTGCTGACTTTGCATGTGCAAATTGTGACTTGTTGGCACTTAGACATTTAAGTGGCCAGGATTCCTTCACTGATTTTTCCCACATTTAAATCTGTAAAATGGTTCTACCCACTGCACATGGATATAAATCCACATGCCTTCCTGTACTTCCTTCTATATAGTTTAGAAATGCACTGTTACTTGTTATTTGTTTAGCTTTTCGAAAATAGGTAGAGACAGAGTGTTCAGGTTCTTCCGTCTTCTAGTTCTGTTTTATGGGGGCGATTGGATCAAAGTTGAAAGATGAGAAAGTGCTATATTGTTGATTAGTTTAAACGTGGTCAGTATGGATTTATATTTTATCCTACCGTGACCGAAAGCCAGTGGAGTGTGTACAGTATGGGAGTAATGTAATGAGATAGTTTGGCTTTCACTATTAAATGGGCGGTGACATTTTGGGTCATTTGAAGTATGTTTAAGTTCTTTTTCATTGTGCCTTGAAGTATGTTAATACAAAAATTGAAATGAGGCATGATTAGTGCTTGGACTATGGTTCTGAAGTAATCTATATCAAAAAGTGGTATGAGCTGTTGAATGGTCCTTAATTTAAAGAAGATTGTTCTAGCTGCCTGCTTTATGTGGGCAGTCAAGTTGAGGGTCTTATCGAGTGTGACTCCTAAGTATTTCACTTCCTTTTTAACTGGTAGGATAAAGTTTTGCAGACTGATTACGGGAGGGGGGTTGAAGGCTTCTTGACCTGAATAGTACTTCTGTCTTATTGAAATTGATGGACATATTTTTTGACCGGAGCCAGTTATTAGCTTCAGTTAAGCAAGCTGCTAAATTGTCATAACTGGGGTTCGTGATGTCAAATGGGGAATACAACATGATATCATCAGCGTATATGTGCTGTCTTATATTTTGCTTCTTGAAAATGGAGCATATGAGTTGAAGATACAAGTTAAACAGGAGTGTGGAGAGTGCTGACCCTTGTGGGATTCCTTGTTCTTGGGGGAAGAGTGATGAAGAATCCTGGTCTATTTGTACAAATTGAACGTGGTTAGATATATATGATTTAAACAGGAGGGTGGAGAGTGCTGACCCCTGTCGGATTCCTTGTTCTTGGGGGAAGAGCGATGAAGAATCCTGGTCTATTTGTACAAACTGAACGTGGTTAGGGATATATGATTTAAACCAACCTAGTGCTATTTCTTTTATACCTATGTGGCTAAGTCTGGAGAATGTTATGGTTTACACTGTCAAAAAAGCAGAGGAGATGTCGAGAAAAACAAGGATGAAAGCTTGTTTAATGTTGTCCATGCCTCATATGAGAGTGTCAAAAAGAGCCAGGAGAAGGGTTTCGACACCTTGAAAGAAGGACCAGGAGTTTCATGGTTTGAAACACGACGTTGTGTACAAATAATTTAGAACACGTCTTCTTGGATACCTCACATATTGAGAATGAATTTGGGAAGTGAGAAGCAGAAGACTCAGAGGATTCCTGGCGTCTAAAGATCTTGGTATTCCAGATTATTAGGTTAACACTGATTTGCGTCAGTTTGATTTCGGAGACACAGTATTGCTGTTTATTTTGGAAGTAGCGCAGGTGAGCCTTTGCCAGGGATCCCAGGACCTTGAGTCAAGTTGACTATTAATCTGCTTACAATATCATTCTCTAATTGTGATCTTATAATTGAGTTTACTGAGGATTATTTTTTAATTTTGCCTCAGTCGATGAAAAGGGTGAATGCACTCTTTTAATAAAAGATAAAAAGGAGGGTTTGCTACGAGAGAGGGAAAGTTCCCTTTCAGGGCAAACGATCCGACAAAAGATTTCATACACTAAGCATAGAAGTAATAGGGTTGGTTGAATGTAGTTAGTTTATCTCTTAGTGATATATAGAAGTGGTATACTGGCAATGGGCCTATATGAGGTCGGATCGCTATTGTTTAGGGATTTGTTTTTCAGTAAAGGGCAGATTGTGGTATGCTTAAGGTCATTTGGCATGAAGCCTTGGCTTAGCGATTGGTTCACTATGTTTAGGATATAGGGGGCTAGCTCAGCTTTAGTCGCCTTAATCGATGCTACAGGGCATGGATCTAATAGGGATGTGGTTTTATTTGCAATTATATCTAGGAGCTGTTTGCTATTAATGAGATGGAAGGATTTCCACTCATTAATTTGTTAATGTTAGTGTGGGATTGGATACAGGTGGATTACATTGTTTTAGCTTGCTAGCAAAATGGTTTGCTAGAGTCTGGGAGTCGATTGATATTTTATGGGGGCTATAAAGGGGAGATTTGGTAAGTGATATCACGATTTCAAAAAGCTCCCTTGGGCGATTGATGGCCTTTGATATAATTTTTGTGTGGTGATGTTTCCTAGCATTGTTTATAGCTTTTGTAAGCATTTAGGGATGAGATGTATAGAGTTTTGAGTTCTGGGGTCTTTTTCGTTTTCCATTTTCTAAGTTCTTTTTTTAAGTTGGCCAGGTCCGCAGTATACCATTTTTTACATACCTTATGATGGGTTCTTAAAGGATCAGGAAAAGGTTTAGCTGCAATATTATAGATGTATCCCAGTTTTTTATCATTTCACTGAGGTTGTTTGAGTTGATCTGTAACTTAGGGATAGTTGTTTCCAGAAATGTTTCCTTGTTAAAGGGTCTGAATCTCGGCCGTTGGTGTGGGGTGGAGGTGTGTAAGGAGGCAGATTGAGGTAGGAATAAGGAGAAATGGTCGGACCAGGGGACTGGGGATATATGAGGGGGACTATATAGGGGAAGTATCATTATGTGTTCCGGGAGGAACACGAGATCTAGGGTGTTGCCCTTAATGTGAGTAGGATATTCTATTGTTTGCCTGAAATCCATCTCTTCCATTGAGTCCAGGAAGGCTGTTGATTTGTTGTTGGTAAGAGATGCTAGGTTAAAGTCCCCGAGGATGATATGGGGCTTTCTTAATGGGGAGTTTCAGGCAGTTTCAAGGATGGTGGTTATATTTTAGTTGTAGGAGTCGGGGGGGGGGGGGTGTCTTTAAATAAGGCAAATGGCTATGGGTTTATTTTCTATTTTAAGGATATCCATCCCCTCATAATTATTGCAGATGGTGGGGGACATGTTAAGGTCGGATCTCGCTAATGTGAGTACTCCACCTTTTCTGGTCTCTAGGGCAGTTGAAAATAGAATAACCCTGTACGTTTAGCTGATTTAGCAAGACTGAATCAGCATCTGATAGCCAGGTTTCAGTAATGCAGAGGAAATCTGTTTTTTCATCAGTGATGAGGTCAAGAAACAGTGGTATTTTATTTCTAATGGACCTGGCATTAATCAGGATGAATTTTAGGGCTGTGTATAAGTTTATGTATTGTAGAAAGCTATCTTTTGGAGCGAGATTTATGCGGATCAGTCTGTGGAAGTAGGTAAAGTAGGAAGCAGGTAAAGTAGTCAGGAAAGCAAAGGAGCTAATGGAAACAAAAATAGCCAATATAGTAAAATATGGAGACAAGATCCTTTTAGGCATGTTAAGGAAATTAAGTATTACAAAGATGGTATTTGAGACTCAAGAGTGAAGGGAAAAAATATGTCAAGACTCAGGAGGATAAAGGGGAGTTACTTAACAAATATTTCTGCCCTAGGTTCACAGATGAAGGGCTGAGAATGGGACCTCAGAAAACAAACGTAAGTATGAATGGAAGTGAGGTAGAACTGCAACTATTTTCAAAAGACAGTATTCATGATGAGCTAGCTAATTAAAAGTGTACAAGGGAATGGGACTGGACAGGAATCACCTCAGTATACTGAATGAACTTAGGGAAATATATGCTGTATGACCTTTTCAATGCTTTAGATCAGGAGTTTCCATTTCCGATCCTGGAGGGCTACAAACCAGTCAGGTTTTCAGGATGGTCCTAATGAATATGCATGAGATATATTTGCATCCACTGCCCCCACTGTATTCAAATTTATCTCATGCATATTCATTAGGCACATCATGAAAACCTGACTGGTTTGCACCCCTCCAGGACGAGAATTAGAGACCCCTGCTTTAGAGTCAGGAGTGAACTCAGAGAACTAGTGATAAATACTGTAAATGAAGTTCCTGTTCTCAAAAGCTGAAGTAAGGAAGAAGTTGGGAACTTACGTAGACCTGTTAGTCTGACCTCTATAGTGAGTAATTTATTGATAACACTGTTGAAGCAGAGGATGGTGCATTGTCTGGAATCCAAAGGTTTACAGCACAGTTTTATTAGAGGTAGATCTTGTCAGATGAATCTGATTGATTTCTTTTATTGAGTGATCAGAGAATTGGACTAGAGGAGCGTGCTAGATGTAGTACACTTAGAAATCAGCAAAGCCTTTGACAACATTTCACATTGGTGACTTATTAAAAGAAATAACTAAGTTCCCTTGTGATGGACCCTAAAGTGACTAACTAGGTTAGAAACTGGCTGAGTGGGAAACAAGAGAGGATAGTGATAACTGAGTTCACTCTGAAGATAGAGGCATTACCAGTGTTGTGCTGCAGGGATCAATGACTGGTCATGTTGGGCCTGATATTCAAAGGCATTTACACAGTTTACAGACTTATAAACCGTGTAAATGCTGCTTAGAAGGATATTCAGTGACACTAACATGGTGAGTGCTACTGAATATCCCCGATTAATGCCACTACATGTCACGACGCTAACTATGTTGCATCGGAGCATGTCATGGGCATTCCAGAGTGTTCGGGAGGCAGCACCTGTCGCTAACTGAGCAGCGGCAATATTGCACCACTGCCCAGTTAGCGACCCAAGGTAATGAGAGGCACAGCAAAAGCTGGCTTATCTTTACCCATGGGAGCTAACCAGGCAGTGGCTCAATATCACTGCTGCCCAGTTAGTTTCTGCGGCAGCGGAGTCTGTGCATTAAACCCAGATATTCAATGCTGGTGGCTGGATAAGGCCCTGGCATTCAGTATCCAGGTTATCTCTTCCAGCCGCCGGAGCTGACTATTAGGCCTGTTCTTTTTAACATTTTGGAAAGCGATATTGTGGTAGTTCTGTCACATGATACCAAAATCTGAAACAGCGTTGATACCCTGGAAGCTGTAGATTTTATGAGGAAGAATCTAGCAAAGCTTGAAGAATGATCAAGAACTTGGCAGCTAAGATTTAATGCTAAAAAACGCAAAGTCATGCCTTTTGAAGTACCTCGATGCACGAAAGAAGAGTGGGACCTGAGGGTGATCATGTTAAATGAGCCTAAAGTGGCCAAACAGGTAGAAAAGACAATGGCAAACGCTACAAGGATGCTTGGGTACATAAGGAGATAAATAGCCATCAGGAAAAAGGAGGTAGTAGTGATTTTATATAAATCTCTAGTTAGACCTCCTTTGGAATACTGTGTGCCGTTCTCAAGATCACACATTCAAAAGGATATAAACAGGATGGAGTCAGTCCAGAAGATGGCTACTAAAATGATCAGTGGTCTTAGTTATAAGGCATATGTGGATAGGCTTAAAGATCCCAGTATGTATAAATCTACCCATAATTCATTTAGTTCAGCCAGCCTGAGTGAGCCTGAAAAGGTTTCTGGGTAGTATTTTACGAGAAGAGACCCTCATGTCTGGGCTTTAATGATGTCAGTGTAGTAGACTTTATGTCTCCAGGAATTTTCTGGCCCTACAGACATCAAAGGAGCATTATTTAGCATTCTAACAATTGTATGAATAAGAAGGCTTCTGGTCCCAGCACCAAAAAATATTTCACACTCGCATGCCAATCGACCAGAGGAAGCATATTTTCAGAACAAAGGGCAATACTAAAATAATTTTTAACTTTTGGAATGAATATACAAATGTCTACCTTTGTGTATCATTTTGCTACATCCACTGTCTCTGAAAAGTGGATCCAAGACCATCTTAGAGCCATCTGAGTATCCTCATCTTTGCAGACCTAGATAACGAACCCGAGCCAAAAAAGAGGAATCAGACCCAGTGTACTCCATTCCTGACATTGTGGGGACTTTTCCATATTTCTAACAGTATACGTACTTCAAAGGTAAGGCTGCAGAGAGGAGAAATGAGAGGGACATTTAAATATCTCCATGGTATAAACAAACAGTAGGTGGCCCTCTTCCAGTTAAAAGAAAGCTGTGGAACAAAGGGGCCATAGAATGGACAGACTCAGGATTAATCTGAGAAAATATTTACAGTATATACAGAGATATTCATGGATATGTGGAATAGCTTTCAATGGTGGAGGTGGACATGAGAACTGTATCTGAATTCAAGAAAATAGAGAACAAATATAGAGGATCTGTGTGATAAGGGAAAGGATTGTAGAACTTAATAGTTCTTACGGATGGGCAGACTGGATAGCCATATGTTCTTTATGCTTCTATGTAACTTAACAGAGTTAAGATCTTTTCTTCAACTTTAATTTGCCTTGTAAATTTTTAATTGAATGTGCAGAGATATCACACTCACTTATCATACTTGAGGGATCCAAACAAGAAGCCACTAGTAGTGAGTTGAAAGAAATAATAAACAGATTCCTTGTCTTGCCAATTCAGAGAGTATAAATAGGGTTTACTCAGGAATGTGTGAGTACTGTCTTGTACCAAAAAAATGATACTGACAAAAGAATAATACCATATGCCTGTAAAGCCCTAACTGATGTTGAAAAGAAATATTCAGAATGCAAAATATTTCTCTTATTAATAGTTTGGGAACTTCAACATTTTAGAAGCTATGCCCAAGTTGAAAAGCTAATAGTAGGGACTTGAAACCAAACCATTAATTTTCTGGGCAGTGAAAAAATCAAATCAGGGCAGGTTTCCAATAGCAGAATATCTCCTGCACACTCACACTTCAAGGTTGGCTGCTTGAGGTGAGATAGTGCTCAGACTCATAAGAATTCTGTGGCTCAGAGCCTAGTTGAATTGCATGACAGCAGTCCAATTTGAATTTAAAAAAAAGCAGATGTAAATTCTGAATTGGACAAAGAATCAAAAGTAGTTGAACCAGAGCAACATCATTCACATGTTGAAGAAATTTGTGAAAACATTTCTGGACTTTATTTGATGGATGTGTATTTAGCAGTGAGCCTGATATTAACTGGATTGAAGAGCTGGAATAATATGCAAGAAAAATCACCCTTATAATTCTCTGAATTATAGAATAGGCTCCAAGTCTAATCAGTATGCTGATTATAGAGCAGTGCTAGTAACAGGGCTGGCTCATGGGGTTGTGGAGCCCTAAGCCAACTTTTTTTTAAACTCTTTTTTTTTTAACTCTCCCCCCCCCCTCCCTGAGCCAATCTTTCAGTATAAGCTTCACAAATAGAGGTACATTTTCAGCTGGTGCTGTCACTATGCCACCATTTACCTTAATCTGTATATTCAAGGCTACTATCCGCAGTGCTGAATATATGGCTAGTACGGTGCTTGCTGGCAAACCTAAACTAAACATACAACATCCGAATATACATATTCTTAACTGAATAGTGGTTACGTGGATGGTGTCATCGAGAGTGTTTTGCTTTCCTGGACCATGGGATGATGTTATATAAACATAAGATATGCCATTCTGGGTCACACCAAGGTCCATCAAGCCCAGTATCCTGATTCCAACAGTGACCAATCTAGGTCACAAGTACCCAGCAATTTCCCCAAAAGACACAGGTTCCTAAATGCTTGTATTGGGGCAAAAAGTGGATTTCTCAAGTCCCCTTTAATAATGGTTTATGTACCTTGCCTCCAGGAACTTGTCCAAACCTTTTTTACACTAACACGCTACACTAACAGTTTTTACTACATCCTCCGGTAACGAATTCCAGAGTTTGATTACACGTTGAGTGAAAAAAATAGCTTCTCTAATTAGTCTCAAATAGGTTACACTGTAGCTTCATTGCATGCTCAATAGTCTTTCTATATTTTGAAAATGTAAACAATCAACATAGTAACATAGTAAATGACGGCAGATAAAGAAAAGTATGGTCCATCTAGTCTGCCCATCAAGGTGGCAAGAGTAGGTGCACATGTCGCTCCATGCAGGTCACCCCTCCCCAAGTCTTTGTTTAGGGTGAACCCACCACTCCATGTAGGGCACCCCTGTTTTTGAGAAATTAGATAGTTAAGTTTATTTTTATTTTATCATGTTGCTATAAAGGGATCCACTGTGTCAGTCCCATGCCATTTTGAATTCTGTCACTGTATTTGCCCCCACCACTTCCATTGGGAGGGCATTCCAAGCATCCACCAACCTTTCAGTGAAAAGGTATTTCCTGACATTGCCTTTCAATTTACCCCCTTGCAGCTTCATATTATGCCCTCTAGTTTGATCTACCTTTACCCATTCTACTCCATTCATTTATTTATAGACCTGTATTATATCTCTCCTCAGCCGTCTCTTTTCCAGGTTGAAGAGCCATAACCTTTTTAGCCTCTCCTCATAGGGGTATCCTTCCATCCCCTTAACTATTTTGGTAGCTGTTCTCTGTACCTTTTCTAATAATGTTATATCCTTTTTAAGATACGGTGACCAGAATTGCACACAATATTCAAGGTGTGGTCGCACCATGGAATGATACAGAGGCATTATCATATCCTTTGTTTTATTCTCCATTTCTTTCCTTATGATTCATAATATTCTACTTGATTTCTTGGCCGCTGTTGCACACTGGGCGGACGGTTTCAACGTGCTATCCACGATGTTGCCTAAATCTTTTTCCAGTGTGGTGGTTCATAATATGGAACCTTGCATCGTGTAGCCATAGTTTGGGTTGTTCTTTCCTAGGATCATAAATTTGCACTTGTCCACATTAAATTTCATCGGCCGTTTTTACATCTAGTCTTCCAGTTTATCTAGGTCTTCTTGCAATTTTTCACAATCCTCTTGGGTTTTAACTACTTTGAAAAATTTTGTGTCATCTGCAAATTTGATTACCTCACTCGTTATTCTCATTTCCAGGTTGTTTATGAATATGTTAAAAGCAGCGAACAAAACACAGATCCCTAGGATACTCTATTATTCTACCTTTTTCCATTGGGAAAATTGTCCATTTATTTATTTTATTTATTTAGTATTTCTTTTATACCGCGCTATTGACATCAGTGCGGTTTACATCAAAACATAGCATATGCATTTCAGGGTCACTGAGATGCATTTACATTTGAACAGGGATTGGAACTTGGATGACAGGGTAAATTAACAAGAGTTATACAATAAGTATCTACATTATATACATCAAGAGGGTAATTTCTTGTCGGGACTAAGCCGGGAAGTATGTGGTGAATAGGTGATGTTTTAGGGCCTTTCTAAGTTGGGTTAGGTCTGTAATAGCTCTGATGTTTGCTTTCTATCTTTTAACCAGTTCCTGATCCATAATATTACACTGCCACCTATCCCATGACTTTTTAATTTTGCCAAAAGGTCTCTCATGAGGGACCTTGTCAAAGAGTTTCCAAAAATCCAGATACACTATATTGACTGACTCACCTTTGTCTATATACTTATTTACACCTTCAAAAAAATATACTAAATTAGTAAGACAAGACCTTCCCTGGCTAAAACCATGTTGGCTGTCTCCCATTAAACCACGACTATCTACATGTTCAGAAATTTTGTTTTTAATAATGGTTTCTACCATTTTCTCAGAACTCACTGGTCTGTAGTTTCCTGGATCACCCCGGGAACACTTTTTAAAAAGTGGTGTTACATTGTCAATTTGCCAATCTTCAGGTACTACAGATGATTTTAATGATAGTTCACAGATTATTAATAGTAGGTCTGCAATCTCATATTTCAGTTCTTCAGCACCTTTGGATATATACCATTTGGTCTAGGTGATTTGCTACTGTTTAGTTTATCAAATAGTTGTATTATATTTTACCAGTTTATCAATATTTCTTTCAATTCTTCTGGTGCATCACCTTTAAATACCATTTCAGTCATGGGTAACTTCCCTATATCTTCTTTAGTAAAGCCCAAAGCAAAGAATTCATTCAGTCTGTCTACTATGGCCTTGTCCCCTCTTAGTGCCCCTTTTATTCCTCTATTATCTAATGGTCCAACTGACTCTCTCACCAGATTTTTGCTACAAATGTACTTGAAAATGTCTTTATTGTGCATTTTGGCTTTCACAGCAAGCTTATTCTCAAATTCTCCCTTTGCCTGCCTTATTAATTCCTTGCATATAACTTATGTTATTTTTAGTTTTTGTCATTTGTCTCCTTTTGCCATTTCCTGAAAGATGTTTTTTTGACTACAACAGCTTCTCTAGCCTAACCTTTAAACCAGCAGTTTTTTTTACTTCCTTCCACTTTTCTTAAAGTGTTGAATACAGCTGGTCTGGGCTTCCAAGATAGTATTTTTAGAAAACACCCATGCTTGATATAAATCTTTTACCTTTGCAGCTGCTCCTTTCAGCTTTTTTCTTAACTGTTTTCATCATTTTATCATAGTCTCCTTTTGAAAGTTAAAAGATATGGTGACCAGAATTGCACACAATATTCAAGGTACGGTAGAACCATGGAATGATATAGAGGCATTATAATATGCTTGGTTTTATTCTCCATTCCTTTCCTTTTGATTCCTATCATTCTATTTGCTTTCTTGGCTGCCACTGCACACTGGGCAGAAGGTTTCAGCATATTATCCTTGATGACACCTAAATCTTTTTTCTGGGTGGTGATTTCTAAGGTGGTACCTTGCATCATGTAACCAAAGTTTGGGTAGTTATTTCCTAGGTGCATAACTTTGCATTTGTCCACATTAAATTTCATCTGCCATTTGGATGCCCAGCCTTCCAATTTGCCAATGTCCACTTCCAATTTTTCAAAATCCTCTTGGGCTTTAACAACTTTGAATAATTTTGTATCATATGCAAATTTGACCACCTCACTCGTTATTTCCATATCCAGGTCATTTATGAATATGTTTAAAAGCAGTGTGTTCAATACAGATCTATGCGGTACTCCACTATTTACTTTTCTGCATTTAGAAAATTGTCCGTTTAGCCCTACTTTCTGCATTCTATCTTTTAACCAGTTCCTGATCCAAAATACTACACTGCCTCCAATCCCATGACTTTAATTTTGACAAGAGTCTTTCATGAGGATCCTTTTCAAAGGCTTTCTGAAAATCCAAATACACTATATCAACTGGCTCACCTTTGTCTACCTGTTTATTCACACCTTCAAAAAAATATGACGGATTAATAAGACAAGATTTTCTTCGGCTAAATCCATTATGGCTTTCTCCCATTAAACCATGACTATATACATGATCAGTAATTTTATTTTTTATAATGGCTTCTACCATTTTGCCCAGTAGTGACATCAGATTCACCAGTCTGTAGTTTCCCCAATCACCCATGGAACCCTTTTTAAATATTGGCATTACATTGGCAATTCTCCACTCTTCAGGAACTACAAATGAAGGAATGCCCACACATCCAGATACAGATTTCCAGAGGCAACAACTCTGAACAGAAACTGACAATGAAAGTAGATAAATGTTAACTAGTAGCCTACTTAGTGTACATATCACAGATAACAGTGGAAACATCAGCGCCCATTTTTCAGATACGCGCTGCTGAGCTTCTTGTTCAGCTGCCCAAGTAGCAGTACCAATATGAAAAGAATGAGTTGCATACTCTTGGGGGTCAAATTCTTCATGCAACAGACTCTTTTTTAATACAGTGGCAAATTGAAATTTAGCCAAAGGGGAGACATCCATATGAAGTAACCAATACAATCCACTCTTAGGTCATCTGTGCCAGAAGCCATGAGCACAACCCACATAGCAGGGCAGCAAACCCAGTGAATGCTGCAGAGACCCATACACCCTTCCCTAATTGGACTGGTGAATCTACAGGAGCATAGAAACATAGAAATATGATGACAGAAAAAGACCACATGGCCTATCTAGTCTGTCCTTCCATATCTAGTCTGTCCTTCCATATCAACAACTACAACAGTCCCCTTTTTACCTTTAGAGATCCTCTGTGTTTGTCCCATGCTTTTTTGAATTCAGTTACTTCTGGTCCTCTACCTAAACATCCTCCTTTAGGAGCCTAGTCTCAACACGTGTATCCTTACCAGTTACCACTAACGCACTGACTTTCAATATGCCATAAAATGTAAAGAAAAATTCTGCCTAGAATAAAAGCATCTCAGAAACACCTGCTGGATCTCATCAAAAAGTACTGCATGCAGAATCATGCACTGAGGTCGCCACCCAGCCACATAACTACAACGCAGATACCATTTCAGCAATTGCTTTACCAAAAGGAAGTGGCAGGGTCTACTCACCCTCTCACCTTACTGAAAAATGCCAAGCTTGTTAACATGTCTGCCAGCATATGAGCTAACATGTCCACTCACCTGACAAAGATAATAAAGTTGACCACAGACCGTTCCCTGAAAGGAGGCCACATTTGCCATTTTGGCTGCTTCAAACCATATCCATCCCACTTTATAAGCCTTCCAGGTTTTGACAGTCAGGGCACACCTAAACAGGCTTCAAAATATTCTGAAAAGAAGTGATTCTGTAGCTAGGAAGTGTCCTCCAGGTGATGTAAAATCCTCTTGCGCCGAGGAGTTTCTCTAGGGCCATATGCCCATGAGGGCTCATTAGGACGGCCATTATAGTTGGTGATTTATCATTAGGCATGCAGGCAGCTGGTGGATGTGAGGATTGCCTAGTAATATGCCTGTCTGATGCAAAGGTAGCAGACCTCATGTGCCACCTAAAAAAGGTGCTAGATAGCACTGGAGAGGAGTATGCTGTCTTGGTACATGTTGGTTCCAATGACATAAGAAAGGGTGGTAGGGAGGTTCTGGAGGACAAATTTAGGCTTTTAGGTAGGAAGTTGAAATCCAGAACTTCCAGGTTAACATTCTCAGAAATGCTTCCCATTCCACATGCAGGACCCAAAAGGAAGGCAGAGCTCCAGAGTCTCAATTTGTGGATGAGACGATGGTGCAATGAAGAGAGGTTTGTATTTATTAGGAACTGGGGAATATTCTGGGGAGGGTTCTGCCTTAACTTGGATAGAACCAGGCTGCTGACATTAACATTTAAAAAGGAGACAGAGCAGCTTTTAAACTAGATAATAGGGGAAAGCTCACAGTTGCCCAAGAACGCATGTTTCAGAACGATGTATCCGTGAAGGATACTAGCAAAAGACTGAAGTTAGGGCATATCGACAGAGAGGTTTCAATAAAGACTAAAGTAACCCAAATGCCCTTAAGTACAGAACAGACAGAGCTTAAAGATTCCAAATTACCCCTGCCTACTAATAACCAGATTAATATGAATAAAATACAACCTCTAAAATACTTATATACAAATGCTAGAAGTCTAAAAAATAAAATGGGAGAGTTAGAATATATAGCACTAAATGAGATGTTGGATATGATTGGTATCTCAGAGACCTGGTGGAAGGAGGACAACCAGCGGGACACTGTGATACCTGGGTACAAATTACATCGCAATGAAAGAGTACATCAAATTGGTGGAGGGGTTGCGCTGTATGTTAGAGAGGGCATTAAGTCATACAAGATTAAAGTGTTGCAGGAAATAAAATACACGGTAGAATCTCTATGGATTGAAATTACATGTAAAAAAAGGAAGGCAATGGCAGTGGGTGTGTACAACCGATCACCAGGCCAGAATGAATTAATGATGAAATGCTTTAAGAAATCAGAGAAGCTAACAAAATTTACAATACTGTAAAAATAATGGGGATTTCAATTACCCCGGTATTGACTGGGTCAGTGTCACAGCAGGATATGCTAGGGAGATAAAGTTTCTAAATGAAATAAATGACTGCTTCTTGGAGCTGCTGGTTCATGAGCTGAACAGAGGGGAAGACATTTTGAACCTAGTCTTTAGTGGTACACAAGATCTAGGTGTTGGTGCCATTTGTCAATAGTGATCATAGTATGATCACGTTTGATTTCATAAATGGAGGAAGGACGGTAAGGAAATCCACAGTACTGCCTTTTAACTTTCAAAAGGTAGACTATGATAAAATGAGGAAAATAGTTAAGAAAGAACTAAAAGGAGCAGCTGCAAAGGTTAAAGATTTATTTTATTTATTTAGTAGACACTTGTATACCGCTGCTTCCTACGATCAGCAGCGGTTAACTTTACAGATCAGGTTGGACTGCACAGTGCAGTAATTTGTAAGATTTACATTATGATTGGTTCAGGATTTGATTCGAAACAACACAAACACAGAGTCATTTGATTTACATTTGAATTAGTGTGTGCGGGTTTGCTTACCTATATATACATTAGGATGCGTGGGTGGGGGTGTGCTCCGTATATACATATATACAATATGACAGATCTGGTTTCTGGTTTGTTCAGTCTATATACATATATAGAATTAACAGACTGGTTTTGGTTAACTCAGCCTAAAATGGGACTGAAAAAGGTGTGTCGAGATTTTTTCTAAATTCTTTTAGGTCACTTATTTGTCGTATGTCGTGGGGCAGCTGATTCCAGAGTAATGGTGCAGTATACGAGAAGGCCCTGCGGCTTGTCTCCGCTTTGACCTTTCTTATGCTGTTTGGGACGTTGAGGGTGTTTTGAGTTATGGTTCTTCTGCTTCTATTGGATGCCTGGATGGTGATTAGATTGTTGAGGTATGACGGGGCTACGTTGTGAATGAGCTTGTACGTGGTTACTAATATTTTGTATAAGATGCGGGCAGTAATGGGGAGCCAATGGAGTTCAATGAGTACAGGAGTGATGTGTTCAGTGATGCTTTTTTTCATAATGATCCTGGCAGTGACGTTTTGGGCCATTTGTAGAATGTTTAGGGTGCTCTTCGGGAGGCCTTGGAGGATAGCGTTGCAGTAGTCCAGGTGCGGCATGATAAGAGCTTGTGCCACTGTTCTGAAGTCGGAATGGTCGATGATGTTGCGGAGTAGTTGAAGCACTCTTAATTTATGAAATATGGCCCGGTTTGTTGTTCGTAGGTGTTTTTCCATCCGCAAGTTGCTATCAAGTAGTAACCCTAGATACTTTATTTCGGGCTTGGTGTAGTAGACGTTATTGTTGAGGGTGACGGTGGTGGGCGGAGTGAAATCCTTTTTCTTGGAGATGAACATCACCTCCGTTTTTTTATGGTTTATTGACATGTTGTTTATTTGTAACCAGGTCTGGAGCATGCTGAGGCATTCCTCGAGTTGAGTGTAGTTTGGTTGGTTTATGTCCAGCTGGGTATACAGCATTAGATCGTCTGCGTACATATGATAGCTGATCTTGTACTTCTGTATGATTTTGCATATTGGTTTAATGTATAGGTTGAATAGGAGGGAGGATAGAGCTGATCCTTGTGGTATTCCTTGGGTTTGTGGGAAAGCATCAGCTTTTTCATTGTTGAACTGTACTTGTTGCATTCTATTTGATATATAAGATGTGAACCATTTTAGCGGGGTCCCCGTTACACCTATGGAGGTGAGACGGTTGATGAGGGTTCTGTGGTGCACTGTATCAAAAGCGGCGGATATGTCGATAAAGATGAGAATGTACATCTTGCTTCTGATTTCGAGACCCTTAAGGAGGTTGTCAAGGAGTGCTATAAGCAGGGTTTCCACTCCATGATGCTGACGGAAACCATATTGATGCATGTCCAGGGCATTTGTGTCATCTATGTGGTCTTGGAGTTGTTGCTGGACTGCCTTTTCAATGATCTTGGCTAGAAATGATATGCTCGAGATGGGTCGATATGATGCTGGATCACTGTTGTTGAGCGTTTTGTTTTTTAAGATGGGTCGTATTAGTGATCTTTTTAGCATGGACATTGTTTAAAAATACTATCTTGGAAGCGCAGACCAGCTATATTCTACGCTTTAAGAAAGGTGGAAGGAAGTCCAAAAAGCTTTCAACATGGTTTAAAAGTGAGGTCAGAGAGGCTGTTGTAGCCAAAAAAAAATCTTTTGGGACATGGTAAAAAGAACCAAATGACAAAAAACTGGAAACAACATAAACACTGGCAAGTTAGATGCAAGGCATTTATAAGGCAGGCAAAGAAAGAATTTGTGAATAAGCTTGTTGTGGAAGCAAAAATGCATAACAAATACCTTTTTCATGTAGACTCATAACAAAAATCCTGTGATATAGTCAGTTGGACCATTAGATGATAGAGAGGTAAAAGGGGCACTAAGAGGGGACACGGCCATAGCAGAGAGACTGAATGAATTCTTTGCTTTGGTCTTTATTGAAGAAGATGTAGGAAAGTTACCCATGACTGAAATGGTGATGCATCAGAAGAACTGAAAGGAATATTGATAAACCAGGAAGATATAATGTAACTATTTGATAAACTAAACAGTAGCAAATCACATGGACCGGATGGTATATACCCGAGGTTGTTGAAAGAACTGAAATATGAGATTGCAGACCTACTATTTGTAATCTGTGAACTATCATTTATTTCAGGGGTTTTCAACCCAGTCCTCGAGGAACCCTAGGCCAGTCAGGTTTTCAGGATTCCCAGAATGAATATGCATGAGAAAGATTTGCATGTTCTGCCTTCATTGTATGCAAATATATCTTATGCATATTCATTCTTGGAATCCTAAAAACCTGACTGGCCTAGGGTTTCCCGAGGACTGGGTTGAAACCTATGATTTATTTATTTATGTAACATTTTTTTATATACCGCTTTTCATTTTATCAAAGCAGTTTACAGAAAACAAAGCATTCTTAAAAGGAACGGTAAAATAACTATTTACATTTAATTGTTTGCAATGCTATAACTATGTACAATAAATAGGTACAAGCTTAGACAACATCTTATTGGGGGGACAGTTAGAAACATAGAAACATAGAAAAATGATGACAGAAAAAGACCACATGGCCTATCTAGTCTGTCCTTCCATATCAACAACTACAACAGTCCCCTTTTTTCCTTTAGAGATCCTCTGTGTTTGTCCCATGCTTTTTTGAATTTGGATACCGTCCTCATCTCTATCACCTCCACTGGGAGACTATTCCACGGATCCACTACTCTTTCCATAAAGAAATATTTCCGCATATCTCTCCAGATACAAC
Organism: Ichthyophis bannanicus; assembly: GCA_033557465.1. Classification (NCBI taxonomy): domain Eukaryota; kingdom Metazoa; phylum Chordata; class Amphibia; order Gymnophiona; family Ichthyophiidae; genus Ichthyophis; species Ichthyophis bannanicus. The sequence continues at coordinate 489,509,905 of CM066035.1, forward strand.
ACTCCTCAGTTGTGTAGGGAATTCAATCCTGTGGTTATGTGTTTCATATGCTGTTGTAGTGTTCGTTAAAGAGGTAGACTTTTAGATATTTTCTGAAGTCAGCGATGTCTGTAATATCTCTTAGTCTGTGTGGGAGTGAGTTCCATAGTGGAGGTGTATAATATTCGAATGCTCTGTGAAACACTCTTTGTGAGGAGGTGGACGGTGTGGAGGCTGTTGAGAAGGAGTTTTGGTGGAACTTCCTCCTTGAGCGTGTGGTACTCTTTTGATGATTTTGTTTAAACATTCAGCGGACTGATTATTTAATATCTTGTACAGGAGTGGAGGAGTAGCCTAGTGGTTAGAACACTGGCTTGGTAACTAAGCAAACAGGGTTCAATTCCCACTAGCACTCCTTGTGGCCTTGGGCAAGTCACTTAACTCTCCATTGCCTTAGAAGAAAGGCCTGGCAATCTACTTCCAGTCACACTGCCAAGAAAACCCAGGAGCCTCTGGGTTGCCAGGAGTCAGGACTGACTCAAAGGCATGCATTGTATTGTATGTTATCAATATGGCTTTATATTCAATTCATGTTTCTTTGATCCTGTAATTAATCTAGCATCTGTATTTTATGCCACTTGCAGAGTGTGAGTTGTGCTTTTGGCTAGGCCATGGAGTATCATATTGCTGTAGTCTAGCTGTGGGGTGATTATTGCCTGACAAACAGTTCTGAAGTGGTTCTGTTCTAATATGGGTAGTAGGTTCTGTAAGATCTTAATTTTGTAGTAGACTTTGGAGGTGGTTTTGCTGATATGAGCTTGGAAATTGAGCCTCTGGTCCAGGTGTATTCCCTGGTATTTTACCTCATTCTTGATTGGGATTGGACAATTTCCGATTAGTATATTATTTGGGGGGTTGAATGAATCATTTCTTGTGATCACAAGGGCTTCAGATTTCTTGTAGTTGACTGTTAAATTTCATTGTGCTAGCCATTCGGTTGCTTCTATTATGCATGCGGAGATGGATGAGAAGTCTGGGTTCGTGGTGTCAATTGAAGAATATATCATAACATTATCTGCATATAGATGATAGTGTATGTTGTGTTTTTGTATGATCTTGTAGACTGGTTGAATGTATATGTTGAAGAGTAAAGCAGATAAGAATGAGCCTTGAGGTAGGCCTTGATATAGATTGAATGGTCTTGATTTGCTGTTTTTTATCTTCACCTCAGCTATTCTGTCAGTTAAATAGGAATAGAACCAGGTCAGTGAGGTGTCACTTATTCCAATCTCTACCAGTCTGTCCAGGAGTGAGGAGTGTATTATTGAGTCAAATGCGGCAGAAATGTCAATGAAAATAAGTAAGAAGCCATGTTTGATATTTTTGATCCCTTTAAGGACTGTGTTCATCAGTGATATGAATAGTGTTTCAACTCTGTGTGATTCTCTGAATCTGTGCTGCTGTGGGTCGAGAGGGAAATTTGAGTTTACATGTTCCTGGAGCTGGCGCTGTACTTTTTTTTTTTTTCAATTATCTTGGATAGGAGTGGTATGCTTGATATTGGCGGTATAAAGATGGTGAGTTTGGGTCAGAAGCTGTGATTTTTATGAGTGGTCCTATTGAAGAGGTTTTGAGCTATGGTGGCATAATTCCTTGTGCGAGGGAAAGGCTTTCTATTCTGCATAGCATTGGTGCTAGTTCTTGAGACATGGATTTTATCCAGGTGGTGGGGCAGGGGTCGAGAGATGATGTTGTTGTATTGAGAGCTTTTAGTAAATTGGTGCAGTATTCTTCGGAGATTGAGTAGAATGCTGTCAAATTCTTTGAGGTATCCTGTTTTGGTGATGACAATGCTGGAGGGGGAGGCAGGTTCGTTGAGGTATGTGGGCAATTGAGCTTGCTTTGTAGATAAGTTGCATATGTCTCAGTGGATAGTAAGTCTGTGTTGTTGTTATGAGGTGTTCTGGTTAGGTCTTTGACTATTTCAAAAAGCTCTCTAAGACGGTTGAGTGAATTCATTATGATGTTTGTATGGTGTTGTCTTTTGTGGTCCAGTATCAATTTGTTGTATTCTTGTTGCTTTGCTCTGTACTCTTTTCTATCTGTCTGATCTTTAGTTCTTCTCCATTTATGTTACAGTCTTCATAATGTGAGTTTTGCTCATCTTATATCAGAGGAGTACCAGGGGGCTTTATTGTTTCTATGAGATGTGTTATTCTTGGGTGATGTAAGGGCTGCTGGTGAGATAGTGTCATTCCAGTTAGGTATAAGTGCTGGGAGTTCTGTAGACTTGACTAGGGTTTGAAAGATTTGCTTGAGGAGGTGTCTTTATTAAATGCTTTGAAACGTCGTGGGTTATTTGAGCAGTTGTGTCTTGGCTGAGTCAGATTGATAGGTAAATTGAAGGTGATCATATGATGATCGGATCAGGGTACTGCGGATATGCTGTAGTTGATGTGATAATGGAAGTTGGAAGGGACAAACACTAGGTCAAAGGTGTTTCCACTGTCATGTGTTTGGGTAATGATGATTTGTGTGAAGTCCATGGAGTTTAACGCATTGAGGTATGATGTAGCTTGTGTAGAGGCTAGGGAGTTCATGTTGAAGTCTCCTAGTATTATTGGTTGTTTTGCCTTGTTACAGTATCTTGTGGCAAGCTCAATTATGTGAGAGAAGTCATTGGGATCAGAGTTTGGGGCTCTATATATTAGAGTTATCATTATGTTCTTGTTTTCTAGGGTTATACAGTTTAGTGTGGGAGTTGACAGGGTGTCTGTGATCTTTAGGTTTAGTTGCTTGTTGGAGAGGATGAGGGTTCCTCCACCTCTGCATTGAGTTCTGGGATAGTGGTGGAAGTCCTTGGTTGCAGGAGTGAGTTGGTTTAGGAGTACTTTGTCTGTGTCAGTCAGCCATGATTCTGTTATACACACAATTTCTACTTTGTTGTCTTGGATGTAGTCTGATATGCTGTGTATTTTGTTGCAGATAGAGCGTGAATTTATTAGGGAACATTTGATTGTTGTGGTTCGAAGTTCAGGTTGCAAGAGTACCTGTGTAGACTCATTTTTTTGTATCTGTATAAGGTGATGTTGTCTCCTCTGATAGTTGGGATACCATGATTGGAATACAAGTTGTTGTCTGGGTCTGTAGAGGATTGGGATTGGATTATTCCATGTGCATGTTGCATCTGACGGCTTTATTAAGACGGTAGCTAGTAGTAAGAGGAGTAGGATAGCTAGAAGCCCTTCCATTATTTTTTTTTCTTATATGGAGTGAGGGTTGACTAGATTGTGTGGAGATATTGGTGTGGCTGAATTTGTCAATTTCATATTATGTTGGTGGTGAGGCTGTTTTATGTATGTGTTCTTGCTGGATAGTAATGCTATCAGTAGTGAGTGGGGCTATTTAGCTAGTGGGGAAAGCAAGGCTACACTGATGTTGGTGATTAAAGTTTGTATCACTTGTAGTCATAGAGCATTTATAAGAGATGGGATGTGACTAGGAGCTGCAGTTACACACAGGTTACATGCTGTAACAATTAATTAGCACAGATTTGCACTGATAATGATTGGCTTTGTTACCTAGGTTGTAGAATTAAATATTTTGCAATAAAGAGCTGTACAGTCAATAGATGTAAAGGTGGGATAGTTACCGAAGTCCCTTGTGTGCGTAAATTTCAATGGTTTGTTGGATTCATGTGGATTTGGGGGTAATCTGTATTGATTGGAGTATTTTCTGATGTAGCTTGGCTGCCTTAGTTCCATACCTAAGGGCCATGCCAAAGGGCCCTCTGGCGAGGCCCTCAGGCGCGGGTGCAGCCGATGGCACTCCAAATTTAAAAGTCTGCTTCTTCGGCCCTGATTGGTCTTGGGCCAGTGAGTGGGGAGGGGTTTGCCTTCCCGCTCCCTCGCCCAATGCCAGTCAGGGGTGCTGAATGGTCCAGTGCTTCGTAGTACCTGAAGATTGGCAAATGGCCAATGTAAAATCATTATAAAGAACAAAATTACTGAACATGTAGATAGTCATGGTTTAATGGGAGAAAGCCAACATGGCTTCAGCCAAGGAAAGTCTTGTCTTACTAATCTTACGGGGGGAGAAGCGCCATCTCATCCTTCTCCTGCGGCTCAAGGCAATCTGCTGCCTGAGGCGAATGATGAGATGTCACCCCTGCCCCCCATAGGGGGGGGGAGGGACATTTTCAGAACTCCAATCAGGGATTGGACCAAACCAAAAAGCCAATTAGATTATATGGAGGAAATGCAAGATGTTTGCACACCAAGGAACTAAAAGAGAGTGAGAACCAATAGCACAGTTTATAAAACTAAATTATAACTCATTTTTATTTTGTTGTTATAAACTGCGTTATGGTTCTTGCTTTTTCTTTTTCACATATATTTTGCATCCACAGTCCACGGCCACACAGACACAGTCCACAGGACATTCACCCACAGAACTCAATATCTTAAAAAAAAATCTGATTCTGACCATCTCACTAAAAAAAACAACAACAAAAACAACAAAGAACCAGAACCAGGCATACTGTGAACTAATACAAAACCCTACAACAAAGAGCAAATCTACCATACCATATCATATCAGCACCAACTTCCAAAACTCACATAAGGAGCCCATCCAAAAAAAGCATCACTGTAAATACTACAGTGGGCCCTGTAACATCTATACACCTATTTGAAAAGCTGAACAAGTCAAATTACGACAGTACAGTTTAGATCTTTATGTACAAACTCCATGTTAACAAAACACCTGGCCTCAGTCACACACTCAGAACACAGACCCTCACCAAGTACAGAATAAGTAACCACAATCTATAGCAAAAATAAAAATATGTAGACAAATTTTAAACTGAAACACCAAGAAGCTAGACTCCCGCATGCAGTGCAACATCAGATAAATAAGAGATGAAGTTCTCCCATACTGTGTAAAATATAAAGATAGCACAAAGTCCAATCACTAAAATTAAATACAATTATTTTTTCTACCTTCGATGTCTGACCATTTTATTCTCTGATCATGCTGGTCCCGATCTAAGCTTTCTGCTTTCCTGTCTTCTCTTAGCTCTCTTTCTGTGGTCTATGGTCCATCTGCCATTTCTTATCTCTTCTTTTGTTTTCTTCAGTTGCTTCCATTAGCCCATATCCAGTTCCAGTAACCCTCCCCAGTGTCAGTCCCCTTTCCAGTCCTCCCCTCCCAGTACCTTCCAAGGTCAACCGCCTTGCATTCCCACGACTGCCACTGGTATCCATTCCCTTCCAGTCCCCCTCGTTCCCCACTGTCCAGCCCCTTCTAGTCCAAATACCATCCAAGGTATTAGCTCATGTCCACTCTCAGTGCCACCCCACCTCCCAGTCAGCTCCCTTCTAGTCACCCTACCCTCTGTCCATCTCCCTTCTAGTGCCATTCACACATTTCAGCTCCCTTCCAGCCTCTTCCCCATTACCCAGCCACCTACCACTGCCACCCCAAGTGTCAGCTTCCTTCCAGTCCCTCTTCAGTTCATCCCAGGTATCAGCTTTATTCTAACCCCCTTCTCCCCCCACCATATCAGCTCCTTTTCTGCCCCTCCTTCCCCCATGTCAGCTTCCTTCCTGCCCCCTCCTTCCCCTGGCAGATCCTCTCAGTATCCGCTCCCTTCCAGTCCTATTCTCCTATCCCCCCACATCAGCCCATATGTAGCCCTAGCCCCTAGTTTTCTTCCAGGGTCAGCAGCACTCTCCTCCCCTCCCCCATCAGCCTATTTCCAGTCCCATCCCATTTCCAGTCCTATCCCCCTTATCAGCCTACTCCAGTCCTAGACCCCAATCAGCCCATTACCAGCCCTAACCCCCCCAATGTCCATTTCCAGTACTAGCACCCCTCCAATCAACCCATTTCCTTTGCTAGACCCCTAATCAGCCCATTTCCAGTCCTAACCCCACCAATCAGCCCATTAGCAGTCCTACACCTCTCTCCTCCTCAGTCTATTTCCATTCTTAACCCTCCTATCAGCCCATTTCCAGTTCTAACTCCCTTGATCAGCCCTAGCCTCTCTCACGCAGGAAAGGCCTGTTTCCCATCAGCACCGGCGGGCTCAATTTCAACAGAGCCACGGGAAAGGAAATGCTCTCCCTTCGTGGCTTTGCAAAGTTGAGCTGGCACCGGGAAAAGAATGGCAGGGCGCTTCTGGGGAGGCGGGGAGCCGCGGGGCACTTCATTCTGCTGCTGCACGGAAGATAACATCTGCAGCATCTATGTGAAAGTTTTGTTATAGGTATGTGAAACTACAAGCTATATTTTGAGGATTTTGTGACAGAAGACGTGGGAAGTCATTATTGAACCTTATGGTTTTACTTTATTCTGTTTTACTCGTAGACCCCCCTGAAGAAACTCAATATAGAGTGAAACGCATGGAAGGGCGCCTATGGATGGCGTTGGGGAGCACTTTAAGCAACATTTATTTAAATAGAGTTTGAAGCCTTCATCAGTGGGAGTATTTATATGTATTAACAAAATATATGCCATAAAAGCCATTGATGCTATTGGGCGCTATAATTAGATATTTTCAATATCGTTTTATTGAGTGCCAAAGAGTCTGAGACATTCTGAGCATTTTTGATAAAATCTTGTTTACATAACGCTTCCACAGGTAGAATAGTTACCACGTTGGATGGATGTTACAATAGAGTAAATAGTACCAGAGGAAAACGATTTAGGCATCATCATGGATATCACATTGCAACCCTCTGCCCAGTGTGCAGCAGCAGCAGCCAAGAAGGCAAATAAAATGTTAGGAATCATAAGCAAAGGAATGAAGAATAAAACAAAAGATATTTTAATGCCTCTGTATCATTCTATGGTGCGACCGTACCTTGAATATTGTGTGAAATTATGGTCGCTGTATCTTAAAAAGGATATAGCGTAATTAGAAAAGGTACACCAAAATGGTTAAGGTGATGGAAGGATACTCTTATGAGGAGAGGCTTAAAATGTTAGTGCTTTTTAACCTGAAAAAGAGACAGCTGGGGGGAGAAGTGCTAGATGTCTATAAATTAATGAATGAAGTAGAACAGGTAAACATAGATTGATTCTTTTTGCCATCAAAAAGTTGAAAGACTAGGAGATGTGCAATGAAACTACAGTGAAACCCTTTTAAGACTAATAAGAGAAAATATTGTTCACTCAATGCATAATCAAACTCTGGAATTTGCTACTAAAGGATGTAATAAAAGCTGTTAGTGTAGCTAGCTTTAAAAAAGATTTGGACAAGTTCCTGGAGGAAAGACCCATAAAGCATTATTAAAAAGGACCCAGGTAATCCACTGTTTGCCCCATTACAAGCATTATGGAACCTATGTGTCTTTTTGGGAAACTGCTAGGTACTTGGGACCTGGATTGACCACTGTTGGAAACAGGATACTGAGCTTGTTGGACCTTGTCAGATTTTCATTTACGTTGGGGGACAACGCCCTTAACCATACCCCCTTGAAATGAGACAGAGCATCTGCAACCTCATTAAAGATGCCTAAGACATGGCATGCTATCATAGTTATGTTCAGCAGCAGGTAATACAAGACCACCACCAACGCAACTGTTCTTTGATTGCCTGCATTACTGCTGCATTGTCAGACCACAGGAATATTTATTGATGTGACAGCCTATCACCCCAGGCCATCAGTGCCACTCATACTGAGAACAACTCCAAAAAGGAAATGTTCTGACGCCTTCCCTCTCCCACCAGGTCTGAGGTCATGATTGTGTGCACCAGGCACCATGGAAATAAAGGCTGAAGCCCAGTTTTCCTGACTCATGAGAAAATAGCTCAGTTCCCAGTTCATCACTGGGATCGTCTGCCATACTCAGACCCCATTTGGGACTACTGGATCTGCCTCCTGCTCCCAATCATCATCATCCTGCACCATTGCTCTCCCTCTGGTGGTTGGGCACTGCAGTGGTCCCAATCAACTCCAGCACCTATGGCCCTCGTTCTCTCACATTTCCCTACTCTTTTCACATGCCTCTCAACCAGGATCCCCTATACTTGGACTGATCTGCATAGCATGCCAGCTTCCACGGCACTCATTTACCCAGCCCAGTCTAGGAACTATATCTCTAGCAGCACTCACTAATTTGTTCCTGAGGCAATGGAGGGTTAAGTGATTGCCCAAAGCCGCAAGAAGAATCAGTAGAATTCAAACCTTGGTTGCCCATGAAGAGCCAGCAGCAGCAGCAGGGCAAAAACTCCAGAAGATGAGCAAGCATCTGTCAGAGGACTCCCAGCTGCTGCACAGGTAAAAACACTTGCCAAAAACGCACCCCTCCAGCCCAGGTTTGCTCTGTTACTGGGCTGGCAGCTCTTATCCAGTGACACTAGGACCGCACAACCAACTGCATCAGTGTTGGCACATCTGCAGCCTGCAAAGCAGGCAGGTCTGCGTCAGAGTGTCAGCTGCCCACATGGCTTACAGGCGTGCACTGCTCCCTTCTCCAGGAAGCGCACCTCAAGGCCTCAAGATCAGCTGAAGCAGCACTAAGAAATGCACCTTGCTACCCACATAGCGGGACTGTCTGTCACTCTGGCCCTCCCCTCCCAGCTGCCCTCAGAGCCTCACTCATTGCACTGGGGCCCCACAGAACACAGCTAAGGATGAGCCCGATCCAACAGGTAAGGCTAGTCTGGGGAGCAGAAAGGGGAAAACAAGCAAAAGAACACAGGCAAGGACAAAAAGAAAGAACTTTTGTTTTTTTAAATCATAGTCTCCCATACCTGTTCTTTGCACTCACAAGCCAAAATAGGCCACTCCACTCTCCTACACTCCATTTCCCTCACATCCCACCAATCACTGCCCTCTTCCTCATCCCCCTTCTTTTCCTTCTCTCTCCTCCATTATTTTCCTTGGTCCTATAGCCCACTTAGCATGTCTCGACTATGTTATAGATCCTCCAGTATAAGTCTGAGGGGACTTCATAGGTCGAAATATCACTTACCTAACCCACTTCAGGAAGGCAATAAAGCAGCACCTGTTCACTACATACTACCCTGAATCTAGCCTTAGTAACCATACATATGGCCCCCCAGACAATCTCTCATTACAAGTAAACAATCAGACTCAGCATGAAAAAGGATAATCAACTGATCGCTCAGAATGTACTCCAGTGTAAATAAGATGTAGATATGTTCTGCCTGAAATCAGGTACCAGTGTGATACAATGTATAGAGTTAAGAATTGTACATAGTTTCCCCCAGTTACTTCCAAGTTGATCTCCCTGTTTATTGTAAATACAACTCAAAGTTCCTTGTGTTGTATAGTTGATGTTAAATGTAAACCGCTCTGATCTAAAATAGAGCGGTATAGAAGAACTGTTAAATAAATAAATAAATAAATAAATAAATTATACTGGATTGGCTCTGCAATCAAGTCATCTTGAGGTAATTACATGCTCATAATGACACCATTCCCACAGAGATTGAAATGCTTGATCTGTTCCAAGGACATTATATGAACTTTAGACAGGATTAGACTTACCTCCCTATCAATATTCTTACACTATTGAAGTTAATCAAGATATAGTACCAATATCTGACAATAATAACGACCATAGAGATGAAGATATCTTACAAACTGATTTTGTTTTGATTTATGTTTTAACTCTCATTTTTATTGTAATTGTTCAGTTTGTTATCATTTCTTATTAACAGAAGAGTCAATACTTTAGCTTGAAACCTACTAAGTGTACTACTCTTGCCATTTGTATTTATGATATTTCATAAAAGATAAGCCTAATAATGCATACCGATAGCTACTATTATAATATCCCTGCCCTCGTGGTTTCATTTACTCTCATCTGGGCAGCCCTCGACATCGTGGTGGTGGTCTTGCTATGATATTTTCTTCTACTTTTACAGTTCTTTGTCTGGATTCCCTAGTGTCTCCCTCCCTTGAGATCCTTGCATCCAAAGTTCTCCTGGGGCAACCTCTTTTCATCCTGCTCATTTACTTGTCCCCTCCTATCTCATTAGTGATTCTGCAAACTTTGCATGATTTTCTATCCCTTCATCTCCCCGACTCTTTTCCTGTCCTCATCTTGGGTGATCTTAATATGAGGTGTGATGAAAACGTTTTGAGATTTGTTGTGTAGCTATACAACAATATGCTGCCCCACAATGTTATTAAGCATACAGTGACCTAGTTATGTGCTTTGCATGTGCAGAGTGTAGTGTGGCTCCAGCACACTTGTACATTTTTAAATCATGTGATGTTTGGTATCGTGTAAATGCAGTTCGTCATATTTATAATGAGTGAAAAACTTGAAAGCAAATTTGCTTTAAATTCTGCCAGAAATTTGGAGACTCATGTAAGAGACTTATTACAGCAAGTTGCAGCAAGTGGATGGCGATGTATGCATGAGTGTTCAGTAGGTTAGCCAATCTGCTACTGAAGGCACTTTGACCCTTCTTGGACAGATGGACACCATATCTTCTCTGCAGTCTTTGGAACACTCTCGATGACACCATCCACACAGCCATAATTCATCTTCAGGATGCGACTTTTTCTGCCTTGGCCTTTACCCTCAACAGGGACGATTGAAAAGAACACCACCTACACACCTACCTGCTTCACCCTCTGTTCCAGAGCCATGAAGTCACTTTGATATGCTCAGAGGGATACCTAGCAGTATCATTTGTGCCAACATGGATGAACAACATCAGATAGCAGTCAGTAGGCTTGATGAGTCTCAACAAGCTGTAACATTTCTGATTTTGGCACCTGGCAGATAGCACACCTTTCTGGACATCAAGTCTGGTTGGTAGATGCACGCCTCAGCACCCCTCAGAAGAGAGTCATCAAGCACCACTACCCTTTGTTCCTTGTGGTGACTGATTCCGCAATTTTGAGGTGTTCGAGCTGCAGCTCTTCCTTTTCTTGGAGTGCTTCCACCTCCTCCATCTCCAGGACGGCATACTGGTTCTTCAATTCAATGGCTGGAGGTGTTGGAGTGTTGATACTGCAGGCATTGGTGGCTTGTGTCCAACCTTCTTCATTCTATAGCCTCCCATCTTTACCTCTGTCGGAGGGCTTGGATGTTTCAAGAAGTATCTCATCAGTGTACTTCTCACTGCCTCAAATGCTTCTCAGCCTCACCACCTCTTCTCTGAGCTCCTCCACTTGTTTCCTGACAGCCTCAGCATGCAGGCATCCTGCACATGGCACCAGTCCTTCAACTGGTATTGGGATCTCTGTCTGGACAGATGCAGAATCTGTGATGGGGGCAACAGCTTTAGCAATATTATTTTTCCCAGACATTGTTTAGTTGATGGAGCTTTGGTACCTGTTGAAGTAAAAGAGAGAGACCGACTAAAGGCATCTCCTCCTCTAGCAACTACAGTCTATCAGCTACCCTTGCCACATAGGCCATCAGCTGCAGTGATGGAAGCTGCATCCTTATGGGTCAAGGCAAACTTTGGTCATATATCAGTGTGCAATATATTTCAATAGGGAGGGCTGACATCTGCATGCATAATGAAAGTTGTCATTCGAGTCAAAAGGAGAAAATGTGCTGGAGTGTCATGTAGGAGGCTAACATACAGCATCTGTTATCTTTTATATATAATATGCTGCTTTGTGTTCATCTCTGCTTTGATGATGTATTAACCAAAGTGCTGCTGTGTGGGTAAGGGTCAACCTCCTGGACCATTGTGCAATGAACACATTGTGAAGGCCTTGTGCAGATGACAGCTGTCTCATGTGTTGCCCATGTGACCACATTCAGGATAGGCACCAGATAGGGCTGAGGTGCAAACAGTTGTAATGAACATGATGCGCCCTCATTGGAAAAGTGGACTGGCTAGTACATAGGTAATGGTGCTCCACATGGTCCAAATATGTATGCCACAGTTGTCATACTTTAGGAATGACATAAGCAGGGCTGGTCTGATAGGGGATACTCATTCCCACTGGAGCATGTCACCATGCCTGTAGTTGGAAAACAGAGTCTGCTGGAACTGCCAATATGTAGCTAGCTACTGAGAGGCATGGTGATAAGTCACGTGGAGGTGTAAGAAAGGAGTAGACATGTGTCTCCCATATACTCGGTGACATGTTACTGAACCATTATATAGACATGTACACAAATAAACACACATGTGAGGAGTAATAAAGGTATAACAAATATATATTTTTAAAACTATGTACTTGTGGGCAGCACAGTTAGGGGCAAACACGCCTCTCTGTTCATGTTTGGGGTGGGGGCATGGAAAGGAGTGAGCAATGCTGTATAACCCCTGGCTGCAGAGGAGCCAACATGGAGACTGAGGTTAATGCCCTCACGTGTGGCTCTTCCCTCCTGGGTGTGGGTGGCAGATGGACTCACAGTTCATTCATCTCCTCCTTCAGCAACTACAGTCTATCAGCCATCCTTGCCACATAGACCATCAGCTGCTGCACATTCTCCTACAGGCTATGCACTACATGCTCCACTCCACCTATTGCAGCACCCATGGCACAGTCAAGGCTGCCCATCCATATGTGCCACCAACATGGGGACTGTGTGGCAGCCTCTGACTGGGCCATGGGTGCTGCAATCGGTGCCAGAAACTGTGGGAGCATTATACATGGAAGAAGACTGTGGAGGGTCCTCTGCAGTCAGGGGTCTATGGGAAATGGGTGGGGGGGGGGGAGGCAGATGCCAGCAGCAACTTCAAGATTCCCTGTGGTGTCATCCCTGGTGGAGGATCCTGCTTCCAATGCCTGCTCATTCTCTGCATCTGCTGCCATGTGGTCTGGGGGACATGTGTCCCATATCTTCCACACTGTCTTGTTCCACTCTCATTAGGAGTGGTGGTGCCTCTGACACCTCTGTGTCTGCTGCCTCTAGGGTATAATGTTCCTGGGATGAAGGGTCAGCACCTGTGCAAGAAAGAAAGACTGCTCAGCATGATGTTGATCCCCAGAGGCCCACATCCTGTACCATGATAGTGGATTATTGGCCTTATCCCTATATACTCATCAGAGTAACACCAGCTTTCTACACAACAACTTCAGAGTAACCCTATGCCAATCAGCTGGTTAGTTGAAAATATGGTGTGGTCCAAGCTCACAATATGCTCACCTGCATATGCAATTATTTTATGGCATCTGAAACCATACATGACTCATTTTATTTATTTTATTTATTTAACAATTCTTTTATACCGCGCTATTAAAATCAGTGCGGTGTACATAGAACAAGAACATACTACAATGCATACAAGTAACATTGAGCTTTACATTGAACAGGGAACTTCAACAATAGGACAACCGGGGGAACTATGTACAGATTAACTTAATGGCATATCTTGTTTAATGGTATTAACTTAATGGTATATACAGTGACATGTTGCTAAATGCACAAAACACTGTCTTTGATCTTGGCAAATGCCAAATGTGATTGCCCCAACAATGGCAGCTACACAACAGAAATGCAGAGTCAATGAGGTGATCCTCTCTCTCTCTCAGCTTTGTTGTACTGCAACCATAATCCTGCATCCATCCAAGGCAAGATTAGGAAACTGTCTGGCAAAGGATGCTGATGGTCATGTGCTCATGCTTCATAGAACATTAATACACACTTGGTTGTACATGCAACATGTGCATGAGTGTGCAGACATGTGAATATCCTGACCATTGTTCTCTCTTCAGCCCCAGCTGCTTATGCCTGCAGTACAGAACCAAAGAGCACTGTCAACACTGCTCCATGAGCATGATCGACTGTAAAGGAGTAGATTCACCAACAACATGTACAGAGTATGCTCATAGTGGCACTGCTGCAAGAGCAGGGAATGCTATATGGCCTCGGTATTGTATGCAATGGTCATGCTCCCTAGCTCTCCTATGAGTGGTCCTACCCAAAGGGAATGATCTATAAGTTAACACTGTCACCACCTTCTTTTCCTTCACATATAGGCCTTTTAGCCTCAGGCATCTCATCCACAGTCATTTCTCTGAAGTACTATATTTGTGTCATGGGTTGGGGGGTGGGCGGCTGTTGCACTACTCCCATGTTGCAATGGTCTGTCATATGTGAATATCCAGATATATCAGCTGACCAGTACTATACAGTTGACTATGAAATGTAGCAGGCAGTCAGCTAAGACTGCACACTATGAGGAAGCATGCATGTACAATTGTCTATGTGGATGTACGAGGCCCTTAGCAAATTGCCAACACAGATATGGTAATCACAGATGTGAGTCCAACCTGCTTTCTGTAAATGCCGTTTCCCAGCTCAGTGCATATGTGGAATCACAAGGCACCATGTAACATAGCAACATAATAACATAGTATATAATGACAGATAAAGACCAGTATGATCCATCTAGTCAGACCAGCAAGGCAGCAAGAGAAAGAACATAAGAACATAAGATATGCCTTACTGGGTCAGACCAAGGTCCATCAAGCCCAGGATCCTGTTTCCAACAGTGGCCAATCTAGGTCATAAGTGCCTAGTAGTCTCCACAAAAGACACAGATTCCTCAATGCATATATTGGGTCAAGCAGTGATATCCTGGGTCCCTTTTAATAATGGTTTATGGACTCTTCCTCCAGGAACTTGTCCAAACCTTTTTTTAAACCCAGCTACACTAATCGCTTTTACTACATCCTTCGGCAAAAAATTCCAGAGTTTGATTACACATTGAGTGAAAAGATATTTTTTCTTATTAGTCATAAATAGGTTACCCTGTAGCTTCATTGAATATCCCCTAGTCTTTTTATATTCTGATGATGTAAACAATCGATCTACGTTAACCCGTTCCACTCCACTTATTAATTTATAGACTACTATCATATCTCCCCTCAGCCAACTCTTTACCAGGTTGAAGAGCCTGTATCTGTTCCGCTGACTTGGATTTTGAAGCCAATGCCGTCGAACTTCTTGGATGATTTGCTGAAAAATCATATCCATCTAAACATGTGGAGGCTGCCTATAATAGAGCTAAAGATACCAAATGCATGGACCTCCTGACAACCAGAAAGAAACAATCGATGAACAGATGGTCTATTCCATTCTTTTCTCCAACCGTTCCAAAAAGTTTGCTGACATCATACGATGTGAGTGGCACATTATACAGACCATTCCGTTTTTTGCAGACCAGCAACTAATGATTACATGTAGAAAGAACCCTAGCCTGTCTAATATACTTGTTCCCTCTGCTTTGCCTGTTCCTCAACATCGGGCTCCTACTTTGGGATACTTCCGCTGTGGAACCTCCTCTGTCTGTGAAAATGTCATTACCTGCCGGGAGAGGTTCTGCCATCAACAATATCCCCTGACCATCTTTACTAATTGCAATTCAGAGAGTCTGATATACATAATCATCTATCTGTGTAATTTATTATATGTGGGCAAAACCAATAGAATGGTGAAGACACACATTATTGAACACAGACGTTGTTTGAAACATAATATTATCCAGAAACCATTAGTTGAGCATTGGACTATGGCAAAATATAAAATTTCAGACTTGAAGTTTTCAGTATATAAACAGGTACATCCCCATTGGAGAGGGGGAAATAAAGAAGACATTGCTTAGGTTAGAACAGAGAACGTTTTAAACACTTTGTATCCCATGGGTCTTAATCAGGAGTTAGATTTCTCCATGTTTTTATAAATTATATATACATATTTTTTATAGATTACCTTTTTATAAACACACATTTTATATAATTTATATGATCCATTTTTATTTCTCATTTTATAACGTGTTTTATATATTATCTATGGATTTTATGGATACCATTTATTTGTACTTGTTTTTTAGGTTTTAGTTTGGATTCTTTCTGTTTTCCGAGAAGCCTATGGCCCCTTACTTCAGTGGCATATTTAATTCTAATGAATTAGGGCTTGACATCATCTATGGTGATCTCTTGAGTGGTATCCCATGCCCTTGGAGTTCCCCATAGCCACCCCTGACCATCAATTGGATTGGAAGTTGTTTAGACAAATTCATTTCCTTCAGTTTTGCCTATTGGGAGGTCCCTCCCTTTGCTCCTTAAATTTGGATTTTTGTTTTTTGTTTTTTGCCTTGATGAAGGTCTCCTCATTCCTAAACAATACATTATTATTTAATTCCTTTTTAAGGGGTCTGTTTTTAAATACACACATGATGATATATGACTGTAGATAATGGTGGAATTCCTTATGAGATGACGGATGTTTAATTTGAAAAGAGGGGACCTTGCAGTTTTAGTTTTTATCTATTTATTCATCTTTAACAATCTTATTTTAAACATTTTTACTCCTCTGTTGGATTGGTACTTAGTCTTATGATGGTCCCGATTGGATAGATGCAGGGGGCGTTGGGACCAATAGAAAGTTTGCCTGTATCAAACTGTGAATCTTGTATATAAGGAAGTTGTTCCTGTTCTCCATGGCTCAGTCCTTTTTGCAGCTTGACTCTCTGAGCCATGTGCACAATAAATTGGCTTGGATCTTTGAAATGACTCCTGGTATTATTTATTGCATGCTTATCAGCTGCCACAATACTGCTCCCATAGTTACTTATTTTGAATAGATGTCATCATCAGTATGTCATACCATGGGTGTGATTTAAAGACTAGCAGTATGAATGAAACTTCTTTCATTGTTACAATCCAAATGTGAGGTAAGAGCAATGCTTAATTTTAAATTATATGGTTCAATTTCCACAGTACAATTAGTCTTTGTCAAAATATAATGTTTTATTTCATTTTAGCATTGATATTGAGTTTATAATGGGATATGAGCAATGTCCGATATGGCTTTATGCGGCAGGTTTTCCTTGTGCTGAGTTTCGGTGTCCTTACAATAATAAATATTATGACCGTTTATATTTTACAATGGTAACTTGATTTAAGGTTCAATCAACATGCCTATGGAATAGTATAGTGGTCTCTGGATTACAAACAGATAAGATCTCCTTCTTTTTTGATTAGTTCTAGGGTATTCCCAGGTATGGCAGCATTTGCGCATATAACATATAACATATAATATATAACATTGTACTTACTCTGAACATATTCACCGGTAGAGTTTTATATGGATATCTCTTATTAGTTTAATTTAATATGGGCAATAGAGTGCCAAGTGGTACAAGCTACCTTACAGAGGTCAGGACACCCTGAATATTGAGTCCCGTTTCCTAAACAGATTACACTGACAGCCACATGAGAGAAGCATGATGGCATTTGTCTACCTTTCTGACTGCTATGATGACAATATGATAGGTTGTATGACTACCGATGTGACTGTTAAAACATGTGTACCTTGGAAGTTACAATGGGGGTTGTCACTGGTTGCACATATGCCGAGGAGAAGTGGATGAGTCTACAGACCTCAAAGGATGCCTATATAGCTAAAAGGGTATTAATAAAAGGGGATACACTTTGGCGATGTTCTGAAATATTATTAGCCCACTACTTGTTGGGTATGTGAACAGTGTCCTTTAAAGATAATGTGGAGGGGAGGAACATCATACAGGCAGGTGGCCAGGGCTACAGACAGAAAATGTAGAGGGTGAGCATATGGACTATATGTACAGCATCCCAAATGCATACTGCACCTCTTTGGCAAAGAAAGACAGGTAGCATCTGTTAACATGTGCTTGGTGCAGCACAGCATGGCTGCATGCATGATTCTCACCACAACCTCTTGGGCAAGGTTTCCATGCATAGCCACTGGATGAAGACTTGTCCAATGTTTTTCTAGAAGAAGATTGCTAGGGATTCATTTTCTGCTCAGTTAGATGTCCGTGTGTACATGAGAAATATATAGACTCACTTTCCTGCTGATGCCTCATTTCCGCCAGCACCTGCTTGAGGAATTTGGGTGCTTCTGCCACAGCCCCTGACCCTTCTTCCACAGATCCTCAAACTGTCAAGGAAAGAGTGCAAAGATGAGTGACATGTTCCTCCCAGAGGTGATACAAATTAAAGGCTACCCTCCCATAACAAACCTGGGAAACAGCTTCCACAGTGTGCCCGGGTGCCGACTAATGCAGATGTGTCATGCATATTAGACTGTAAGCATGGCACATCAGTGTAAGCTTGCCATCACAATGTTATCCTGTGTGTCCTGGTTCCTCCCTCCCCACATCGCAAAAGTGACCCACATGTTCTTACACGTGTTCAGTAGCATTGTGCTGGCACAACATACCAGAGTCTTACTATTCTGTAATGTTATGTTTTTTTGAAGGTATGAATAAACAGGTAGACAAAGATGAGTCGGTTGATATAATGTACCTGCATTTTCAGAAAGTCTTTGACAAGATCCCCCATGAGAGATTCTTGGCAAAATTAAAAAGCCATGGGATAGGAGGTAGTATACTATTGTGGATCAGAAACTGGTTAAAAAATAGAAAGCAGAGGGAAGGCTAAATGTCCAATTTTCCCAATGGAGAAAGGTGAATAGTGGAGTACCCCAGGGTATTGTGCTGGGTTTGCTGCTCTTTAACATATTCATAACTGATCTAGAAATGGGAATAATGAGTGAGGTAATCAAATTTGTAGAGGACACAAAAGTATTCAAAGTTGTTAAAACCCAAGAGGATTGTGAAAAATTGAAGTGGACATTGGTAAATTGGAAGGCTGGGCGTCCAAATGGCAGATGAAATTTAATATGGACAAATGCAAAGTTATGCACCTAGGAAAGAAGAACCCAAACTATGGTTACATGATGCAAGGTTCCACAATGGGAACCACCACTCAGGAAAAAGATTTAGGCGTCATCGTGGATAACATGTTAAAACCCTCCGCCCAGTGTGCAGAGGTGGCCAAGAGAACAAATAGAATGCTAGGTATCATAAGGAAAGGAATGGAAAATAAAACAAAGAATATTTTAATGCCTCTGTATCATTCCATGGTGCAACCACATCTTGAATATTGTGTGCAATTCTGGTCGCCGTATCTTAAAAAGGATATAGAATTATTAGAAAAAGCACAGAGAAGAGTCACCAAAATGGTAAAGGGGATGGAAGGATACATGTATGAAGAGAGGCTAAAAAGGTTAGGGCTCTTCAACCTAGAAAAGAGACGGCTGAGGGGAGATATGATAGAGGTCTATCAATTAACGAATGGAGTGGAACGGGTAAACATAGATCGATTGTTTACATCATCAGAATATAAAAAGACAAGGGGACATGCAATGAAGCTACAGTATAATCCTATTTAAGACTAATAAGAGAAAATATTTTTTCACTCAATGTGTAATCAAACTGGAAATTGTTACCAGAGGATGTAATAAAAGCTGTTAGGGTAGCTGGGTTTTAAAAAAGGTTTGGACAAGTTCCTGGAGGAAAGGTCCATAAACCATTATTAAAAGGGACCCAGGATATCACAGCTTGACCCAATACAAGCATTGAGGAACCTGTGTCTTTTAGGGGGACTGCTAGGTACTTATGACCTAGATTGGCCACTGTTGGAAACAGGATACTGGACTTGATGGACCTTGGTCTGAGCCAGTATGGCATATCTTATGTTCTTATGTTCTAAGTCTTCTGGGTACCAGAGAGTGGAAGCCAAATTAGAGGATGATTCCTCCTCTTCATCAAAAGAGTAAGAAAAGGCCAGAGATGGGAAGCCTGGGAGACTATGAGTCATTTCTCATGAATCTGTGGACACTTTATTAGCTCAAAACATTTTCTGAAAAAAATTTGCATGAGATACAAGAAAACATCATTTAATACACTTGCAAAACTGGTCTCTGAAAGGCTTAAGGGAGGTGAAAGATTCACCCACACATGCAAGGAGGACCTTCCCCTGGCAAATCCTGGTGTCTCTTAATTCTAAGGGGGATCTGCCCTGATAGAAACCTGAACTAGATCCAGGTTTACTGCTGATGCTACAGCTGACATCCTCCTTATCATGCAGGGTTTTGCTCTTGTGTTTCCTTTGGGGCCCCCTCTTCTAGAGGAGGAGCCTAGACATTAGGCAGCATTGGAATAGAGGAGAGGTCTCTGATCCATGGGCTACTAGCTCTCTCAGTCTGAAAAGCCCAAGGTATGAAAGACTCACCCAGATGGTGAGATCTTTTGGTTTTCTCTTTTGCTGCCACTCAGGATGGTACCAGCTTATGGTCTGGCGTGGGAGGAAAATCTAAAAACAGCTGCATTTCTGCTCTCACAAGTAACTATCCTAGAAGGAGGTAGGAAGAGGTTATTGTGAAGTGAAAACAAAAAAAAAATCCTTCTGCAGAATTGCATGCCATCAAGGTTTAGGAGAGCTACATTAATGTCGCACCATGGAGAGAACAAGACTGAAGGGAGAGCAGGAGAGGCCTTAGTTATAGGGATGCCAGTGCATGCATGAAAAGGAAAGAGCAAATTTGCCTACATTGAGGATGTCACCAGCAGTGTGCCTGCATGTCAGCAGAGAATATGAGTGTCTCCCTGCTTTCTTTTCCCAATGATAGGATTTACATATCATTACAGATGGGTGTTTGTGACATGGTGTAGTCAGTGTCAGAAACAGGATGCTGGCCTTGATGGACATTGGTCTTATTCAGCATGGCTTATACTTATGATCAACATCATAACATTGAAATAGATCTAATCATATCTAATAAAGGACATGAATAGATATTAAGGGCCTGATATTCGCAAGGAATTTACACGGTTTAGAGCCCAGTAAACCATGCAAATGCCTTAAATGGGAATAATTGACAGCAGTTACACGGTTAATGCCATCAAATATCCCTATCTATGCCCCCTACATGCCCCAATGCTATCCAGTTAATATTGGGGCATGTTGGGGGCATTCCAGGGCAGAGCATGGACAGAGAATGATGGTAACTGGGTAGCGACAATATTGGACCGTTACCAGGTTAGTGCTCCACGGCTAAAACTAGGCAAACCTTTGGCTCGCCTAGTAGCTGTGGATGCTAGCTGGGTAGCAGTCCAGTATCGCTGCTACCCGATTAGGCTGTGGGGCAGTTTCCCAGGGCGTCCAAACCAGATATTCAATGCAGTTAGCGTGACATTGAATACCCAGGGTTAAGGGTGAGTGGACAGGGCTATGCGCCGATGTGGCACATAGCTTGCCCAACTCAATATTGTGCCCTAAATGATGTAGGGGACAGTTTTACTAAGTGAGGAGTTCCATAGCCCAAAGGACTATGGATAGAATTTTTACTTCTACATAATATTTTTCTAATATAATTCATCCAAAAAGTTAAACTATTTAACATCTGAAACAAACATTGAGAGCCACAAGCCAAGATAATAAGATCTTGTGGTTCATGGTGTCAATAACCTGTCACTTCCCTCTTTCCCATTAGAATTCTTTCCTCTCCGCTATCAGCTCCAGCTTTTCAAATCCAGCCAGATTATCCTTCAAATTAGAATTCCCTCCTCTCCCTCTTCCCAATCAAAGGCACCTCCAGACTCATTTGAGCATCCTGCACCCTTCCCATTAGGCCCTTAATTGCCATCTGGCCCCTTTCATTTTCTAGTAAGGCACCTTGCTCTCCTCTTTACCATGAGCCTTCTCCCATTTCCCATCGGTATACCTTTTTTATTTAACAGGATACTTTCTTCTTTTTGTTCCCCATCCCCCCCCCCTACTAACAGGCCAGTGTACGCTTTAACCTTTCAGATTTTTCTCATGCTTCCGAACATGGCACTCTGATAAATAAAGATGAAATTCAGTAGTTTTGGTTACATAATGTCCAGAGTTATTCTGTTTTATAATTGAAAATAATACATTGCAAATTACATAGAGCTTAGAAGTAGTACCTCACCACTGCTGTCTCTTCTTCATGCTGAAATAAAATTTTATTTCTGACTAGAGTTGGTTTCCTGTAGATAATGAAAATTCAGACTAATGATTATCTGCTAGTTTATGCTAAATGTAGAGCATGCATATTGTAGAGATACTATATCATGGAAAACAAGTGGTGCAGGAATTGTCAAGGGAGGCATCCATAATTATTAAATACTGTACTGTACTTCACAAAGTCTCTATAAATGGCTTTGGCATACATTAAAATTGTGGAAACAGAGCTGGCTAAACCATTTATTATTTTTTTACTTGCATATTTATAACAGTCTTTAGCAACACATTTCTTTTTCAGGTAACGCTGGCCTCTTTAGTTTGAAATTCTCCTGGGACATGGCTGAAAATTCACCATTTGCAAACAGATAAAGAGAACCTTTGTGAGCAGCAAGACAGGATTGTACTGACTGGTGCAATTAGGACAAAAACATTGGAAATTTTGTGCCCTTCTGGATGGGGTTTCCTAGTTCAATCACTGAGCTTGAGAAAAAGAAAAATGCAATAATTTTCATTAGCTGAAATTATGACAAGGTGCTTTGTGCATGTTTCAACAGCATTAGCACAGTTGTTGACTAGAACAATATGATGTTTCAGTATTATATAAAAAAAAACAGAAATTTTTGTCAAATCTCAAGATGCTTTCTAAAAATTCTTTCATTTTCTCAAGGGTACGTATTTTACACATTATAAGCCCAATTTTCGGGGGAATGCCTACAAAATAATTTTAAATGCCTAATCTTGATGTTCAAAATTATTCATATATTCAGTGGTGCTATAGGGCATGTTTACTAAAGTGTGCGACCTGGTAGTGCAGGGTTTAGTGCACGGTTTAGGTGCCACGCTAAGAGTAGCATCTGCTTCCATGCTAAAATTCCTATGTTACCATGGTAGCACACATCACAGTGGGACTGGAGAGGACATGGGCAGAATAGAGGTGTTACCAGCACATCACTGCTAGCATGGGCATAATGGCCGTCTAACTACATTTGGTGCCATTAGCACGGGTGCACTTATACTGATTTTTTAATATGTGTTTTATATGCATATATTTTATATTTTTATATGTTTTTATCTTTTATATGTTCTTTATGTCATCATTTTTATGCTTTTGCTGTTTTTCACTTTTCATAGTGGTATTATCTTTACATTTCTGATATTTATGGTTCATTGTATTCTATTTATTTCTTTTGGGCTATTATTATGTTTTGATTTTATTGGGTTTATTGTATTGTTATGATCACTATTTACTTTAAATAATAATACATATTTTTTGTAAACGTATCCAAATAGTTTTATTTACAACCATGGTATTTCCCTTCCCCATTTTTCCCGCCCTTGTTTGGTGCTTCTTTTTACTAACCTTTGGTCTTGGCAGTTTTTTCACTTTTTGTTTTAATATTTTATTAACCCCTATTTGTATTGGGTGGCATATTTAAAAGGATTTAGCTGGTTATTAGAACTTTCTAACTGGTTAAATTGCGGTGATCCCAATATAGAGTGACACTATCTAGTTAGTGCCACTGAATATCCCCACAGACCACAGAAGAGATGCCCAGTTAAAACTGGGGCCAGTCTGTGCTCAAATCGGGGGTGGTCCTAATAGCTATCTGGTTAGTGAGTAGCGGAGGACAAAAACCACAGCCAACACAGGAGTAGTCCAAAATAAACTTTAATAAAGTCTTCAATAAAGTTTATTTTGGACTACTCCTGTGTTGGCCGTGGTTTTTGTCCTCCACTACTCTGCCCTTTTTTTGCGGAAGACAATCTTCTCTCTCCTTTTTAGCTATCTGGTTAGTAGCAATATTCAGCCATTAACTGCTAAACCAGATCAAGTTAGTACAGGCTGCCCTGTTATCTGGTTTGTGCCATTCGGATTGAAGCTGAATATCACAGCTAACCAGATAGCAACAGTGCTGCCCATCAAAATAAGATATTCATTGCTGGATGCTGGGTAGGCTCCAGTTCTGGATATACAGGTGTAATTAAAGTGATGGCAGCCATGCGCCTTAAAAGTGCTGACCACTGCTGCTGAATACTGGCCCCCAAGAAATACCACAGGGATCGGCCCTCTCATCAATACTGTTCAACATCTACATACAGCCCATATGCAGCATCATCAGGCAACACAACATACAATATCACCTTTGCGCAGACGATATAATGGTGTACACTCCAATCGACCTGAGCACCCCTGACTTAACCTCAATGACCGAGTGCCTCAAACATATGAACACCTGGCTCGCCGACAATAACCTCAAGATAAACTTTGATAAAACTGAAGCAATGTTTATTTCCAGGAGCACAACATTCATCCCACCCCAAGAAATCAACATACACAGGACAATCACAACAAAGGACGAAGTAAAGTATCTTGGTGTCATTATAGACAAGAACCTGAATCTCCAATCCCACGTTAATAAGACTGCAGCAAAAGCATACCACCGTTTAAAGATCATCAGATGACTCAAGCCACTCCTCAGCCAAAAACACTTCCGCACAGTATGCCAGGCAGTCATCACCGCCATACCGGGCTACAGAAATTCACTATATCAAGGGTTACCCAAACACTCAGTATGCACACTTCAATTGGTTCAGAACACTGCAGCACACATAATCACAGGCACGTCCAAATGCGAACACATACTGTAACTCCAGTAATCCAACAGCTGCACTGGCTACCCATAATGGCATGGGCAAAATTCAAGGGAACACTAATCATCTTCAAGACCATACACCACTGCTCAGCAGAAATTCCACAATAACCAAAGACACAAGCAGCAGACCCAGGCAAACCCAAGGCACCAACAGACTCCTCACCCCAGCCGGATACCACAAAACGAAGCAATCAACTTCCAGAAGAGTCTTTTCACTCTCGGCGCCGGACCTATGGAACTCGCTCCTGGAGGAACCAAGAGCACAAAAGGACCTCAAGGACTTCCGCAAATCCCTCAAAACCCACCTGTTCATGGCCTCATATGAACAAGAACCTTAACTCCCAATCCACACAGCCTTGCTGATACAGCCACCATACACCAACATTTCAGACCTGGGACTCAACCCCCAGAGATATATGTACGTCTTGTCACCTATGTTTAATGTAGACCCCTCGTTATATCCCTAACTACTTTGATTGAAGGATAAGGTGGTATACAAAATTGGCTAAATAAATAAAAATAAATAAATATTTCATTTTAATTCTTTTTTGTTTTTTTATTTTCATACTATTTGTTTTTATTTTGGGAGTCTATGTGGAGGTATCCCTCTCATTTTTTTTTAAATAGGGCTCCTTTTATAAAAATAAAAGATTGTTGATTTTATTTTTTAATTTTTTTTAGCATTTTTAAAGATGACCTTATTTGACTTGTCAATCATTCTGAAACATGGGTAAAATTGGCTTTTTTAAAATGATAGCCACTTTCAAGTCATAACACTTAGGGTGCTAGCTGTTGGCACGTGCTAAAGGCACATTGGGACATGTGTTGCCAGCTAGCACAGGTTAACAGTTAAGAATATACAGTAAGATATGCCATACTGAGTTTTTAAACTCATTATTGGGGATGTCTACAACACATGCCGCGATAGTGCTGACCCACAACAACTTTCACAAACATATACATGTCACTGTAAGTGTGGATAGTACTGAGTACAGTGAAGTGACAATGTTTCTACACATCAGAGATTTTAATCTTGAAACACCAATTTTCTGAATCCTATTCATGATTGGAACAGGTCTATGTTTGGATATTGGCGCAGATGTCCTTGAGGGTTCTAAGCAAATGGGGACATCTGTGTCTGTAGCTCTACCCTGGACCTGCCTCTGTCACCCTCCCTACCTATTTAGACATCACCATAGCAGAGATGTCTAAAAATCCTGTTTCTGCAATCACTCCAGGAATGTCTCCATGATTTGGATGTCCATATTGCGTTAAAGTGACCCTCTTAGTTAATCTGTACTTAGAACTGCAGTAGTACCAGCAATATACAGTAGTCCCTGTTTCTTGCCCAGTTTCCCTCCTTCCCCTTTTGACTTCCTTCCCATCTTCCTTTCCTCCCCCTTTTCCCCCTTCCTCATCTCTTCCTGCTCCCTTTTCTTTGTTTGGCTAATTAATGAATTTTCATTTTTTGCTTCTTAGTGCATCTTTACTGTGTTTTATGCTATATATTATGGAAATACTTTTTTATATTTTTTATGTAGGACTGCTTTCTTTTTTAAGCGTTTTTGGTTTTTTACTTATATTCTCTTTTACGTTTTTTTTTTATGATGGGCTTTTCTATTTTAGTGGACCCTTCTATATATATTATATATAACATCTGCTATACTGCAACCTGATAGGCTAGCATTTCCCCCATTAAGGGTAAGTTCATCCATTATTTTTTTTTCTAAAAGCTTCAGGGCCCTTGGGGCCGCTCCGGCTGCAGAGGCCAGGACTCTAACTTTATGTTGCATGTTTGCTTTGTTTCAGCTCTCACTCTCTTCACTGCAAGCGGGTCCGGATTCACCGCGGCGCCACCTCTTCACACTCCCTGCACTCCTCTTCAGCTTCACCAGGTACCAACTCTCTTGCTTCCACTGTCTTTTGTTGCTTCTCCTGTCTTTCCCTCCATGTCCAGCATACCAGTCCACTGGGGTCGCCGCCCAACCCCATTTCCCCGCTGGCGCTCTCGCTCCCCTTCCAATCTTCTCCTTCGCGCCCCCTATCGCTCTACCCTTCCCAGGTCCACAGCTCCCCCCTGCGTCGCTTCCCAACCCTCTGCTCTCTCTAGTGCCTCCCACTCTACCCTTAAGCTCGGCCTTCTTAACTGTCGCTCCCTCAGGACCAAGTCCCTCCTCATCCAGGACCTGATTTCTCAGGCTTCCTTTGACCTGACGCTCCTCACTGAGACCTGGCTGAAGGAAGGGGAGGACGCTCTTCTGGCTCGTTGCCTCCCTGCTGGGTTTTCGGCTACCTCAGTTTCACGCACTGGTCGCTCAGGCGGCGGCGTGGCCGCCATCCTTGCCCCCTCCCTCTCTTTCACTCAGATTTTCTCTCCTTCTCTGTCCTACCCCGAGGCCCTTCTCCTCCATCTTCACACTACACCCCCTATTCATGTTCTTCTTGTCTATGCGCCCCCGGATATTCATTATGATCTCATCCGGGGCTTGGCTAAGAGCATGGCCTCGGTGGTGGCGGCCCGGCGATATCTTTGGTTGCATAATTGGTCGGTGGACAGTTCGTCGAAGGCTCGCCTCAGCAAGCTGCCCTTTTGGGGTAAGCTCCTATTTGGTGAAGATTTGGAAAGGTTGAATGTTTTGTAAATGATATGCTGGGAGATTAAATGAACATACTCAGCTAAAAAAACAATAGGAAAGTGAAAGAAGCCATAAATAATAGGCAACATAACAGATCGTTGATGCAATTAAAGAGCAAGAGTTCAAGATTTCATCTCAAACTCATCATTAAGCTCTTCTACAGTCTGAGATCTGGTTGCCATTAAAAATACACCTCTTTAGGTAAAAAGTTGAGCGATAAATTCGTTATATGATACTTGTCAGTATAATTCGCTCTGAAAGGTTATCGCCTTTAGTTTTTGTCAGCGACACAGGTAAACATGACATGATCACAACACAGAACACACTGCATATTGGTCACATTTTGGATATGGAACTGAAGATGCAGCTGTCACATGGATATGTTAATGTCCATGCCCATGCCCATGTTAAGCAGGCGTTCCACAGCTACACCCCATGTGCATCAGTGTTTGTGAACACAGAGCCAACATGAAATGTATATGAAACAAACCGTAAATCATCATGTAAAGGCTGATGTCATTCCCAAAAACAAAAGGTCAAACCTACCGTGTGCGTTCAGCAAGTGTATGTCCTGGATCCCCTGAATCACCCAAAGGCCACAATGCATCATAGTGAAGGGAGACGATGCCATCAAAATGTGTAGAAGCACCATGTCACCCTGTCAAGCCTCTGTTGATGCATGTTCACATTATGGCGATATCTGTAATCCAAAAATGCTGTTCACCAGTCGTATGTCACAACACAAGACACAGTGCTGCTCACCACACCCAACACATGTCTACAATGTTCACAGGGTAAACATCAGTAAGGTGGATATAGGACAGTCACCACCGCCCCCCAGGTGTACAGACCCCTCACACCACATGATAATGTAAAATGCCTGCACACTGTACAATCATACAGACAACCCAAAAAAACCACACCCACACAGTATGCTAAGGTGAGCACATCAGCAGTAGCATACGGCTGGTATATGCATAATTGGAGATTGGTGCACCTAAAGGCCATGTGAAATACAAAGATACACTGGTGTTAGCTGATGGTACAATGTCGGGGAAGGGTGTACGTGTAGCCCACCACCAAAACACCTAGGACCCCAACACACATGCAGCTCTGTTTGACGTGTCACAGAGACAGTGTTGCAGAAGACAAACTGGACAGGAACACATGGGGATATGTGTGCCAGCAGCAAGATAGAGGTTATGGTGTTGCAGGGAAAAGAGGTGACCAACAACATATGTACAATATGACACATCACTGAGGACATGTGTTTCCCCTGACTGTCGTCACAGACAATGTAGCAGTAGGAACACCTACCCCAGACCTCTGCATGTTGGATGACCTACAGTCACCTGCCAATGTACCACAGCATCATGAGCTCCAAAAGGTATGTCCTGTGGTTTGGGAAGCACAAGGAAAACATACATATGTCATGTTCCAGCTGTGCAACACACACTGCACCTTCCGGTCCATAGCTCCCAGATCCCCCAAGATCCTTTACAGACTGAGTGTTCACCATCACACTGTACAGATCTCTTCAAAACTACAAGGGTCTGTACTTTGCCTGTCCCCTCGCACACCTCTGTGTTGCTATACAAAATGATGATCAGAAGTGTTTGATCACTACCGTGTCCCTACATCACTCCAAGGCTGCAGTAATATCCTGTGTCACCCCGCACTGTGTGCCCTGGTGTCTCAATGTCATCAGCTACCCCACTGTCAATTCCTGTAACAACTATGCAGGGACACTCCCCCATCCTGTGACAATAGACATTTCCGTGGTGTGTATATCTCATACCTTTACTGACATTAACAGCTCTGTGATGATGAGTTGCAAATATATGTCTGTTGCAACGGCAGAGGTATGTCTGCCAAACCACACCCCGATGTGTGTTTGTGACCGTAACATGATGGCTGCATGTCACCCTACTGTGTGACACACATAATGGCAAAGCATGGATAGCCTACATGTCCACCTAACCCCCCCCCCATCAGAGCCTCCATGTGTGTGTGGACATAACTCTCCCTCTCTAGGGTCCGCAATATAGTTGTTGTCTTGGACCACACTCTCCTCCTCTATACACCTGACCAGCTTGTATGTGAGTGCTGTGGTATATGTCTAGATGTGATCAGACAGATTTGCCATGTTCCCCCTGAAAACAAGACTAAGACCCAATTCCACCCCCATATTTATCCCTCAGCATGCCTACGATAACTCACACCTTTGCTGATCTGGCCTGAATAATCTCTGTTAGTGTGTAAATATGCAACACTGCACTGCATGGCTATTCTACATCCCACAGAATGAGGACAATAATACTCCACCTGGCTGGACACCTCACAGGTTCCCTATCCATTAACACATCCATGTGAGGGCTACGTGATGACCTTTACAGTCAGGCACACTGTGGTATTGCATTAAGTTCCCTTACGGATATCACATACCAGTAATCCAAACACCACTGATCACGTAGATATTGCTACGTATCACATGTATTGCCATACAAAAACAACCAACACACAGACCCTACACATCAGAGCATACCAACCTCACAACCAGCTCAAAACAGTCAAAGGAAAACACACACATCCAGACAACTGGCCCCATCCAAGGCCTGCTCTCCCACTGTCAACGCCTTACCACATGCCTCCCACCTTGCTGCACCCAAAGTATCAAAACTAACAACGTGTGGCTGCACATTAGCCCCATCACATGCAGCCACAAACCAGGTATGTCAGTCCACCCCCTCCCACAAGCTGTAACCCCCCCCCCCACATGATTCACCTCCTCCTGCTGTAGTTCCCTGCCCACATCTAATGTGTATCAGGCATGAGTAGATATGAAGCTGGTATGGCTAGCCAGTCTCAGTTGCATGCCAGTGCAGAGTTGCATCTTACTGATAGCATAATACAAATGGTAATTAGTATTAGCAGTACACACATATCCCTACAAATGTAGGTGCGAACATATGCAGTACTTACATGAGAAGAGCTACGCAATCAGCTACCGCCTGACTGCTGTGCCCTCATGTGTGTCACCACGGGCACGCGCAGGGGGGCACGTAGGGTCATCCTCCAGGTCCTCATTAATATCGACAGGGATATGGTGCCTGAGAGCAATGTTGTGCAGGATGCAACAGGCTATAATGATCTCTGCCTCAGTCTGTGGTTTGTATTGTAAGGCCCCGCCTGTGCTATCCAGACACCTGAAGCGACTCTTCAATACGCCAAAGGTGCGCTTTATGATGGAGTGGCTGGTGGCATGGGCCTCATTGTACCTCCACTCTGCACGTGTCCGTGGTTGATGCACAGGGGTGAGCAACCAGGGGCGACACCCATATCCTGCATCACCTGCAAAATAAAAATGTGCAACATTAAAGCAGGAGCCCATGTCTACCCAAATGGACACAGGTATATACGTGCAAAGCAAATGCATAACACATCCAGACATAAACATATTACAGCACATGATGGGACATCAGAACTATATACCGGGGTGTGAAGGACAGACACACACGACAAGGGTTAGGTGTATGGTTTGGAAACAACATAATCTGTAACCATGACACAAATGCTAGCATCCATTTAACTACCAGCACAAAGCTACATAGCAAGGTGGAGTTGGAGGTCGTCCTCCCTGATATCACACACAGAGAGATGACATACCCACACAACGAGGGGTACACCTCCAAGACAGACATTTGCACCTATGGTTAGACACATGAACATCATGTGTACGTCAGAAATGATAGGTACATACCCAGAAATAGGCAGTCCACATACTGTCCTGCCTCAAATTGAGTGAAAAGTGCCGAGTGATGCAGGATATAGGAGTCATGGGTGGACCCTGCCAACCTGGGAACCACATTCAGAATATGCATTTGTGCATCACATACAACCTGAACATTCAAGGAATGATAGTGTTTGCGGTTGCGGAACACCACCTCCCTGTCTCTAGGCGGGACCAGGGCAACATGTGTGCAATCAATAGCTCCCATCACATGTGGTATCCCGGCTAACGCCTCAAAAGGCCTGGTTCAGGGTCCCCCACTGTAGCCTAGTGTGGGGAAGGGCTATGTAATTCCCCACCCAGCTGACCATGGCATGCAGTACCTGGTGGAGAAACCGTGAGAAGGTGTGGTGGCTCATGCCACTTACTGCGGCCACAGATGACTGGAAACAGCCAGAGGCGAAGAAATGTAGGGCACCAAGGAGCTTGACCAAACCCGGTATGGCATGTGACCGACAACTCAAGGGCTCGAGGTCGGGTCTTAGATCCTCATAAAGCTCTCTAATAGCCCCCGTGCTCAGGCGGTAGAGGGAGATGACCTGGTCCTCATGCATGCCCTGTCCGTTAAGATTGGAAGGTCCTCACGCATGCTCTGTCCGTTAAGATTGGAAGGGCCGCTGAACAGGGAATGTTTGTTTGTCATACTATCATCACAGTGATATGTGTGCTTGGCAGTGCCCTATAGTCCACAACATAAGCTACGGTCGTTCTACACAGAGCTTCAATAAAGAATACAAACAACTGCTCTGAAATACAACTTTAAAGTATCCAACCAAAATGGCTAACTTATTAATACATGTAGTGCTTGGCACTAGTAAGAAAAAAGGTAGAGCAGTGGCAGGAAGGTCTCAGAAAAACTGGGCATTCTATGACCATTTAAACTTCGGTCACAGACAAAAAGCCCACCATACATCAACGACCTTCGTTATAGCCACCAGCCACCTTAAAGTTCATTTTGAAATATTTATATGCATCTTTTTTAGTTAAATATATCTAGAGAAAGAAAGCTTAACTTCAACTTCTGGTCTGTTGCTCCCGACGCTCAACAGCGTGCTAAACCATGCGTTTCTCCATAGACGGTTTCCTCAGGGGAAAACAGAGGCACCAAGGCACAAGCGATGTTACTCCCCAGAAGCTTGCTTCTTTGAACTGCTAATTAACTCCGCGCATGCGGACCAGCTTAAATAGAAGGGTACCCTTCTATTTAAGCTGGGTACTCTTCTATTTAAGCTGGGTACCCTTCTATTTAAGCTGGTCCGCATGCGCGGCATTTATTAGCAGTTCAAAGAAGCAAGCTACTGGGGAGTAACATCGCTTGTGCCTTGGTGCCTCTGTTTTCCCCTGAGGAAACCGTCTATGGAGAAACGCATGGTTTAGCGCGCTGTTGAGCGTCGGGAGCAACAGACCAGAAGTTGAAGTTAAGCTTTCTTTCTTTACATATATTTAACTAAAAAAGATGCATATAAATATTTCAAAATGAACTTTAAGGTGGCTATAACGAAGGTCGTTGATGTATGGTGGGCTTTTTGTCTGTGACCGAAATTTAAATGGTCATAGAATGCCCAGTTTTTCTGAGACCTTCCTGCCACTGCTCTACCTTTTTTCTTACTAGTGCCAAGCACTACATGTATTAATAAGTTAGCCATTTTGCTTGGATACTTTCCAGTTGTATTCCAGAGCAGTTGTTTGTATTCTTTAGTGCCCTATAGTCGCCTAGTAGTAGTAGTAGTTTGAGGTGTAGTAGTATCTAGGCAGCACATGTACAGGGCACCCCCAACACACATTCATTGTGGGGTGGATGTACTACACACGTGTACATAGGTGGACTGTGCAAAACTATCTGTGCTGTGTACGCTTTACCACAACCCAGGTGACTACACCCTCATGGAGGCACCTCAGGAGGAGGATGTGGCTGGGCCTCAGGGTGGGGAGGACCAGAGGCTTTGGTATCGGGGGACACGGCAAGTGAAGGGGACCAGACACCAGCAAGCTATGAGGTGCCAGAGGCACAGGACACTGACACCGATGAATGTGCCACATTGGGGAATGCTGCCAGCACTGCCCAGGCTGGGGCAGCTTCTAAAATGGAGGACAGCCACCTCCCTATGCAGGCGGCAGGGCCATCACACACAACACCCACATCCATGGCCATGATACTTGCAGAGCTGAGGGCCCACAGTGCCTCAGCATGGCGTGATGCCGAAGGTGGGTAACATCATACACACCAATACCCATGTGTGTGTTGCCAACATCCACAAGGGGAATGGATGGTGACAACATAGCGGATTGTTCAAAATGTTGGCGGAAGGGTGGTATGTGCCAGGTGTCTCCCATCCTCCTGTTGGAGGGTTTGTCATGTGTCAGCATGTTTGAGGGGCTCCGACACACACATACTGTGCACGGCCATATAGCCCAGGTGATCAGACAGTGTGATAAACTGAAAACAGGCCACCCAGACACCCTGCCCGACACACACCACTCCATGGGTATTTTTATGCAGCATAGTCTGTCAACATGATTTGCACTGTGCACCAGCATTGTATAGAGCAGGGAACCACAGATATATGTATGTGTGTGCAATGACCCCTCATTTCATCCAACCTATCACAGACAACCAGAGTGCAGAGCAAGCAGTGACAGCTTAACCTGCCAGACTGGCATGTGTGAGATCTGTGATTTCCATGACCCGTCATCATGACCCCTTCTAGCCATGAGAATGGCTCATGGAACACACAAGTCTAACCATGGTCATGCGTTGCTAGTTGTGGCATGCATGACTGTTCTGCAGACTGATCTGGTGGGATATGCCTGACATGTGCATGTGTGACGGTTGGCTACTAGAGAGGTATCTTACATATCACCTTGTGTCCCACCCACAGCCATTCGAGAGGCTCTGTTTCAGATACACCTGTATCTGGTGGCCAACACCCATGAGCTACAACAGCTGCATGCA
Organism: Ichthyophis bannanicus; assembly: GCA_033557465.1. NCBI lineage: Eukaryota > Metazoa > Chordata > Amphibia > Gymnophiona > Ichthyophiidae > Ichthyophis > Ichthyophis bannanicus. The sequence continues at coordinate 489,543,696 of CM066035.1, forward strand.
ACAACTGCAGGGGCGCTCCTCAGAATTGCAGCCGCCCTGGAGGCCATAGCGGCTCAGAAGCAGCAGCCAGCACCGGCACCAGAGGCTGCAGCACATGAGCCCCCACAGAGGGGTGGGTTGGGCCATGGGTGGGGTGGGCAGCATGGGCGAACACGCAGGAGGTGAGGGGGAAGATTAAAACATCATGAACGTATACATCCTATGTGTTTGTTTCCAATGTGTGGCACTCTGGTTCCTTACCTAGCCTGTACCGCATGTTATCTCCCTGCACACATGAGCCATACCCATGCCTTTCAGTAGTGGGGTGTCTGTACTGTCCATTCTCAGTGCACAGAGGTCATCACATGCCCTGTGTGTTGTGGACTGTGGCAGGTTCCAAGCCCCAGGGCCTCAGCATCGGGGTATACCCACCCTCCCCTTTTGCACAGGGCGAATGTCATGATGGTATATTTCTGGGGTTGCGATTTCCTACCCCACATACCCCTCAACATTGGACACACATGTGTGACCATTCTCGCTGCCCGCATCACGGCCTACGTGGCTGCCCTCCCACATAGGCTCTCATGCGGCACAGGCAGACAAGGGTGGCTTGCATAGGTTGGCTGCTCATCCATTGCACATGCTTATAGTCTCCCACTGGCCATCCCTGTGACATGCATAGTCCCAGACCGCCCTCAACAGGTATCCCCCTGAGCAGTTCCTGGGTTCAGCAGTACATCCTGCCCTCCATGCAAACAAATTGCTGTTTGCTGCTTCCGCTATTGGCACAAAGCATGGTACATCAGATATGGTTCCAAAACATTGCACACAGCATGCACGTGACTAGGTATTGTAGGACATGCTCACCATTGCCACATCTCAGGGTTAACCTTGGACTCACGCACCTACACACATGGCCAGCCCCCACAACTGTGTGTGGAGACGGTCCATATTGGATACCCAAGTCTACCTTCCATACACATACCTATTAAGAAACATGTCCCATGCTTACATCCATAGTCTGTCTGTAAGGGCAACACATGACCATTGGGATGTTTTTCAAAAACTGTATTTACAAACTATTTGGAACTCATCATGAACATACTGAAATTTGTACATTTTAACATATGTTGTGCCATACCGGGTCAAAACAGGGTCACTCCCACCCAGTGTTGTGTGTACGTCCATGTCATCAGGACCCAGATGTCCTGTGGGGTCATGGAGGTCAGGATATCACACTGCACGTGTGTGGGTGCCCCAGGGGCCATCAAACGCTCCTGGGACACCCATCAGTGGATGGCTGTTGAGATGCAGTGTCCCTACCCACCACACACTGCATCTCAACGGCCACCCACTGAACGGACCCTGCCAGCAACTGCATGGTGCGTTCAAGGGCCCCCAGGCATTGAACCATGCCATCCATTGTCACAGACAGGTCATGTACACACCTACCACTACATACACACATGGTGCCAGGTGTGTATGTGGTGGCGTGTGTATGGGCCCTCTCTGTGGCAATGGGTGGTGCAGCCACAAACACACAGGCACCATTCCCACACACATGCGGGTGCAGGCAGGGACCCACAGTGCCATGTGCTGTCCTGTGCTCCACCCATCCCTCCCCTCCCTCAGCAACACCCACCCTCCCCTCCCCCTTGTACCTCCCACCCACCCTCAGCACCCTCCACATTTCCCTCCTCCCCCTCCCCCCCCAACATGGCCCACACACACTCATCCTCCCATCCCACCCCATCCTCCACCCCCTCCATTCCCCCATTGCCCCCATCTGACTCAGGGGCCTCCGCTGCCTCCTCCCCTGGCACCTCCTCCTCCACATCCTCCACCACCTCCATTGCCCCCTCCCCTTCCTCCTCCTCCTCTTCCACTGCCGCTGCCGCCACCGCTGCTGCCGCTGCCACAGAATCCTCCTCCTCCTCCTCCACCTCCTCGTCCTCAGTTCGTCATTGGTGCGTGGGCCTTGTGACAGTGTGTGTGGTTGTCGCTGTGCCCTCAGCGGCAGGATTCTCCTCTGTGGGGGATTACAGTCATTGGCACACTTGTATGTGAGCCACATGACACATGTAAATAATTTGGCCACACACAGGCTGGTGGGCCACTGTGACATTATCTACTGAGCTGCAGAGGTTGTGGCACTCACCTCCCCGTTGGGACCATGCCTGCCTTCTTAGCCTGTCGAGCACCTCAGGGCATCTGAGCCGCATCTCCCTGCCCTTCTTCCGTAGGTCCTCTACCTAGTGGGGGAAAGCAATGGGAAGGTGCATTACTGACCATGTCTCCCTGGTGGGTGGTTAACACATATCACACATCTCAGTGCACAGCATCACGCTGCTCCTGCTCCTCTGCTCAGTGTGTCCTGTTCTAACAGTTGCTAGTGCCACCACATGTGTGGCTGTGGGTAGGCCCATGTGTCCAGGGACACATATGTGCCCTGTGCATAACACCCTAAACACACCATACCCTGTCCCTACACTCTCATTGCATGACATGACAGCACCATGCCACGTGTGGCCTGGCCAAGCTGGTGTTTGCGGGAGGACCTCACCAACCCCCTGTGTGGTCAGGCAAACACCATATCAGCCAACACACCCACCATGGCACCATGATATGCAGACACGCATGGGTGATGTTACCTAACATACAGAGGAAGGTGGGTGGCTGGGTGCACCGTTCCAGACACCACTGACATGCCACCTGCCGTTACACTGTACCTCTATGTTCACGACTGGGTTTACCTGTGATCATGGCAGTTATGGCTGACTACCACAGGGGCATGGCCCGCCACACCTTGATGGCCTATGAACATCTGTGTGTCTATCTGGCATTGTGACAGAGCTGTGCAACCACAACAGGTGCATGTACCCTCACACCAACATATATATACTGTCGTTCCTGGAGTGAGATCCATCATATCTTCACAATTCCTACGCAACAAAAACACAAGATACTATTGCTCATTGTACCATATTTGCTATAGTTCAACATTCATTTATATATATCTCCCTTAATTATATGTTTTTAGTGAAACATTACTGCACAGCAGGTCTCTGTAGCCTGCGGCTAACATCACGCAGACAACAGACTAAACGGTCAAACTGCACAACCCCTTAGAACATCAATGACCTTCAGTGCAGATCCCACCAAGCCACCCAAACACAATCAATGCAACAGCACTTAACCTGCAGGAACATTATTTGCGGCTCTTAGGATGGCCGTCCTGCTTCCCGTTCCATGACACATCAACGCAGAGCCCAGAGGTGTTTCAAATACATCCTTGCTTCATCAGGGGAAAAACACCTGTCCAACAGGAGATATACCCAACAGGACATCCACCATTGCCTGGCTCTTTGCCGTGCTAAAGTTGGATAGGGGTGAGTATGGGGCATGAGTTGGGTGTGCTGGATTGTGCTGTTTGTCTGAACATATTGTGAGAGTCATGTGGGTTATATGTTTAGATGGACAGTTGCGTTACCCCTGGTGACACAGGGATGCTTGAAAATATGCTCCTGTGTCCTGAGTTGAGGCGTTGGGGAATTTTAGGCAGGACAGCCACCCTTTGGGCCACAAAGCATAGTTTGGCCACTTAGGTGCTGTCCCATTGATTGTGTTGGGATGTCTCATCGGGATGTGCACGGAAGGTCACTGCTGTTATACGGCCATGTACATTAAAACAGTTTAGTCTGTGATATGTGTTTTGTAGGCCCATGGTTACTGAGACCTTCATAGCAGTATTGTGTCTCTGAAAACATATTATGAACATACATATATGTACTCAGATTGTCCAAGTCACTGAATATGGAGACATTTGAAACATGACCTCTTGGGTTTGTGGAGTGGGCAGTGTGAGATCTTGTACCCTTACACCTGCATCTATAATGTTCCTAGGCAATCTGTTGTGGCCCCCCTTGGGAGTGACCAGATATGTGACCACAAACTGGGTATACAGCAATGACATATAGATGTGTTTCACACCTTCGTAATCAGGTCCCATGGCTCCTGGGGGTGGTCTGCTTTACAGCACACCCACAGCTGCACCTACCATACAATCAGGATACAGAACAAACATGTGTCATGCGGCCTGGGCCACAGAGGAATAGGGCATATGCGTTCCAAACACAGCATCACCTACCACAATATCCAGATGCCATACCCACCTTTTCAATCTGGTCTCAAGCCCCCTGAGGACAGGGTGTCTTAGCACACATCATCTGCAACATACACCATATCAGCAGGATGACTAACAGGACACTTTCAGCAGGTCTCCAGACTCCTGGAGATAGGATACATTATATGATGTCAACAGCAGCATACACCATATCACCAGGGTGACAGGGAACCCACTTTGATGGGCCCTCAAGACTCCTGGGGATAGGACGGGTGTTTTAAACTGCCAAGGCACACACAACCATATCACCTGGGTGACTGACAGCCCACTTTGATGGGCTCTCAGGACTCCTGGGGATAGGAGGGATGTTTTAAACTACATAGGCACACACAACCATATCACCTGGGTGACTGTCAGCCCACTTTGATGGGCCCTCAGGACTCCTGGGGATAGGGGGGATGTTTTAAACTGCATAGGCACACACAGCCATCTCAGCAGGGTGACTGGGAACCCACTTTGATGGGCTCTCAGGACTCCTGGGGATAGGGAGGATGTTTTAAACTGCATAGGCACACACAGCCATATCACCTGGGTGACTGACAGCCCATTTTGATGGGCCCTCAGGACTCCTGGGGATAGGGAGGATGTTTTAAACTGCATAGTGTGATGCAGCAAGGGGTACACAGCCTATGCAAATTCAGGTAAAAGAAAGACTTACCTCAGAGTCAGCTTTAGAAAGCAGCACTAGGCACTCTGATTCACCGGAGCAAGGGAAATTCTTGCTACGTAGCAAACAAAAATCCCATCAGGAACACCTGAGTGAAAATCCCCAGGTCACGTGCAGAGCTAGGGATTACTTAAGGCAAGGTTCCAGTCAGTGGAGTAGATTGGGAGTGGCAAGAGGAGGAGCAAGAACACGAACACCAAAGGGAACTGCAGAGAGTAGGACTGCAGGTCGGGTTGCAGAGGATAGCAGGAGGTGTGGCTCTCATCAGCTGAGCAGAAACCCCAGGGGATTGCTGGGAGGAAACTCTTCTCACGGAGAACCAGGAAGTGAGTCTGACTCCTGCTCTCGAGAAGAGAGGTTCAAGGCAAGCTGTTCCAAGAGTAAACCTGCTACCAGAAATAACCTGAAAGAGAAGCTAGGAGGATCCCACTACACTAGAGACCGGTATGTGCCAGCTCAAGGCAGAGGTCACTGTGAGAGGAAAGTGTTGGGGGATGGGAACTCCAAGCACGTCTGCAGCCTAAGAAGTAGGTGTAAAACTAAGTCTAATTATACTCCTGCACAACCCACCTGGAAGGCAAAAGCCATAAGGTATAGGGAGCCAAGTATTAAGGCAGTCCCTGCAGAGAGAAGGAATCCTCCATATGATTATAGGGAGAAGTTTAAAACCCCTAAGTGCCAAGGGCGTGGTCCTGAATATAACTACAAGCAGCAAGGTGGTTCAGAACTGTTATTCTGGGAGGAGAGCCCAGGCAGAAGATACCACAGGCCAGAGAGGTATAGCCCTGAAGGGAGAAGAGCCTCTTTTGATTATTACAGTGATTTATCACAGGACACTGTGTCTGAGCGCCATTTGTATGAGGAGTCTGACACAGGGAGTTTGGGCACTGCTGAGGAGAATATGATATGGGAAGACGCTAGCAATCTTCCGGAGCCCATTCCCATGGAATGCAGCATGTGTTACAAACGCAGCCTTGCTATGTGAATGATTGCAAAGAGAACTTTGTACAGGAAATAAGGATTATTTGTTTGCCATTAATTTGTTGCTCTGTTCATCTTTAAGTTTCTGTTTTCTTGACAAGTCCGAGCGGGACGGGGAATAAAACCCACTTTAAGTTCATTCAAAAGTTGCTCTGAAAGACTCTTTTATTTAACAAGCCAGAGCAATTACTTGTTCATAGGCCCTAGGCAACCGCCTATACAGGGCAATAAGGGCTCTAACCACGGGCCCCATCACAATAGGCACACACAACCATATGAGCAGGGTGACTGACAGCCCACTTTGATGGGCTCTCAGGACTCCTGGGGATAGGGAGGATGTTTTAAACTGTATAGGCACACACAACCATATCACCAGGGTGACTGGGAACCCACTTTGATGGGCTCTCAGGACTCCTAGGGATAGGGTGAATGTTTTAAACTGCCAAGGCACACACAACCATATCACCTGGGTGACTGACAGCCCACTTTGATGGGCTCTAAGGACTCCTGGGGATAGGGGGGATGTTTTAAACTGCATAGGCACACACAACCATATCACCAGGGTAACTGGAAACCCACTTTGATGGGCTCTCAAGACTCCTGGGGATAGGGTGAATGTTTTAAACTGCCAAGGCACACACAACCATATGAGTATGGTGACAGACAGCCCACTTTGATGGGCTCTCAGGACTCCTGGGGATAGGGAGGATGTTTTAAACTGCATAGGCACACACAACCATTATCACCAGGGTGACTGGGAACCCACTTTGATGGGCTCTCAGGACTACTGGGGATAGGGTGAATGTTTTAAACTGCCAAGGCACACACAACCATATCACCTGGGTGACTGACAGCCCACTTTGATGGGCTCTAAGGACTCCTGGGGATAGGGGGGATGTTTTAAACTGCATAGGCACACACAACCATATCACCAGGGTAACTGGAAACCCACTTTGATGGGCTCTCAGGACTCCTGTGGATAGGGCAGATGTTTTAAACTGCATAGGCACACACAACCATATGAGCAGGGTGACTGACAGCCCACTTTGATGGGCCCTCAGGGCTCCTGGGGATAGGGAGGATGTTTTAAACTGCATAGGCAAATACAACCATATCACCAGGGTGACTGGGAACCCACTTTGATAGGCCCTCAGGACCCCTGGGGATAGGGGGGATGTTTTAAACTGCATAGGCACACACAACCATATCACCAGGGTGGCTGGGAACCCACTTTGATGGGCTATCAGGACTCCTGGGGAAAGGGAAGATGTTTTAAACTGCATAGGCACACACAACCATATCAGCAGGGTGACTGGGAATCCACTTTGATGGGCTCTCAGGACTCCTGGGGATAGGGAGGATGTTTTAAACTGCATAGGCACATACAACCATATCAGCAGGGTGACTGGGAACCCACTTTGATGGGCTCTCAGGACTCCTGGTGATAGGGAGGATGTTTTAAACTGCATAGGCACACACAACCATATCAGCAGGGTGACTGGGAACCCACTTTGATGGGCTCTCAGGACTCCTGGGTGTAGGGGGAATTAGAAAACAGCAACAGCGGCATTACCATACTACCAGGGTAGGTGGGAACCCAGATTAATTGGCTCTCAGGACTCCTGGGAGTAGGGGAAATGAGACAACAGCAACAGCGGCATTACCATACCACCAGGGTGGGTGGGAACCCTGATTAATTGGCTCTCAGGACTCCTGGGGGTAGGGGGAATTAGACAACAGCAACAGCGGCATTACCATACCACCAGGGGGGCTGGGGACCCACATTAATGGGCTCTCAGGGCAACTGAGGGTAGGGGGAATTAGAAAACAGCAACAGCGGCATAATCCATACCACCAGGGGGGCTGGGGACCCATTTTAATGGACTCTCAGGGCAACTGGGGGTAGGGCAGATGTTTTAAACTGCAGTGGCACACACACCCATATCACCAAGGGGACTGACAGACCATTTGGGGCACGTCTCACGACCCCTGGGGGTAGGGCAGATGTGTGACCCTGCAAATGCGGAACCCACCATACCAGCATGATGTTTACAAAACCTCCTTAGGCAGATCTATGGGCTACTTGTGTTACAGTGTGTTTTAGCACATCAACAGCAGCAGCTGCCATGACACCAGGATGGCATCTGGAACTCTGTGATCAGGTCCTTAGCCTCCTGGGTAAAGGGCAAACCACTCAGTAGTGATACATAGACTTTATAGCACGTGGGTTTACCTAATACACATAACTGAGATAGACTACCTACACACAGCAGCATGCACAGGTACAATCGACGTTGGATATGTATATGAATATTCTGACCTGTCCCCATACACTTACCTCACGTGGGTAGTCCGCCACATGATTGTAGCGCCGTGTCACGCGGTCCCAGGCCCTCCAGACTCTCACCAGGTCCTGCCGCCTGGAGGAACCGGGGAACAGCTTGTGCTGCCTTGTAGAAATGAGTCCTGCCAGGTGGCGCAGCTCCTGGCTAGTGAATGCTAACTTCCTAGACCTGGTGGCCATTTTCACCAATGCCCTGCTCACGAACGCACGCACGCGCGATGCAAGGCCCTGCGCCTCACAGGCCTACGCGCATCATTGTGGCGCACTAGCAACGTGTTCTTGCCTATGCCACAACTGGTACACAGGATATGGTGTCGCCAACAATATATATATGGATCTATGCTGCAGACACACATTGCAGTGATGTGTCTGACATTTAAAAACACACTTTGATTTTTATGCATTTCTCTGGTTGTTAACACACTTGGGTCTCAAACCCATCACCACTGGCTCTTAGGTCATTGTCTTAACCAGTGTGCTATGCCTTTTTGGATAGCAGTGATTGGCTAAACAGTTACACCAAGGGGGTATGTTCACTAATCTGTCTTAATGTGAGCCCAGCAATAATGTGCAGGATGTCATGGGGGGGGGGGAGCGTTCCAGATTAAATTTAGGAATCGCGCAATAGGTTGTGTGGCGCACATTATCACATGATAGAGGGAGGCGTGCCACGTTAATTTGCGTTAATCGTAAGTAGGTGTGCTGACATATAGCCATAGCAGTAGAGGTGTAGCACATTGGTTAACAGACCTGCTTGATGGTACAGGGGTCATGGGTTCAATCCCCCAGTGTGGCTATTGCATAAGACTGTCTGAGACATTACCCTTTACATTTCAGCAGTGGTTTGTGAGGCAGTTTCTTTTTATTTTAATTAGTGCTGCCAGCAAACACACCCTCACAGTGCCGTAACCTAAGGTGCCGCATCAGGCGCCCTACAGGGCACTCCAGAAGACACATTATAAGGTGCACTGTCCACCAAGGCACCTTATAATGTTCCCTATAGGGTGCCTTATAAGGCGCCTTATAGAGCACTTTCGAGGGCGCCTTATGAGGCACCTTCAGGCTACAGCACTGAGGGTGTTTTTGCTGGCAGCACTAATTTAAATTAAAAACAAAAATGCCTCAGACAGCCCTATCAAATAACCCCACTGTGGGATCAAACTCATGACCTTTGACTCCCCAGGCAGTGACATAACCAGTGGGCTACAGCTACAACCAAATCTCTAGCTGGCTACAGAAGGACTGCAGGTCACCACACAAACTGTCTGCTGTGGTTACCAGGATAGGGTTAACCCACCCGTACCCATGATGCACTGCACATAAATATCAGCAGTCTACAGATGATCACAAGATGGGGTATGCACCCCCACAGCACCTCGGCCAGGTAGGGGGAACTGACCGTGTGCACCCCCACAGCACCTCAGCCTGGTAGGGGGTACTGACCGTGTGTGTTACTGGCACAGAGTAGCTACAGACCATCACATTGTGCGGGTACTGTGCTCACCCTGAGGGTGAGGTGGGGCGCCCAGCACCAGGTCCACAGCACCTTTCATGGCTGACATATGCCATACTGAAGATTCCCATCAGTGTTACTGTGTGTGATAAGTAGTTCCTGCAGACACACCTAGGATACCTCTGCATCCATCTGTATTTCTCAGTCATGTCTAGCCCTTAAGGGGCTATGATGCACCCAGAATAGTGCACATCCTGTGTTGGTGCCATGGTTACATAATGTAGGTGAAGGGGGGGTGTTTGGACCCATAGGCAGATTATGCACCACCACCCAACCCACCCTCTGGGGCTGAGGGTGGGAAACAGGATCTCCCACCAACAGAGCCACATTCTACTTCCCTGCAATAGAGGCAGTAGAGGGGACCATCAATCCCAGTCCTGCTGGGGAACAGATACACTACAGGGAGTCAATGCAGATCCGTACACATCCATAAAGCAATAGCAGACAGACATTAGGCCTGGAAATGCTCAGCTGCTCCCCACCACTATCTGACATTCTCCAGCAGCAAACCTCCAGCCGCTGCACCCTGTAAGGTGTTCCAGCAAGACACATACTAGCTGCAGACAGTCTGCTAGCTAGTCCATAGTGCATGTTCCTGGAGGAGATGCGTGTACCCAGAACTGGGATGTCAGCATACACAACAAGCAGATAAGCCAGTGATTGGGCCTCAAAAGAGAACCCATAGATATCACATGAGAAAAATACTATATAGCACTATGGGGGAACCTAGTCATGCCATTGGCACTGCTCAGCCAGGGTGAGAGTGACCTCCCAGCAGGACATGTTGTGGCCACCCAGTCCGTGCAGGTGGTGGCCAGGCACTACAATGTCCGAGCCATTGCCCTATGCCCTGTTCAGATGCATCCAGGCCAAGCCACCCTATCCAAGCTATTCCCACAGTACCTTGCTCCTCATTATGCACATTGGCAGGCCAATACAGGCAAAACTGCTAGCAATCTGGGCTGTGGAGGGTGTTGGCAGCCACCACACACTGGATAGACAGACACACACTCCCCACACCTATGCCAGCATTGTGCAACTATAGAGGTGTTTGCCAGCCCTGGCCACCGCACCAGTCCTGGGCACAGTGCAGGCATGGCTATGGTATGCAATACTGTTGGGGTCACTCCCCAGGGTGGTAAACCCTGTCAAACATAAGACCTGTAGCACACTCCACAGACATCAGAAAGGTTGCTATGATGCAGCTCATTCAGAAAATTGTACTTAACTTCGGAATTGCTATCTGCCAGTAATAATAGCAGCCTTTTGATAGATGTGTACCCTATTCCCAGGTTTAGAGTGGCATTGCTAAGGTATGCAAGTGCTAGTATTGGGAGATGCATGCAGAGCCCAACATCCTGTCTCTCCAGGAGGCATTGGATAATGGAGCCTGTGGGTGCGGGTGTGTCTCACGCGGTTGGCCGCTGGTTTAGAGCAGAGGTTCCCAACTCCAGTCCTGGTGGGCCAAACACTGTTCGGGTTTTCATGCTGTCCCTCATGAATATGCATGAGATACATCTGAATACCATGGGGGCAGCGCATAGACATGCAGCACAGGCATCTTTATTAGAGACAGCATGGAACCTGAATGGTGTTTGGCCCTCCAGGACTTCATTTGGGAAACTCTGCTCTAGGTATTGCACATGTGTATGGTGTCTGTGCTCTGTAGGGTAAAATGTAGGTGTTTTGGGCATGTTTACGTCATCTGCAATAAAGGTTCTGTCTATACTAGCATGTTTTAGTAGTGGGTAAAATATAGGGACTGGGTTGGCAAGAACCACAGCTGGGACTTGAACCTGTGAGCTTCTGCTTCTGAGCACACTGGCTGTGTGCACAGCACCACTGTGTTGCCACAAAGACAATGCATGCCCTGGTGATACCATGACTGTTCGTCAGACAGGGCCTGTCTGTTGCAGTGCATGGCACCCACCTACACAGGGCTAGGCCATGGTCTGCTCTGCGCAGCTGCCACTGCCCCCTCCACCACCAGTACCCCTCTGCCACCATGCTGACATGCCCTTCTGTTGGTGGTGCTGGTGGTGCGCAGTCTCAGGCCATCCAGTGTGTGGGTAGGTGGCTGCCTATGGTGCGGGTTCTCGGGTAGGGGTGCCTGCATAGCTGCCCACGCTTCCCCCCAGCACCGCCTGCCAATGTTCTGTGCCCTTGGGGTACCTGCTGGGTACTATCCCCTGTGACGCTGTGGGAAACAAACTTGTGCCCATGTTGGGCCTCATCAGTTGCTGTCTGGCTGCTCTACTTTTTCAGCATTCCTTTGGGCCACCTAGGCCTCACCCTAGTACACACTGTGTCCCAGCTGCACCACAGCATGTGCCGCCTACAGCCCTCTGTATCCCCTTTTCCAGCATCTGTCCAGTTGCCCATTCCGACATGCCCGCCCTGCTGTTGCAGAACATGTGCATGCCATAGGGAACCTGTCCAATGGAGGGGGAAACCCTGATCAGCGCAATTTCACTGTGGGCTCATTCACCTTGTATGGGGACGGAGCATAGACCCTTCCAATATTCATATATTTTTTGGAGCTTTCTTGGGAGTGTTTTTTGATGTTTCCCATTATTATCATATTGCCCGGCTTGGTTATGTTTTTTTTTACAATTTCTTCTGTTCATTTTCAATGTATATTTGCCCTTTTGTTCCGTGCACATTTATCACACTTATCACTTTTTGTAGGTTTCCCTGGTTTTGCTGTACATTGCTGACGGAAATGGTTTCTTTTCCCTTTAAATCTGCTCCAACCTCAGGATTTCACTGGCGTTAGTTTTGAGCCCCGGATTTCACAGGGTTGGTGTGCAGGGAGCCTCTCCCCTCCCACTCTCTGCCCATTTACCCTCTCTCTCCACACCTGGGGAGCCTTTCTCCCCCCTCCGTGAGCCTATCTCCACCCTCAGCGCTCATTTGCGCCGCTGCGTGCATTATCGCGCGCTAAGGTACCTTTTCACCCGATAAAGCGACATTATTGCATGATAAGGTACCTTATCATGTGATAAAGTAACCACAAACCTCATCACCCGATAGACGTATGGTCAGAATTTCACCCTATAACCAAAACATCATTAAAAAATATCATACTCAACCTAAACACCACTACCTCTTACCTAGATCCTTGCCCAGTAATCTGGATAAAAAACACTCTCCCAATCCTTCTTTCATTCATACTCCCCATTGTCAATCTCTCACTACTCCAAGGTTACCTCCCACCCACACTTAAACACGTACAAATAAGACCAATTCTCAAGAACAGCACCCTTGATAAAACCTCACCAAAATCATATAGACCCATCTCAAGTATACCATTCTTAGCAAAAGTAATAGAAAAAACAGTACAAATACAGACGCAGGAGCACCTAGACTCATCTTACCCACTCGACGAACAGCAATATGGTTTTCGCCCAAAGCATGGAGTGGAAACACTCCTCAGTTCTAACAGATACGCTATTAAGAGGAATCGACAATCACAAACAAGCATTCTTTCTATTATTTATTGATATTTCAGCTGCTTTTGATAGCGTCCACCATACCATAATGCTCAACAGTCTGAGTCAAATAGGAATAAATGCCACAGTTCATAAATGGTTCTCCTCTTATCTCGATAATAGGACACAAAATGTACGAATAGGTAATCAAACCTCTGATTCATACAAACTGGAAACCGGTTTACCTCAAGGATCAGCGTTATCAGCACTCCTATTTAACATATACATAAAACCTGTTTGCAATATCTTTAAAAAATTTGGTGTACTCTATCATCTATATGCAGATGATATCATGATGTACATTCCGTTCACGATTACCAACTTACCGATGCAAACTCTGTCAGATTGCTTCAATGAAGTCACATCCTGGCTAAATACCCACAATCTCCAAATAAATCACTCCAAAACTGAAGTGCTAATCGTCACCAAAAACCAATCCTATACTCCACCTACACACATAACACTTCAAAACCAAGAAATTAAAATAAAAAATGAAGTAAGATATCTAGGTGTTATTCTAGATAAACACCTTACATTAGACACCCACATTAGAAACACCACAAAGAAAATCTATTTCAAACTCAAAATCCTTAAACAACTAAGACCCCTTGTATACATACATGATTTCATCAGCATAATTCAAGCCATCATAACCCCCCACTTTGACTTCGCTAACCTAATTTTATTGGGTATAACAAAACAAAACATTAAAAGAATTCAACTTGCCCAGAATGCAGCAGCTCGGATAATAACGAAAGTACATGCACATCAACATAAAACACCAATACTAGAATCCCTTCACTGGCTGCCTATACAAAGTAGGATAGTATACAAAACATTGATAACCACATTTAAAACTCTAAACGACATGGCCCCAGTCACCCTAAGTAACCTAATCAGCAAAGAGCACTCAAAATCTACTCAAAGAAAAGGACAAACAAATAAACTAAAAACTCCCAAAGACTTCATAAAAGCAAATAAACTCACAAACAATAGAGCTTTTTCTCATGCAGCTCCAACATTCTGGAATTCCCTCCCAGATGATCTAAGATTGCTAACCGAGATCATCGAATTCCGCAAAAAAGTGAAAACCTATCTCTTTTCTAAACATTACAACAACTCAGATCATCCCTCAATAGACTTAGATAATGGCTAACCAGATTTTATCTAACAAATCCCAAATGACCTACACATACAATTCTTCATAGCTGATACTGTACTTTGAATAACGCTTAAGCCCCACATAATGTGTATTTGTACATAATGTATATAGTTTACACTGTTCTATACTGTTCTGTATTAACACTAGTTGTTTATCTTATTGTTATTTAGTCATATGATGTTTTATGTAAAACAAACTCCGATTTGTTAACTGTTGTTTATTGTGAACCGCAACTGAACTATGGAAGATGCGGTATATAAATCATTGTTAAATAAAATAAATAAATAAATAAAATAAATAAAGTGGCAGAGCGCACGTTAAGACTGCTTAGTAAACATACCCCTATGATAAAATGAGGAAAATAGTTAAGAAAAAACTAAAAGGAGCAGTTGCAAAGGTTAAAGACTTACATCAAGCTTGGGTGTTGTTGAAAAATACTATCTTGGAAGCCCAGAACAGCGGTATTCCACACTTTAAGAGAAGTGGAAGGAAGTCCAAAAAACTGCCAGCATGGTTTAAAGGTGAGGTCAGAGAGGCTGTTGTTGCCAAAAAAGCATCTTTCAGGAAATGGAAAAAAGAGCCAAATGATGAAAACTGGAAACAGGACAAGCACTGGCAAGTTAAATGTAAGGCACTGAAAAAGCAGGCAAAGGGAGAATTTGAGAAGAAGCTTGCTACGGAAGCAAAAACGCATAATAAAGACTTTTGCAAGTACATTTATAGCAAAACACCTGTAAGAGAGTCAGTTGGTCCATTAGATGATAGAGGGGTTAAAGGGTCACTAAGAGGCGAAAAGGCGATAGCGGAGAGACTGAATGAATTCTTTGCTTCGGTCTTTACTAAGGAAGATGTAGGGATGTTACGCAGGACTGAAATGGTATTTAAAGGTGCAGAAGAACTGAAGGAAATATCGATACATCGGGAAGATGTATTGCAACTATTTAATAAGCTGAAGAGTAGCAAATCACTTGGACCAGATGATATACACCCAAGGGTGTTGAAAGAATTGAAATATGAGATTGCAGACCTGCTATTAATAATATGTGAACTATCATTAAAATCACCTGTAATACCTGGAGAATGGAGGATGGCCAAAGTAACGCCAGTTTTTAAAAAGGGTTCCAGGGGTGATACGGTAAATTACAGACTGGTGAGCCTGACGTCAGTACCGGGAAAAATGGTAGAAAACCATCATAAAGAACAAAATTGCTGAATATGTAGATAGTCATGGTTTAATAGGAGACAGCCAAAATAGCTTTAGTCAAGGAAGATCTTGTCTTACTAATCTGTTGTTTTTTTGAAGATGTGAATAAAAGGTAGACAAAGGTGAGTCGTTGATATAGTGCATTTGGACTTTCAGAAAGCCTTTGACAAGGTCCATCATCAAAGACTTTTGGCAAAACTAAAGAGTCATGGGATAGGAAGCAGCATACAATTGTGGATCAGGAACTCGTTAAAAGATAGAAAGCAGAGGGTAGGGCTAAATGGCAATTTTCCCAATGGAGAAAGATGAATAGTGGTATACCCTAGGGATCTGTGCTGGGTCCGCTGCTTTTTGACATATTCATAAATGACCTGGAAAAGGGAATAATGAGTTTGGTTATCAAATTTGCAGATGACACAAAACTATTGAAAGTTGTTAAAACCCATGAGGATTGTGGAAAATTGCAAGAGGATCTTGATAAATTGGAAGACTGAGCATCAAAATGGCAGATTAAATTTAATGTGAACAAGTGCAAAGATATGCACCTAGGGAAGAACAACAATGGAGTCTTCCAATTTATCAAGATCCTCTTTCAATTTTCCACAATCTTCATGGGTTTTAACTACTTTCAATAGTTTTGTGTCATCTGAAAATTTGATAACCTCACTCGTTATTCCCATTTCCAGGTCATTTATGTATACGTTAAAAAGCAGCGGACCAAGCACAGATCCCTGAGATACTCCACTATTCACCTTTCTCCATTAGGAAAATTTGCCATTTAGCCCTACCCTCTGCTTTCTATCTTTTAAACAATTTCTGATCCACAATAGTACACTGCCTCCTATCCCATGACATTTTAGTTTTGCTAAAAGTCTCTGATGAGGGACCTTTGTCAAAGGCTTTCTGAAAGACCAGATACACTATATCAACCAACTCACCTTTGTCTACCTGTTTATTCACACTTCAAAAAAGCATAACAGATTAGTAAGACAAGATCTTCCTTGTCTAAAGCCATGTTGGCTGTCTCCCATTAAGCCATGACTATCTACATGTTCCGCAATTTTGTTCTTTATAATAGTTTCTACCATTTTTAACAATACTGACCTCAGGCTCACCGGTCTGTAATTTCCTGTATCACCCGGGAACCCTTTTTAAAAATTGTCTTTATATTGGCCATCCTGGGCTGGGGTTGCAATGGCTTGGGGAGGGGTGTGTGTCCAGGCTGTGCACACTGGCCAGCTGGTTCCCCTGGGGTAGGCAGCCCAACTCACAGCTCCTCATGCACATGTGCCAGCCCTGTGGTGTTGCTGCCATCTGCCACCAGGGGGTGTATCAGCCTCCATGCCTGCTGTGTCTGGACATGCCTACTGCTGTGGGCAGCCAGGGATGGCACCTGTATGTGCATGGCCCGTCCCCCCGCTGTCACTTGTTCTACTTTTGATGCTGCCACTAGCATGTGGCTTTGCCCTACAGCCCTGTCTCCCAGTACAAGCACACCTGTGCTTTTGAGGGTGCATCTGGCCTATCATGGTGCTCATTTTCCCACTCCCCTTTCCCATTCAGGTCTTCATACCTGGCCCCCACTTTTCTTAATGCATGGAATACAGCTGATCTGGGCTCCCATGATAGTATTTTTAAACAATACCCAAGCTTGATGTAAGTCTTTAACCTTTGCAACTGCTCTTTTTAGTTTTTTCTTAACTATATTCCTCATTTTATCATAGTCTCCCTTTCGAAAGTTAAAAGGTAGTACTGTGGGTGAGCCCGCTGAGAGATGGCCGCGTTGTGAGAGAGCTCCGTCCCCACTACCCCAAATCACCAGCTAAAATGTGCTAAAAAAATGCAAAAACTACCTCTCCTACCTGCCCTGGGTCTATTGAGGTGAGCGGTGCTCTCTGGAGCCGAGTTGGACAACCCCCCAAGATGCTGAGACGCCGCGGAGCCCTTCTGTGAAGTGCGGCCTGCTGCCACGTGTCTCTCTCCGCTATCTGCCTTGGGCCCGGCTGATTCTCTCCCTGCCTTAGCCGGCCTGCACGGCCCGGACGACACTTGGAGGGACTCTTTTCGGGTCGCGCTGTCGGGCCCCTGCTATTGGACCGGAGGCTGAGCCTCAACGTGTTGGCGGGCGGAGCATTGCCCTCGAGGCTGGAACGCCGGCACAGGCAGCTGCCGTTTAACATTTGCGATCGGGGAGAGGGCCTGGAATCCCCATGGCTTTTGCTGACACCCGCTCTCTCCTCTCCACATTGTGATTCCTCCGGGGGAGGGGTAAGCATTGAATCTCACTCCCTTACCTCTATGCCCTTATATCTCTGGTCGGCTGAACGGGGTTGGAGACTGTAGCACCCTTTAACACACCGGTGCTCTGCTGAAGCCTTGCCCCTGCGGTGTGGATTTGGGGCGCCCTGTCTGAGCACTCCAGCGTTCTACCTGGCCTCAAGTTCCTTTCCAGAGCTTAACACCTGGCGGTTGTGGGCCCTGTGTGCTTTTCCCCTCCACAATTACTGCAGAACGCCCTGAGCATTGCCTTTCACAGCTCACTCCTTCAAGAAGGTCAGAGGCAGCTCTTTTCTCAGGGCCTTGCTCTCTCACCGGTCTTCTGGACCTTGCGGACATTGAATTTATTTATCTCCTAACACTGTGTGGAGGTGATTGCCTTACGGGACTGTGAGGCCTCGCGCACCGCTCTCTCCCTGACCTCTCTGCCTTTGCTGACATTGACTGCTCTCTTCTCCTAACACTGTGCGCCACAAGTGGCTCTGGGGGATGGCGACCACTGCTAAGAGTTCTGAAACTCGGGAGGGGGTGCGTTCCTCCCAGCGACTGCAGCGTAAGACTGGGGCCCCGAGTAGCCCCCGTGATCACTCTCCTCCTTCAGGCTCTGAGGATGACACTGTAAGTGAAGAGGAACTAGAATCTCATAAACAACTCTCCTCTGCTCAAATCAAGCGAGAACTCCGTAAAGGATTTGCGGAGTTAGCCAGCCAGTTTTGTTCGCTACGTGAGGAATTGTTGAAAGATGTCGCAGACTTACGGACTGACATAAAAGAGCTGGGAGCCCGAGTAGAGGAGGTGGAGACCAAAATGGTTGATCAGGATGGGACCCTGATGGACTTACAGTGTGCCTTGGATCGACAGCAAGCGCAAGCAATGGAACTGACCTACAAAATTGATGACATTGAAAATCGCTCCCACCGCAATAATGTGCGTTTTCGTGGAATACCAGAAGCGGTAGGGGGCGGAGAAGATCTACCAACTGTGCTTAAACTGTTGATAGCGGAGCTGCTCCCGGCGGAGGAGCTGGCTGCACGAGCCCCCGAGATGGAAATAGAAAGAGTCCATCGGGCTTTGGGAAAACCTCCTAATAATCAGCCTCGTGATGTCATTGCGAGATTCCTGCGTTATTCTGATGCTGAGCTTCTCATACGGAGAGGCCGGGAGAAAAAAGCAGTCCGCTTCCAGGATGCGTCAGTGTCCATATACCAAGATCTTTCGACGTTCACTTTGACGCGCCGGAGAGAGATGAAACCAGTGACAACGGTTTTGAACAGCAAGGGGATTCGTTATTCCTGTTCCTTTCCCTTTCGGATGAACTTCCTTTTGGGCAACAAAAAGATCTCAGCAAAGGACCGCACTGAAGCTTGGCGAGCCCTACGCCAGGCGGGACTAGTTGATGATAATGCTCAGCCCCATCCGCCCCCCCCTAAGTCCCAGCACCCCAAGTGGACTCGGGTGGGCAAGTCTGCTTGATCTCTGACCTTTGTGTACACTTGGGGAGCTATCTTTACCCTTTAGGGAGCCTTTCTGGGTGGGACTCTCCAATTTTGGATAACTGATGGAAGACATATTTCTCATTGGGTTATGGACCACCGAAAAGGTTTGAATTAGACCCGCACTATTCTATATGCGGGGGGCGGCAGATGTTTTGCAAATGTTATGATGATGATACTGTTCTGGTGGGGAGGCATGGGGAGTATGCTGACCTGGGGTGGGTGGGGGAGTAGTGTGGGAAATGGTTTCTATGTGTTTAAGTTGACCTTCTGCTTCATGGGGTCTTGGGGGAAACGGGGTCTGTGGTCAATTTACCGTGTCCTGTATTAACCTTGACAGGCAGGTGGTATTGACGGGAAGGGGGGGGATTTGGGCTGGGGGGGATTTGGGCAAGGGGGGGGGAGATGGGTGGGGGGGGCTTTTTACTAACATGGAATTGGGGGGGGTGCTTGGGCTTGTAAGGAGGGACTATGGCTCTTGTTCTTGGAAAGTGGAATGGATGGGTTTGGCTAACTAATTCCCCGGGTTTGATGGGGGGGAGCTACCATTGGGACCTTCTGGATAGCGGGCGGCAGCGAGGGAGTGGACTGTAATTGCTAATGGTGCGCTTTGTCTCTTTGAATGTTAAGGGCCTTAATTCCCCGAGGAAGAGATCCCTGTTGTTCTCCGAATTGCGCACTTTGCAGGGGGACATTGTTTACCTACAGGAGACCCATCTTCAGAACTGTAAGCAGGGCTGGCTAAGGAGGTCCCCATATACTGAGGTGCGGGCGGCCTCGGATGCACAGGGATGGAAGAAACGGGGAGTGGCCGTACTGTTTCACCAGAGCCTCTCTCTACAGATAGAGGAGACAAAACAAGATACTCTGGGGAGGTGGCTCTTCTTGAATATCCGTCTAGAAGGGCACCTGCTCACCTTGGCTAATGTTTACGCTCCCAATACAGGTCAAGGGGCCTTCTTTGCACGATTGAAAGCCTCATTGGCGGATTTTGCAAGGGGTCCTATTGTTCTAGGGGGGGACTGTAACACGCACCTGGTGCCTCACCTGGATTCTACAAGTCGTGCTGGGGGGCGAGTGGGGGGACCAGCCAGAGCCCTGCAAAGCCTTATGCTTGACTTAGGTCTGAGGGACGTCTGGAGGGATACCCATGAGGGGGAAAGAAGCTATACGTACTACTCTCCGGTCCATCAGGTTCACACTCGCATTGATTATTTTCTATTGGATCAGCGCCTGATGGACGGGAGAGTGAAGGCTGGCCATGGAGCGCTGACTTGGTCAGATCATGCCCCATGCTGACTTGCTCTTCCACCTGGATTGTACAGTGAGCACCAGAGGCTTTGGCGCCTAGATGTGAGGTTCCTACGGCGGCAGGGCGCAGTGCAGGATCATGTCTGTTTTATTACGGAATTTTTCGAGCTTAACAATTCTGGGGATGTTTCTCTCCCCACGGTGTGGGATGCTTATAAGGCGACGGCTCGTGGTCAACTCATGGCGGAGGCGGCCGGCACGCGTAAAAAGTGGATGCGTGAACGCGACCAGTTGGTGGCGGAGGCTGCCCGCTTGGGCTCGGAGCACGCCTGAACTGGTTCGCGACAGGTCCTGCGCCAGTGGCGGGCGGCTCGAGCCACCTTGGATGCGTGTATGCAGAAAGAATTAGATAATAAGCGTCGGAAGTTACGACAAACTTTTTATGAGCATGGGAATAAAACCGGCCGCTTCCTAGCCTTGCGTCTTCGCCAACAACAATCTGCGCGAGTGGTACGCGAACTGCGCGACGCTGGGGGATGGAGGAGGGTTATCTCTCGGGAGATACGCGATCTTTTTGCTGACTTTCTGGAGCAGCTTTATAAGGCAGAGCCTTTTGAGCAGGATCGCGTAAGGACAATCTGCGGGGGATTGGTTTGCCGCATCTCTCCGACCCTGACCGGGCTCAGCTAGATTCTGAATTAACGGTAGATGAAGTGGAAACCGCAATCCGACGATTGAAAACTGGGAGTGCGCCAGGTAGTGATGGCTTCCCAGCAGAATATTATAAGAAGTTTCGGGTACAATTGGTGCCAACCTTGACTATCCTGTTCAATGAGATCTTGGGGGGGGCCCCTTTACCACCATCCCAGCATGAGGCATTGATCGTGATGATACCCAAGCCTGGTAAACCATTGTACAACGCGGCGTCATACCGCCCCATCTCCCTGTTAAATGTTGACGTTAAAATATTTGCCTCCGTCTTGGCGGCACGCCTGAATCGGATCCTTCCGGGCTTGGTTCACCCGGATCAGGTGGGATTCGTGCCAGGGCGCCAGGCGGCAGACAACATTAGGCGTATGTTGCAGGTCATACACGTAGCCCAACAGGACCCCCAACCAGCCTTGCTGGTGGGGATTGACGCAGAAAAAGCCTTTGATCGGGTTGACTGGGAATACTTATGGTGTGTTCTGGAGAAAATGGGCTTCAGCCCTAATTATATCTGTTGGGTTCGTAGTCTTTATCAGATGCCCCAGGCGTGCGTCCGGATCAATGGGGGACACTCGAGACGCTTTCTGCTGGAACGGGGCACGCGACAAGGTTGCCCTCTTTCGCCCCTACTCTTTGCTCTCGCGATGGAACCCTTGGCCCAAAGCTTTCGAGAACATCTAGGCTTGAGGGGGGTTCATATTGGCCCTGAGGATTATAGGATTGCGCTCTTTGCGGATGACATCATACTGTCCCTGGTGGATCCGTCCACCTCCCTCCCAGTTGCGATGCAGCTGTTCAATAACTATGCGCGAGTATCCGGTTTCAAAATCAATTACACTAAATCGGAGATTCTGAATGTTGGGGTCCCCGGGGCGGTTTGTGCGGAGCTCCAGGCGGCTTATCCTCTTCGCTGGGTGTCCGGAGCTTTGCGTTATCTAGGGGTGCAGTTGACCGTGGAGCGGGCGGACCTTTTTAGGGCCAACTATGATCCCTTGCTTCGTCAGGTTCGGCGGGACTTAGAAGTATGGCAGGGCTTGCTCCTTTCCTGGTTTGGGCGTATAGCCGTGGTCAAGATGGTGGTTGTTCCCCCCTTCCTTTACTTTTTTCAGGTTCTGCCGCTTCCCATCGCGCGGGCCACTTTGGCAACCTGGCAACAGTTGCTCATGAAATTCATTTGGCATTATCGTTGTCCACGCTTGGCGCGTCAGGTTCTTTATACCCGTACGCGCTCTGGAGGTATGGGCACGCCCAATTTATATTGGTACTATGCGGCGGCGCAATGCCGGGCAGGGGTGGAGTGGATGATTGCTGATAGTACTAAGCGATGGGTGCAACTGGAAATGCACTTGGCGGGGGGAGCTGGCCTGGGAGATTGGCTGTGGTTAGGCTTGAAACTACGCTGTGGTAAGCGTACTAGCAATCCCTATATTCTTCACACCCTCCGTTGTTGGGATCGGCACTTTCGATCTCGCGACACGGACTTAACCCCTTTAGCTCCTATAGTAGATAACGCCTCTTTCCCGCCGGGGTTAAGTGATGCAGTTTTTCGGCAGTGGGGACATCACGGCCTTAGTAGGGTCGGACAGCTTTTTGATGATGGTCAATTACAACCCTTTCGTGCGTTACAAGATGAATTTGACATTCCAGCTAGGCAACATTATCAGTATATGCAAGTGACACATTGGGCTCTATCCAAGCCTGTTCGGCCCCAAGTTGCGCGGGCCCTGTCCGATTTGGGACGTTACTGTGAGGGGTGCACTACCACTAGGGGACTCGTGGCGACCCTGTATGCTCACTTGCAGGGCTCTCAATCATGTTCTAATAGGCACAGGGAACTTTGGAACTCCGACTTGAACCTTTCCTATACTGAGCAGCAGTGGGAAAGGGCGGAAACTCACCTGTGAAAAAGTGCGGTAACGATTAATGCCCGTGAAACCAATTATAAAATACTGTACCGATGGTACATGACTCCGGCGCGGATCGCGCGCATCTATCCTGGGGCGGTGGACCTCTGCTGGCGTAATTGTGGACATCGGGGTACCCTAGGGCACATTTGGTGGGACTGCCCCCGCATTCGCGCCTATTGGAGGGGTATACAATTTCGGTTGCAGTTGCTTCTAGGAGTAAGTGTCCCTTGGGATCCGGGGATTTTCCTGTTTGGGGCCGCGGTGCCGGGAGCACGGGCCCTACAGCTTGCTTTACTTCGCCATGGCTTGAATGCAGCTAGGTTATCCCTTGCAGCAGCCTGGAAGCGTGCCTTGGCCCCCTCCTTTCAGACTTGGCTGGAACGGATGTGGGATATGTATACCATGGAAAGAGGGGTAGCGGTCAGTAGGATGCGCCTGGCGCGCTTTGAGTTGGTGTGGGCCTCTTTTGTCTCTCGTTATGGTGCGTGACTGTGCTGGATAAGAGGGGGGGACCTTGCAAACTTTAAAGGGAGCTCGCCCCATGAGTGTCTCTGCTGCTCATCACCCTCCCCGTACTTGAACGTTAGCAAGCCATAGAGGGGGGGATTGGGAGGGTGGGTGGGAGGGTGGGAGGGGGGTCCTGGGCTAGGGAGGTGTCGGGGGGGGGGGAGGACGGGAGGTTGGGGGGTTACTGCTCTCCGTTGCTTTACTTTAAAAATGCAAAAATGAAGGCATATTGTTGAATGCCATTGTGATCTGGCGTTATGTTGCTACTTCTTTGCAGATCTTTGTGGTTTATGCTGTTATGTATTCTTTGGAAGCCTTTCAATAAAAAAAAAAAAAAAAAAAAAAAAAAAAGGTAGTACTGTGGATTTCTTTACTATCCCTCCTCCACTAATTAAATCAAACACGATTATGTTACGAACACTATTGCCAAGTGGTTCCAACACCCTTATTTCTTGCACCAGATCTGGTGTTCCACTAAGGACTAGGTCCAGTATGGCTTCCCCTCTGGTTGGTTCATGAACCAGTTGCTCCAAGAAGCAATCATTTATTTCATCTAGAAACTTTATCTCCCTAGCATGTCCTGCCGTGACACTGACCCAGTCGATACCGGGGTAATTGAAATCACCCATTATTATTACTGTTCTGTGACTTTTGTTAGCTTCCTTGATTTCTTTGAGCATTTCATCATCCATTTGTTCATTCTGGCCAGGCGGTCGATAGTACACCCCCACTGCCATCACCTTCCCCTTCATACATGGAATTTCAATCCATAGAGATTCTAGAGCAAATTTTGTTTCCTGCAAAACTTTAATCCTTTCTGACTTAATGCCCTCTCTAACATAGAGCGCAAACCCTCCAATAATTTGTACCCAGGTATTACAGTGTCCCACTGGTTGACCTCCTTCCACCATGTCTCTGATATTCCAATCATATCTAACCTCTCATTTAGTGCTATATATTCTAACTCTCCCATCTTATTTTTTAGACTTCTAACATTTGCATACAAGCATTTTAGAGACTGTATTTTATTCATATTAATTTGGCTATTGGTAGACATGAGTAATTTGGGATCTTTAAGCTCTGTCTGCTCCATACTCGAGGGCATTTGGGCTACTTCATTCTTTTTCTGGAACCTCTCTGCTTTTGGTAGTATCCTTCAAGGATACATTCTTCCGAACCATCTGCTCTTGGGTGACTGTCGGCTTTCCCCTATTATCTAGTTTAAAAGCTGCTCTATCTCCTCTTTAAAGGTTAATGCCAGCAGCCTGGTTCCATCCTGGTTAAGGTGAAGCCCATCCTTTCTGAAGAGCCCCTCCTTTCCCCAGAATGCTCCCCAGTTCCTAACAAATTCAAAACCCTCATCTCTGCACCATTGTCTCATCCACGCATTGAGTCTCCGGAGCTCTGCCTGCCTTTTGGGTCCTGCTCGTGGAACGGGAAGCATTTAGGAGAACGCTACCCTGGAAGTTCTGGATTTCAACTCCCTACCTAAAAGCCTAAATTTAGCCTCCAGAGCCTCCCTACCACATTTTCCTATGTCATTGGTACCGACATGTACCAAGACAGGAGACTCATCCCCAGCACTATCTAAGACCTTATCTATGTGGCACGTGAAGTCCACTACCTTTGCACCAGGCAGGCATGTGACCAGGCGATCCTCATGTCCACCAGCCACCCAGCTATCTACATGCCTAATGATTGAATCACCAACTATAACGGCTGTCCTAACCCTTCCCTCATGGGCACATGGCCCTGGAGAAACGTCCTCGGTGCGAGAGGGTCTTACATCACCTAGACGACAAGTCCTAGTTACAGGATCACTTCCTGCCACACCAGGGTGATGCTCTCCTGTCATGTGACCTCTCTCCTCCATGGCAACAGGGATGCTGCCAGACTGGAGGTGGGACTTCAGGACTATATCTCTGTAGGTCTCATCTATGTAACTCTCTGTCTTTCTTATGTTTTCCAAGTCTGCCACTCCAGCCTCTAGAGACTGGACTCATTCCCTGAGAGTAAAAAGCTCCTTGCACCTAGTGCACATGTAAGACCTCTCACCAACTGGGGGAAAATCATACATGTGACACTCAATGCAAAAGACTGGAAAGCACCCATCTCGCTGCTGGACTGCTGTCTGCATCTTAGTTTTAAGTTTGTGTTTAGATCTTTAAGTTCTTTACTTACTAAGGGTGCTATGGATATTTATACTAATAAAACTTACCTAATACGTTTAATATACCTTGTTCACCTGAAGCTTAATTAATCTCAGGTCCTTAGTGTATGACTGATTTGGGTAACGAGCTTCACCTGAGAGCACCTCCTGTCTTTTAAGATGTGTAAGTACCTATAAAGCTACGATTATCCCAGGGGTGGGTGGGTGTGGGGAGGGAGGGAAATAACACTTATTAAAAGAGGGCTGCTAACAATACCCTGTTTTGTGCTGCTAAGGTAAGCTATATTCTGATTTAAATTATAGCTCTTTGCTGCTGCTAGGCTCTAACTTATTATGAAATTTAAACTACAAGCTCTCTGCTTGGTTCCAAATTTAACCAGAAAGCTCTCTTCTGTGTTTTAAATTTAAACTAAGGAGTATGTTTACTAAACCGTCTTAATGTGTGCTCTGCCACATTATTGCACGATAAGGTACCTATAATGGCGCTTTATCGGGTGCACAGGTACCTTAGCTCGCGATATCGCGCGCAGCGGTGCAAATGAGCGCTGAGGGTGGAGAAAGGCTCCCGGAGGGCGGAGGAAGGCTCCCCAGGGGCGGAGAGAGAGGGTCAATGGGCAGAGAGTGGGAGGGGAGAGGCTCTCTGCACACTAACACTGTGAAATTTGAGGCTGAAAACTAACGCCAGTGAAACCCTGGCATTAGAGCTGATTTAAGGGGAAAAGAAACCATTTATGTTAGCAAAAAGTGATAAGTGTGATACATGTGCACGGAACAAAAGGGCAAATAAACAGTGAAAAAGACCAGAAAAAAATGTAATAAAAACATAACCACGCTGGCCAATAGTGATATTAATGGGAAACATCAAAAAACACTCCTGAGAAAGCTAAAAAAAAAATATGAATATTGGAAGGGTGAATGAGCCCACAGTGAAATTGTGCTGAGCAGGGTTTTCCCTCTCCATTGGGCAGGTTTCCTATGGCGTGCACATGTTCCGCAACAGCAGGGCAGGCATGTTGGAATCGGCAACTGGACAGATGCTTGAAAAGGGGACACAGAGGGCTGCAGGCGGCACATGCTGTGGTGCAGCTGGGCCACAGTGTGGACTAGGGTGATGCCTAGGTGGCCCATAGGAATTGCTGAAACAGTAGTGCAGCCAGACAGCAACTGATGAGGGCCCAACATGGGCACAAGTGTGCGTTCACAGGGGATAGGCCCTGTCTGACGAACAGTCATGGTATCCCAGGGAATGTACCATCTCTGTGGCAACATGGTGGTGCAGTGCACACAGCCAGTGTATTCAGGCACAGAAGGTCACAGGTTCAAGTCCCAGCTGTGGTTCCTGCCAACTCAGCCCCCATATTTTACCCACTACTAAAACGTGTTAATACAGACAGAACCTTTATTGCAGATGACGCAGACATGCCCAAAACACCTACATTTTACCCTACAGAGCACAGACACCATAAACATGTGCATTACCTAGAGCAGAGTCTCCCAAATGCAGTCCTGGATGGCCAAACACCATTCAGGTTCCATGCTGCCTCTAATAAATATGGCTGTACTGCATTTCTATGCACCGCCCCCATGGTATGCAGATGTATCTCATGCATATTCATTAGGGACAGCATGAAAACCTGAACAGTGTTTGGCCCTCCAGGACTGGAGTTGGGAACCTCTGCCCTAGAGCAGCAGCCAACAGGGGGCAGACACAGCCACACCCACAGGCTTCATTATCCGAAGCCTCCTGGAGAGGCAGGATGTTGGGCCCTGCTTGCATCTCCCAATACTAGCAGTTGCATACCTTAGCAATGCCACCCTAAACCTGGGAAAACTGTACACAGCTATCAAAAGGTTGCTATGATAACTGGCAGATAGCAATTCCTACGTTAAGCACAATTGGCTGATTGAGCTGCATCATAGCAACCTTTCTGAAGTCTGTGGAGTGTGCCTCAGGTCTGGTGTCTGACAGAGTGACCCCAACAGTATTGCGTACCATAGCCATGCCTGCACTGTGCCCAGGACTGTTGTGGTGGCCAGAGCTGCCAAACCCCTCTATAGTTGCACAATGCAGGCATAGATGTGGGGAGTGTGTGTCCGTCTATCCATTGTAAGGTGGCTGCTAACACCTTCCTCAGCCCACACTGCTAGCACTGTTGCCAGTATTGGCCTGCCAATGTGCATGTGCAAGGTATTGTGGGTATAGCCTGGACAGGCTGGCCACAGCATGTCCTGCTGGGAGGTCACTCTCACCCTGACTGAGCAGTGACCATGGCATGGCTAGGCTCCCCCATAGTACTGTATTGTATTTTTCTTTAGTGAAATTTATAGGTTCTCTTCTCTGGGGCCTAATCACTGACTTATCTGCTTGGCGGGTGTGCTCACATCCCAGCTTTTGGGTGCACACATCTCTTCCAGGATCATGCACTGTGGACTAGCTAGCAGACTGTCTGCAGTTATATGTGTATGGCTGGAACACCTTGCAGGGTGCAGTGGCTGGTGACTCACTGTGCTTGCTGCTGGAGAATGTCAGATGGTGTTGGGGGGCAGCTGAGTGTTTCCATGCCTACTGTCTTCCTTCCATTGCCTTAGGGATGTGTACAGCTCTGCATTGGCTGCCCTGTAGGGTGTTTGTTCCCCAGTGTGACTGGGCTTGATGGCCCCCTCTACTGCCACTGTTGCAGGAAGGTAGAATGTGGATCTGTTGATGGGGGAATCCTGTCTCCCACCGTGAGCCACAGAGGGTGGGTTGGGTGGTGGTACATAATCTGCCTATGGGTCCAAACACCCTCTGTCACATACATCATGTTAGCATGGCACCAAGACAGAATATGCACTATTCTGGGTGCATCATAGCCCATAAGGGCCAGACCCGATTGACAACTTCAGATAGACACTAATGTATCCTATGTGTGTTTGCAGGAACTACCTATCACACAACACTGGCACTGATGGGTACCTGCAACATGGCCTAGTGCAGCCATTGAAGGTGCTGCGGATTCTTTAATCACAGTGGGGCTAATGTATAGTATTCAGTGCTATTGTTGTTTCTACATTTCCAGACCCTTCTGAAGGAGGAAGAAGATTAAGCTAAGAGTTTTTAAATTTTAATAGTTTCTGATACACAGGTGGTGGAGAACTGGTGATTTTTTTGAAAGCAAATGGAAAAAGAAAAATACTCCCAGGCTGGCTGTTGATGTTATTATGCGCCAATGCTTTACTAAAAAGTGAGCATAAGTTCTGAGCGCTGCTTTGGTACTGAGACCCCCTGGGAGCCGTGAGAAATATTGCCTGTTATGATGATTAATCGTTTTTAGGTCAACAGTTTTCCCGATAGTAGAAAGTTTTCCACTTTGATTATTTGATTGTTTATATGGAGTGATTTTGATAAAATCAGGGTTCCAAATTTAACCTGAAAGCTCTCTTCTGTGTTTTAAATTTAAACTAAAAGTACTTTGCTGATGCTAGGCCCAGAGTGACTTTTAAATTTAAACTACAAGCTCTCTACTGGGTATAAAATGTAACCAGAAAGTTCTCTTCTGTGTTTTAAATTTAAACTTAAACTGCTGCTACTAGGCCCTGACTGATTTAACAAAAAATAGTGGGTTCACAGATTAACTAGCTTTAATACAAAGAATTCCTTTCAGAAAATTCCCAGAAGTATATACTCACAATTGCAGATCTCTCTCCAGAAGTAACAGTCCCCTTTTCTAGTCCTTCAAGAAAGGAGGCAGTGTACTATTGTGGATCGGGAACTGGTTAAAAGATAGAAAGCAGAGGATAAGGCTAAATGGCCGATTTTCCCAATGGAAAAAGGTGAATAGTGGAGTACCCCAGGGATCTGTACTGGGTCCGCTACTTTTTGACATATTCATAAATGACCTGGAAAAGGGAATAACTAGTGAGGTTATCAAATTTGCAGACAACACAAAACTGTTTAAAGTTGTTAAAACCCAAGAGGATTGTGGAAAACTGCAGGAGGATCTGGATAAATTGAAAGACTGGGCATCCAAATGGCAGATTAAATTTTATGTGGACAAGTGCAAAGTTATGCACCTAGGAAAGAACAACCCACAGTATGGTTACACAATGCAAGGTTCCACATTGGGAACCACCACCCAGGAAAAAGATTTAGGAGTCATCGTGGATAACATGTTAAAACCATCTGCCCAGTGTGCAGTGGTGGCCAAGAAACCAAATAGAATGCTAGGTATCATAAGGAAAGGAATGGAAAATAAAACAAAGGATATTATAATGCCTCTGTATTGTTCCATGGTACGACCGCACCTTGAATATTGTGTGCAATTCTGGTCGCCGTATCTTAAAAAGGATATAGCGTCATTAGAAAAGGTACAGAGAAGAGCCACCAAAATGGTAAAGGGGATGGAAGGCTACTCCTATGAAGAGAGTCTAAAAAGATTAGGGCTCTTTAACCTGGAAAAGAGACGGCTGAGGGGAGATATGATAGAGGTCAATAAATTAATGAATGGCGTGGAATGGGTAAACGTAGATCGATTGTTTACGCTATCAGAATATAGGAAGACTAGGGGACATGTAATGAAGCTACAGGGTATACTATTTAAGACGAATAAGAGAAAATATTATTTCACTCAACGTGTAATCAAACTCTGGAATTTCTTACCAGAGGATGTAGTAAAGGCTGTTAGTGTAGCTGGGTTTAAAAAAGGTTTGGACAAGTTCCTGGAGGAAAGGTCCATAAACTGTTATTAAAAAGGGACCCGGGATATCAATGCTTGACCCAATACAAGCACTGTGGAAACTGTATCTCTTGGGGATACTGCTAGGTACGTATGACCTAGATTGGCCACTGTTGGAAACAGGATACTGGGCTTGATAGACCTTGGTCTGACCCAGTATGGCATATCTTATGTTCTTATGATGTCTATTCACCCAGCCACATGGGACTACTGCACAGGCAACTCTTGCATAGGTACATTGGATGGACAATGCATGGGTTCTCACACACTTACCATCTTGCTTATCTGCCTGCTGGTTTGGACCCCTACACATATATCTTGGGCTAACATTTTCTTAGGCACTGAGCTCAGGTTCCAACCCCTGTGCATACCTATCTATGCCACTCTGCTTGGTTTGTGCTGCATTTTTAAGGCTTGGACATTTTAGAGGCACTTGACTCACAATTCTGGCACTTTTCCTGAATGAGTATCTTTATGCAGATATGGCATGCCTTGGCACCTTGTTGAATATTGGGCCTTGTGGGAGTTATTCTTTCACATGAATAGCAAGGATGGATGTCCTGCATCCCTGCTATTTTTATTTATATTCTCTTATATACTGTATCAGTGCAGCTTACATTGAACAAGCTGAAATTACATTGAACAGGGCATTATAACTTGGAGATAACTATTTTACAGGGAACATGGGCTATGGAGGGTTAAGTGGCTTGCCCAAGACCACAAGGAGCACCGGTGGGACTAGAAACCCCAGTCCTTCCAGCCCAAGGATGCTGTCCTCTAGTGAGATTTGAACCCCTGACCTTCCGGCCTGAAGTACCTTGCCCCAACCACTAGGCCACTCCTCCACTCCTATTTGTGCCTCCCCCGCTGTTTATATGGGGATGTTGGATGGGGGAGGCTCAGGGCAGCACTGGGATGGAGTCTAGGCAGGCGGTGGGCGGTCACCGGCCCTGGACGTACATGCCGATTCTAATGTCAGCCCTGTACATTCAGTGCCGGTGATTTGTGGAATGGGGATGTGGATGGGGCAGGGATGGCCCAAGGACGTTCCCCAGAGCCTGACCCTGGCCTTAGGAGGTCAGATCAGGGGTCTGTTTACAAGGAAATCACATTTGAAATTCAGCAGCCAGGATTGCGGCTTTACAATGGAGCCATGGTGCCATGGCATCTGGATGCCATGTTCCCGCGGCTCCGTTGTAGAGCCCTGATTGAGTTATCTGTGATCAGGACAGGCTGAATGGCAGTCCCAGTCTGCACGTATGGGCCTGTTTGCGATTCTCATTCCGTGGGGTTAGATGTGCCCCTCAGGATCAGAATCATGAGCCCCTCTGTATGTCTGGCTCAGACCGGATATACAGAGGGGCTGGATGTCCGGGATGGAATGAGCCCTTATATGTCTAAGGTGCATAGTCTAACGTGCACCCTTTGAAGAATTATCTAAACAAAGCTGCATCAAATATAACTAATTATTTACTGCAAGCAGATATTGAAATGTGTAACTGTTTACTTCCTAGATTTTACCTTCCTTCCAACCAATACCAAACTCTTTTATCCTAATCAACATAATTGGTGAGTTTCTTTATATGGTAATATTTCTGTCATGAGGTGGTAGGAGCTGGGGTGGGAAGGAAAGGATCTAACACCTCAGCAGTGCAGTGACTTCAAAGAGTTTGTCTTCCTCTTTAAACCTTAAAGTTAGAGGGAGAAAAAATAGCAGCAGAAACGTTTTTCCTAAAAACAGAAAAATCCCCTTCTGCAAACAACAAGAGAAAAATAAATCAGCAGCCTAACTGTAACAAATTTTATCTAATGAAAGTAAAAATAAACATAATCCTATATTAAAAAATCCTAAAAGCCTTCATTTTAGTTTAGGTATCCCTAGTTCCTTAAAACTCTAAACACCTATATTCATTAATAGAGAGATTCAGATAGCAGTCCAGCAGCAAGATAGGGGTTATACAGTCTTTTGTACTGAATGCCATATGTATGATTATCTCCCAGTTGGTGAAATGTCATATGTGTGCTCTCGGTGAAAGGAGCCCCGGGCTTTCGGAGAATAAGTCTATTTCTGGAGGATGGAGTAGCAGACTTGAGCTGAGAAAGACAGAGAGGTATATAGAGAAGACTTAACAGAAACATAGTAGAGTTGTCCCACCTCCATTCTGGCAGTCTCTGTGCTGCCTTAAAGGCAGACATCACCTTCATCTGGCAGGAAGTGATCCTGTAGCGAGGATCTGCCATCAAGGAGATGCAATATCCTGTCACACCAAGGAAGTATCTCCAGGGGCTTCTGCCCAACAGGAAAGAGTAAAGACGAACATTCTAATTGGTGACCTGATCAGTAGGCATGTAGTTAACTGGGTGGTTGGTGGATATAAGGCTCATTTGGTCACTTGCCTATTTGGTATGAAAGT
Source organism: Ichthyophis bannanicus (assembly GCA_033557465.1). Lineage (NCBI taxonomy): Eukaryota > Metazoa > Chordata > Amphibia > Gymnophiona > Ichthyophiidae > Ichthyophis > Ichthyophis bannanicus. The sequence goes on from CM066035.1 coordinate 489,576,662, forward strand.
GAGAGATCGCATGTGTAACTTAGAATTTTAGAAAGTACTGGGACGGAATCAATTGTCCTGGCACATATTGATATCAATTGCATGAGAAAATATGAGAGGGAGATTCTGGAAGCCAAATTTGGGCTTCTAGGTAGAAAGTTGAAATCCAGGACCTCCAGGGTAGCATTCTCAAAAATGATTCCTGTTTCATTTATCTAAGCTTATATACCAGTCAAAGTGGTGTACATTCAGATACTGTATATATTTTTTGTTGTTGTCATTGAAGGACTCACAATCTATGTTTTTGTACCTGAGGCAACAGAGGGTTGTGGCTTGCCCAAGGCTACAAGGAACAGCTGTGGGACTAGAAACCCCTGTCCTTCAAGCCCAAGGTTGTTGTGCTCTAGCAGGATTTGAACTCCTGTCCCTTGGCAACTTGCCCCAACCACTAGGCCACTCCTCCTTTCATTTTAAGTGCTGGAACCAAGAGGGAGTCAGAGCTCCAGTCTCAATGCGTGGATGAGATGGCGCGGGGAGGAAAGATTTAGATTTTTTTATGAATTGGGCTACATTCCAGGGAAAAGGGAGCCTATTCCACAAAAAATTGGCACTACCTTAACTGTGTGCTACCAGGCTACTGGTGTTGATATTTAAAATGGAGATAAAGCAGCTTTTAAACTAGAACCTGGGAAAAGTCAATAGTCACTCAGACACGCATGTTGGGGAGTAAGGTATCTTTGTAGGAGTCTTATCAAAATAGAGCAGTTAGGGCATCCTGATAGAGAGATTGCAATAAAAGCTAAAGTAGACTAGATGCCTTTAAACAAAGAACAGAGTCGAAAGATTACACATTTTTCACTGCTAAGAAGGTTGCAATTCAAATAAACATACCTTGAAATGTATATATACAAATGCTAGAATTCTAAATTTAAGATGAGAATGTAAGAATATATCACACTAAGGGGTATGTTTACTAAAGTGCGGTAAACATGAATAACGCGCGTTGTATGACGTTAATGATCGTAAGTGCAGTATAACGCGCGTAATCACGTGCCAACGACCGTTAACGTCATACTACGCGTGTTAACCGCACGTAACGATCGTAAAGCCCCGCAGCACGTTAAAACAGCGCAGAAGGTGGAGAGTGGGCGGAGAGAAGGGGTCAATGGGCGGAGAGTGGGCGGGGAGAGGCTCCCCTCTCACTAACGCGCTGAATTTCTGAGCTCAATTCCAACGCGAATGAAAACCTGCCGTTAAAGGCATATTACAGGGAAGAGAAACCATTTACGTCAGCAATGTACAGCAAAACCGGGGAAACCTACAAAACGTGAGCAGTGTGATACATGTGCACAGAACAAAAGTTCACATAAAACTTTAAAAATGACCACGAGAAATATTGTAGAAAGTATAATCCTGCTGGGCAACAGTGATAGCAATGGGCAACAATGAAAAACACTCCCAGGAAAGCTCCAAAAAAAATAAATGATGTTTGGAAGGGTCTACGCTCCGTAGACCCTTTCAAAAAGCATTTCATTTTATTGGAGCTTTCCTGGGAGTGTTTTTCATTGTTGCCCAATGATATCATTGTTGCCCAGCTCGGTTATGGGTGTTTGCCCCTTTTTTCGAGGTCTGTTTGAGGTTTATTTGCACTTTTGTCTCCATACAAGGTAAATGAGCCCACAGTAAAATTGTGCAGAGCAGGGTTTCTGACTCGTCAGGCCAGTTTTCCTATCTCCAGGGACTGCACTGTCTCTGTGGCCACAGTGTGGTGCAACGGACACAGCCAGTGCCTGTAAGACCAGAGGGTCACAGGTTCAAATCCCAGCTGGGGCTCCTGCCAACCCAGTCCCCATAGTTTTACCCACCACTAAACAGTGATAGTAAAGACACTCCTTTATTGCAGAGAACATACGCATGGTTACTACGCCTATATTTTACCACACCAAACACAGACACCAGAAACAGGCACATTACCTAAAGCAGAGTCCTGCAAATGCAGTCCTGGAGGGCCCCACACCATTCCGGTTCCATGCTGCCTCTAATAAAGATGCCTGTGCTGCATAGCTATGCACCACCCCCATGGTATGCAGATGTAGCTCATGCATATTTATGAGGAACAGCATGAAAACCCGAACAGTGTTTGGAACACCAGGACTGGAGTTGGGGAACTCTGCCGTAAAGCAGCAGCCAACAGGGCCACACACACACCCACAGGCCCCATTGGCCAATGCCTCCTGGAGAGGCAAGACATTGGGCCCTGCCTGTATCTCCCAATACTAGCAGTTGCATACCTTAGCAATGCCACCCTACACCTGGGTATATGGTACACAGCTATCAAACGTTTCCTATGATAACTGGCAGATATCAATTCCTACGTTAAGCACATTTTGCTCATTGAGCTCCACCATAACAATCATTCTGATGTCTGCGGTGTGTGCTGCAGGTCTGGTCTCTGACAGTGTTCACCACCTTGGGGAGTGACCCCCCAACAGTCTTGTGTACCATATCCATGCCTGTACTATGCCCAGGACTGGTGTGGTGGGTATGGCTGCTGACCACCTCTATAGTAGCACAATGCTGGCATAGGTGTGGGGTGGCTGTCTGTCTATCCAGTGTGTGGTGGCTGCAAGCACCTTCCACAGCCCACACTGCCAGCAATGTTGCCAGTATTGGGCTGCCAATGTGCATAATGAGGAGCGAGGTACCATGGGTATAGGCCGGACAGGGTGGCCTGGCCAGGGTGCATCTGCACAGGGCATAGGGCAGTGACAGGCACATTGTAGTGCCCGGCCACCACCTACACAGACAGGGTGACCTCAGTATATCCTGCTGAGAGATCACTCTCACCCTGACTGTGCAGTGACCACAGCATGGCTAGGCACTCCCATAGTGCTATCTAGTATTTCTGTCATGTGATGGATATGGGTTTCCTTTTGGGGCCCAGTCACTGATGTATCTGCTTGCTGTGTATGCTAACATCCCAGTTCTGGGTGCAGGCATCTCCACTGGGCCCTAGCAGACTGTTTGCAGCTGGTATGTGTTGTGATGGAGTGGCTTGCAGTGGCTGATGGCTTGCACCAGGGGAATATCAGATAGTGGTGGGGTGCAACATACCATATCCAGGCCTAATGTCTGTCTGCTATTGTGTTATGGATGTGTACAGAGCTGCATTGACTGCCCTGTGGGGTGTCTGTTTCTCAGCAGGACTGGGGTTGATATTCCCCTCTACTGCCACCTTTGCAGGGAGGTAGACTTTGGATCTTTTGATAGGAGACCCTGTTTACCACCCTCAGCCCTGGGGGAGGGGTGGTGGTGCATGGGGGCTACACCTGACTGAAACAGACAGAGATGTCCAAGGTGTTCCTGCAGAAACTAACTATCTCACACATTAACACTGCTTTGGACCTGCGCCATGGCCTCTTTCAGCTATGGATGGTGCTGTGGACCTAGTGCTGGGCACCTCACTGCACCCTCAGGGTGAGTACAGTACCCGCACAATGTGACAGTGTGTAGCTACTCTGTGCCAGTACAACACATGGTCAGTACCCCCTATCAGGCCGAGGTACTGTGGGGGTGCACCTGATCACTTCCCCCCTACCAGGCTGAGGTGCTGTGGGGGTACATTCCCCATGGTGTGTATCTGTGGACGGCTGATTTGCATGTGCAGTGCATCATGGGTGTGACTGGCACAATCCAACCCTGGGTAAATCCAGCACCTGCTCACAGGCTCAGATACACCATAGGCCATCACACGTACATCTGTTAGCATAATGCATAGGTGCAGGACACCCTAAAGAGTCTGTAATATTAGGTGCCCACGCTGGTAAAAACACACGTACCCACGCACGATTGTACGCACGCACCAATGCACGTACCAACACACGTACCAATGCACGTGGCTAGGCACACTGCGAGGGTGTGTTTCTGGCGCCAGTACTCATACGTAAAGACAAACATGCCTCCTCATTCCCTATGTAATGTACAGGGTAATGCCTGGGCCAGCCTTCTGCATTAGGCACACTGGGGACTCGAACCCATGCTGCCTGTAACGGCGGTCAGTACACTAACCATTGTGCTACAGCTCTGTTTCAGTGCTTTGTGTCTGTACGCCTTCATACGATTAATGCGCAGTAATGCGCCACGGCGCCCTGTAACGCTCATTAGTTTTTGGAACGCGCGTTAGTGGTTAGGATGTCCCGCCCATGTCCTTTTTTGGCTTTCCTTTCACTAATGCGGCTCCTAACGCGATTTGCACTAACGCAGTTTAGTAAACATACCCCTAAATGAAATCATAGATATAATAGGCATCACAGAGACCTGCTGGAATGAGGATAACCAACAGGACACTGATACTAAGGTACAAATTATATCACAATAATAGGATGGATCAAATTGGTGGAGGGGTGGAACTATATGTTATAGAGCTCTGTATGAAATAAAGGGGTATGTTTACTAAACCGTCTTAATGTTGCTGGCGTTAGTTGCAGTCTTACTGTGATGAATGCCATATAAGGTAGTGGGCATTCCGGTCTTAAGGTAGCATTTCGGGTTATCGCACGATAAAGTCCGTTATCGCGCGATAGAGGGAGCCATGGCACGTTAACACACGTTAGCCTTAATTAGGCACGCTGACCTGCAAACACAACAACAGAGGTGTAACACAATGGTTAATACATTGATGGCTGATACAGTGGTCATGAGTTTGATTCCTCAGTGGGCTCCGTTAAAAGACTGTCTGAGACAATCTCTTTTCCTGCTTGTAACAGTCAGACACATCCCAACAATACGCACTGCCAGCCAAAAAAGCCTCACCCCAGTGCCGCAACCTAATGCACCTTTTAGGGCACACCATAAGGCACATCATAAAGTACTACGTCATCCAAGGCAGGTCATAATGTGCCCCAGAGGGTGGCAGGAAAGGTTGGCACCCTCCAAGGCAGCATATAAGGTGCCCCATAAGCTGGCCAAACCTAAGGTGCCACAAAAGATGCCCAGGGATGCCAAGGTGACACAGAAGATGGTGCCCAGGGGCACAAAGGTGCCCCAAAGTCACAAGCATGAAATGTATGGCTCAAACACAGATGTAACCATAACACTGCACAGAGCACCAAGGAAAGGCAATGAACAAGTGATGGTAGGAAGTAAATCTGTGTGCAGCCCATGTGGCAGCAGGTAAAGTGGACAAACATATCGGGGGCAGCTGTATCGATATACAGGGTGATGGTAATGTACAGTGCAACAATGACAGTGTGTGGCAGAGGATGGGGATACGTGTCCACCAGAGGAGGTAGAGGTGGCAGGATAAGTGCAATGACAGGAGGACAGAGGAGAGCAGTGCCATGCAGAGCAGACACAGGAGAGGCAAGCATGAAGAGCTGCAATGCAGAAAAGTGTGCCAGTGCAGGAAATGGGGTAGCAGCCTGCACATTAGGGCAGGATGCCACACAGATGGCACACACACATAGATGGACAGAAGGATGGATGGCAACAGTGATGAGGGTATAATGTGGCAGCAGCACAGATCTGCACAGATATGACTGTTACACAAATGAAACATAGTTGTGTAGGACAGCCATAAAAAAAAGGGGAACAGAGAGGAATCAAACCCATGACCTCTGCTATTGAAATCATTGCATTAACCATTGTGCTACATCACCATAGGAGTTGTCACACCAATGGCTGGCTACAGAAAGAGTGCACGCCAGTATAAAACTGTCTGCTGTGGCTACCAGGATAGGATAGAACCAACAGTACCCACAATGCAATTCACATGCAGAACAGAAGTCTACATCTGCTCACCAGATGGAGTATGCACCTCTACAGCACGTCAGCTTGGTAGGGGGGAATGACCATGCGTGTTACTGGCACAAAGTACCCACAGGCCATGCCAATGTGTGTGTTCTGTGCTCACTCTGAGGGTGAGGTGGAGTGGCCAGCAGCAGGTCCGCAGTACCAGGGTTAGTGGAGTTGGGCTGTACTGCAGGTCTCCGTCAGTGCCAGTGTGTGACAGATATTTGTTGTAGACACCTTTAGAAGGTCTCTGTGTCCATTTGTAATTGCCAGTCATGTGTGGACCTTGAGGCACACAACATAGTGCATATCCACTGTGCTTGCTATAGTCATCTGTTTAGGGAGCAGGAGTGTGTCAGGGCTCACATGGCAACAATGTACTTAGCAAGCCTCCCTCTCTGGGTCAGAGTGGGGGACATGATCTGCCCCCAACAGACCCGCACTCTCACCCTTTGCAAGGGGGGCAGTAGAGGTACATGAGGGCAGGCTGTGGGACCAGCAACCCCAGTCCTGGTGGCAAACGGACAGCTGCTGAGGATCTGCACTTAGAATAAGGCCACTGGGAGATAGGTAGTGGGCCCAGTCAGCTCAGCTGCCCCCCACTATGATCTGACATTCACCAGCAGAGGGCAGTCAGTGTGTACCTGCTGCACCCTGCAAGGTGGTGCAGCCATACAGATGCTAACTTCAGACAGTCTGCTAGCTAGTACATAGTGCATATTCCTTGAGAAACTGTGTGTACACAAAAACTGGGATGACAGCACACACACCATGCAGGTATGTCAGTGATTGGGCCCCAGAAAAGAGAACCCATAAATATCACTAGAGAGAAACCAAGTGTTTGGCCCTCCAGGACTGCAGTTGGGAAACTCTGCTCTAGGGATTGTTTTTATTTATTTTATTTATTTATTTAACTGCATTTATATACCGCTTTTCACCGGGTCAAAGCGGTGTAACATATAACAAAAGGGGGGGGGGCAATAATTTAAAGGGTAGGGCCTTCACCAGGGGGCAACATTTATAGATTTGGGGTGGACATAGACATGTACGCTTCTGCTGTATCTAAGTATTAGATTGCACATGTTTATGGTGTCTGTGCTCTGTAGGGTAAAATATAGGCATTTCAGGCATGTTTATTTTATCTGCAATAAAGGTTCCATCTTTATTACCATGGTTTAGTACTGGGTAAAATATGGGGACAGGGTTGGCAGGAGCCATAGCTGGGACTTGAACTTGTGACCTTCTGCTCCTGTGTGTACTGCACCACACTGTTTTCACAGGGACATATCATTCCCTGGGGGATACCATGACTGTTCGTCAGACAGACCCTGTCTGTTGCAGTGCATGGCACCCACATAAATGGGGCTTGGCCATGGTCAGCTGTGGGCAGATGCCACTGCCCCCTCCGCCAACAGCACCCTTCCACCACCATGCTGCCATGCCATTATGCTGGTGGTGCGCAGTCCCAGGCCATCCAGTGTGCCGGTAGGCAGCTGCCTATGGTGCGGGTTCTTGAGTAGGGGTGTCTACATGGACATGCGTGCTTTCCCCTGGCACAGCCTGCCAATGCTATGTGCCCTTGGGGGTACCTGCTGGGTAATATCCCCTGTGACACTATGGGACACACACTCGTGCCCATGTTGGACCCTCGTCAGTTGTTGTCTTGCTGCTTTACAGTTTTGGCATTCCTATGTGCCACCTAGGCATCTGCCTAGTCCGCACTGTGCCCCAGCTGGACCACAGTATGTGCCACCTGCATCCCCCTGTATCCCATTTACAGCATCAGTACAGTTGCCCTTTCCTACGTGCCCACTCTGCTATTGCTGCACATGTGCATGCCGTAACAAACCTGCCCAATCTAAATGACAGAAACCCTGATCAGCGCTATTTCAATGTGGGATCATTCACTTTGTAGGGGGACAGAGCATAGACCAGGGGTCTCAAACTCAAATTGCTTTGAGGGCCAAATGAGGACTTGTAGAGTAACCCGGGGGCCGCACAAGACGCAGGCCTCATTTGCATAAGGGCATCATTTGCATAAATATTTGCATAATGTTACCATACATTAACTTTTAGTAAACATGCCTCTTAATGAGTGTATGGATAAAGAAAGACTAAAAGATTTCTACATTACTATAAACCAGTGCCAACCGCCAGGCACATTAGGAACTACTAGAAACACTGCTCATTTAGAACCCATAGCAAACCTGCCGTGTCCTAACAGCACTACCAGGACTCACAAAGCACCATACCCTAACTATCAAAAGGCAACACTGCAAATATTAAATCAACACATTTCAGAGAATAGTCACGGCTTGTCTCTTGGCTGTTAGGCTCCAAATGGAAGCGATAGCTTAATCTAGGAAAGCATCTGTAATTCTTCTTTCAGCCAAGGGCGACAGAAAATGCAAATCATCCTCCCCCCAAAGAAGAGAGAAACAAATTTCACAGCCTCTCTCATAACAATACACGAGCTTTTGGAAAACCAAATAAGTCTGTCGGAGCTCGTCTGATAAATATACCTGTTTTGCTGGCAAAGGAAAGCCTACCATTTTCCCGGCTTCAGGCTCGCGGCTCCCACTGATTGCAGCCTCGTTTCCGGATTCCGGGTCTGCTGGTGACGTCACTGGGAGGGGACAGACTCTCAGCCAACCAGTCTGGCCACTCTCTGCTCAGCTGATCTGTATGAGCCGGGTCAGGAAAGAAGCGCTAACGCGGAGAAGCGTGGTCTCGCGATCAATCGCTATCTGGTCGGTGAGGAGCTTTCCTTCCTGCTCAACTCCCCGATGCTGATCAGGCTTGTGGTGGCTGTAGACAGAGGCTGCAGAAGCCGGGGTTTTTTTTTTTTTTTCTGTGCATCGCGGGCCGCACAAAGGTCTCTCGCGGGCCGCATGCGGCCAGCGGGCCGCGTGTTTGAGACCCCTGGCATAGACCCTTCCAAACATGATATCTTAATTTTTATGCTTTGTCAGTAGTGTTGCTTTATGTTTATCATTAATATCACTATTGGCCAGCTTGGTTTTTGGGATTTTAAATGTGGTTCCGGTTATTTTATATGTTTATTTGCCTTTTTGGATCCTGCACATGTATCACAACTATCACTTTTCTGGGTGTCCCTGCCTTTGCTGCACATTGCTGACCTAAATGGTTTCTCTTTCCTGCAAATGTGCCTAACGCGAGGGTTTCACTGGCGTTAATGTTCAAACCCGTATTTCACAACGTTAGTGTGCCTGGAGCCTCTCCCCTCCCACTCTCCACCCATTGATCCCTTCTCTCCGCCCTCTGGGAAGCCTTACTCCACCCTTCAGACCCGGATTTCACAGCGTTAGTATGCCTTAACGCCGCCGCCGCATTATCGCGCGATAAGTGATGCTATCACGTGATAATGTTACATTATCGCACGATAATGTCACTTATCATGTGATAATACCACCGCTGCGATGTTAAGATGGTTTAGTAAACATACCCTAAAATGTGCCATTCAATCATTATGGATTGAATTCCATGTGTGAAGGGAAAAAATAGTGACAGGACTAAACTTCAATTCATCTGGACAGAAAGAACAATGAGATAATGAAATGCTATTAGAAATTAGGGAAGCTAAAAAATTTGGCAATGTAATAATAAAAGGCAATTTTAATTACTCCATTATTTACTGGATAAATGTTGTATCAGGACAGATGACACCTATTTATTCAAAGTTGTCATATTACATGCAGATTATGAGAAACTGCAGGAAGACCTTATGAGACTGAAAGGCTGGGCATCCAAATAGCAGATGAAATTTAATTGGACAAGTGCAAAGTGGTACACATAGGTAAGAATAACTTAAATTACAATATAGGTATATAGTGCAATGCTCTGCATTAGCAGTCACCACTCAGGAAAAGGATCTAGGCATCATTGTGCACAATACATTTGAAGTTTGTTCAGATGTGATGGCAGCCAAAAAAACAAACAGAATGTTAGGAATCATTAGTAAAGGAATACAAAATAAAACTAACTAGGCGTTGGTCCGTGGCGTCCGTTGCTGTGGGTGGCATTGATGACATAATGTGGACTAGAGTGATGTGTTGCTAGTTTGTGGTAACGTGCTGTTCCATGTTCCTCTTCTTCTCCTATCTGTTTGACTGTCTCTGTCCTCTTCTCTGTCCTATCATATAAATGGCGTTCTTTTCCGTTTTCCTCAAATGATATAGTATTGTAAACCGCTCTAATGCCTCTGGCCTGAGCGGTATATCAAATTGAATAAACATAAACATAAACATACTAAAGGAAGCTAAGGTATTCCACCTAATTCACCAATAGCTCCAAAACCATGGTACATTAGTTGCTACATCACTATGGGGTATGTTTACTAAACCTTCTTAATGTGCGCCCAGCATTAGTGTGCAGGATGCCATATAAGGAGTGGGCGTTTCAGTTTAAAGTAGCAAAATGGGATTAGCGTGCGATAACGCGCGCTGCTGCACAATTATCAGGCAAAGCGCTGCTAACCGCGTTACCGCGTGGTAATCTTAAGTAGGCGCACAGACATCCAAACAGGGAAACAGAAGTGTAGCACAATGGTTAATGCACTGACTGATGATACAGGGGTCATGAGTTTGATCCCCCAGTGTGCCTAATACATAAGGCTAGCTGAGGTATCAGCTTTGACATGTAAGTATTGTTTCCTGAGGCATTTTATTTGTATTTTAATTATTGCTGCCAGCAAACACACCCTCACGTGCCGTAACCTAAGGTGCCGCCTAAGGCACCCTATAAGGCACCCCATAGGGCACATTATAAAGTGCACTGTCCACCACAGCACCCTATAATGTCCCCTATAGGGCACCCTAGGCGCTCCATAGGACACCTTATAAGGCACCTTATACGGACTGTAACCATAAGGTGCCTCAGAAGGCGTTTTATAGGGTGCCCTATAAGGCGCCTTATAGGGCGCCTTCTGAGGCATCTTATGGTTACAGTACCCTGAGGGTGTTTTGCTGGCAGCACTAATGTACATTAAAAAAAGACAATGCTTTGGACAGCCCTATCAAATAACCCCTATTATGAGTTTGAACCCATGACCTCTGGCTCCACAAGTAGTGAAGTAACCAGTGGGCTACAGCTCCATAGCTGCTAGCAAACCCCTGGCTGGCTGCAGAAGGACTGCACGTCACCACACAAACAGTCTGCTGTGGTCACCAGGATAGGGTTAACCCACCCATACCCATGATGCACTGCACATGCAAATCAGCAGTCTACAGATGATCACAAGATGGGGTATGCACCCCCACAGCACCTCGGCCTGGTAGGGGGAACTGACCGTGTGTGGTACTGGCACAGAATAGCTAAACACCGTCACATTGTGCAGGTACTGCACTCACCCTGAGGGTGAGGTGGGGTGCCCAGCACCAGGTCCCCAGCAGTGCTAATGTGTGAGATAGGTAGTTTCTGCAGACACACCTTGGATATATCTGTATGTCTCAGTCAGGCTTGGCCCCTATGGACCCCTAGGCGGATTATGTACCTCCTCCTCCTCCAGAGCTGAGGGTGGTAAACAGGGTCTCCCACCAACAGATCCACATTCTACATCCCTGCAATGGTGGCAGTAGAGGGGACCATCAACCCCAGTCCTGCTGGGGAACAGACACCCTACAGGGCAGTCAATGCAGCTCTGTACACATCCATAACACAATAGCAGACAGACATTAGGCCTGGATGTACTAAGCTGCACCCCAACACTATCTGATATTCTCCTGCAGCAAGCCTTCAGCCGCTGCACCCTGCAAGGCATTCCATCAAAACACATACCAGCTGCAGACAGTCTGCTAGCTAGTCCATAGTGCATGTCCCTGATGGAAATGCGTGCACTCAGAACTGGGATATCAGCATACACACCAAGCAGATAAGTCAGTGACTGGGCCCCAAAAGAAAACCCATAAATATCACATGAGAAAGATACTATATAGCACTATGGGAGAGCCTAGCCATGCCATGGTCACTGCTTAGTCAGGGTGAGAGTTATCTCCCAGCAGAACATGCTGTGGCCACCCTGTCTGTGCAGATGGTGGCCGGGCACTACAATATCCCAGCCAGTGCCCTATGCCCTGTGCAGATGCATCCTGGCCAGGCCACCCTGTCCGGGCTATACCCATGGTACCTTGCTCCTCATTATATACATTGGCAGTCCAATACTGGCAACAGTGCTGGCAGTGTGGGCTGTGGAGGGTGTTTGCAGCCACCACACACTGGATAGACAGACACACACTCCCACACCTATGCCGGCATTGTGCTACTATAGAGGTGTTTAGCAGCCCTGGCCACCACACCAGTCCTGGGCACAGTGCAGGCATGGATATGGTACGCAATACTGGTGAGGGTCACTCCCCAGGGTGGTAAACACTGTCAGAGACCAGACCTGAAGCACACTCCACAGACATCAGAAAGGTTGCTATGATGGAGCTCAATCAGCAAACTGTGCTTAACGTAGGAATTGCTATCTTCCAGTAATCATAGCAAACTTTTGATAGCTGTGTACCGTATTCCCAGGTGTAGGGTGGCATTGCTAAGGTATGCAAGTGCTAGCATTGGGAGATGCACGCAGGGCCCAATGTCCTGCCTCTCCAGGAGGCATTGGCTAATGGAGCCTGTGGGTGTGGGTGTGTCTGCCCCTGTTGGCTGCTGCTTTATGGCAGAGGTTCCCAACTCCATTCCTGGTGTGCCAAACACTGTTCGGGTTTTCATGCTGTCCCTCATGGATATGAATGAGATACATCTGCATACCATGGGGGTGGTGCATAGATATGCAGCACATGCATCTTTATTAGAGGCAGCATGGAACCTGAATGGTGTTTGGCCCTCCAGGACTGCATTTGGGAGAGTCTGCTCTAAGTAATGCGCCTGTTTATGGTGTCTTTGCTCTGTAGGGTAAAATGTAGGTGTTTTGGGCATGTTTACGTCATATGCAATAATGGTTCTGTCTGTATTAGCATGTTTTAGTAGTGGGTAAAATATGGGGATTGGGTTGGCAGGCACCATAGCTGGGACTTGAACCTGTGACCTTCTGCCTCCAAACACACTGGTTGTGTGCACTGCACCACCATGTTGCCACAGAGACAGTGCATTCCCTGGTGATACCATGACTGTTTGTCCGGCAGAGCCTGTCTGTTGCAGTGCATGGCACCCACCTACACAGGGCTAAGCCATGGTCTGCTCTGGGCAGCTGCCACTGCCCCCCTCCACCACCAGTACCCCTCTGCCACCATGCTGACATGCCCTTCTGCTGGTGGTGCTGGTGGTGTGCAGTCTCAAGCCATCCAGTGTGCAGGTAGGCGGCTGCCTATGGTGTGTGTTCTGGAGTAGTGGTGCCTGCATAGACGTCCACGCTTCCCCCCAACACCGCCTGCCAATGTTCTGTGCCCTTGGAGGTACCTGCTGGGTACTATCCCCTGTGACACTGTGATAAACACTCTCGCACCCATGTTGGGCCCTCATCAGTTGCTGTCTGGCTGCTGTACAGTTTCAGCATTCCTAAATGCCACCTAGGCATCTGCCTAGTCCGCACTGTGCCCCAGCTGCACCACAGCATGTGCCGCCTGCAGCCCTCTGTATCCCCTTTCCCAGTTGCCCATTCTGACATGCCCGCCCTGCTGTTGTGGAACATATGCATGCCATAGGAAACCTGTCCAATGGAGAGGGAAACCCTGATCAGTGCTATTTCACTGTGGGATCATTCACCTTGTATGGGGACGGAGCGTAGACCCTTCCAAAATTCATATCTTTTTTTGGGGGGCTTTCTTGGGAGTGTTTTTTGATGTTTCCCATTACTATCACTATTGCCCAGCTTGGTTATGTTTTTTGTATATTTTGTTGGGGTCCTTTTCAATGTTTATTTGTACTTTTGTTCCGTTCACATGTATCACACTTATCACTTTTTTGTAGGTTTCCCTGGTTTTGCTGTACATTGCTGACAGAAATGGTTTCTTTTCCCTTTAAATCAGCTCTAACGCGAGGTTTTCACTTACGTTAGTTTTGGCCTCGGATTTCACATCGTTAGTGTGCGGGGAGCCTCTCCCCTCCCACTCTCCACCCATTGACCCCTTCTCTCCGCCCCTGGGGAGCCTTCCTCCGCCCTCCGAGAGCCTTTCCCCGCCTTCAGCGCTCCTTTGCGCCGCTGCGTGCATTAGCGCGTGCTAAGGCACATTTGTGCCCCATAAAGCGCCATTATTGCGCACTAAGGTACCTTAGCATGCGATAATTGCACAGCGCGCACGTTAAGAAGGTTTAGTAAACATACCCCTATGTTAACTGTTGGGGTGTGAACAGCATTTTCTTGTAAGTTAATATGGAACCCTGTGCCCTAACGTGGCCTATAAATTGCATGGGTGCACTTAATTCTACCTATTGAGGTGTCATTAGATGAACCTGTGCTAATTGCAAGAGTTAGAGTTAGTTCTTAATATTTACCTCTGTGCTAATTGTTCTGTGCACCCCATGCCCACTCTCCATCTCCAACCTGCGTCCTTATCACCTCAACATGCCATTTATGGTTAGTACAGAAATTGGCCTGTGCTGTTATGACTCTGCTCTAGCTGTCTATGCACACCCCAGGGCACTTTCAGCATGCACCAGAATCAATGTTCCCTCTAATTTTCTGTAGGTTGTGTGCACATAAAATATCAGCTGTGTGCAGCTTTTGAAGGAAGGTTAAATTTTTGTGCGCCACATAACGACACTCGGAGTTATATACTTTAAAATTTGACTACACATCAGAATATAGTATGTACATCACATTGATTTTAATCCAATTGGATGATAATAGATGATTACTAAAGGAAGCGGGCAATTCCTAGTAATTGCAATCATAGCTTTTAAGTTTTAAGACGTCTGTGTTGTTTTCTATCAGAATCAGAGCCGTAATTTTTGTGCTCTCTGTTGTAAGAGGGAATAGTGACCAGAATGCTCACTGACAGCTAGCGTCTTTTAGCAAAAGATCCCATAAGAATATCATAATGCCCCTGTATCACTCCATGGTGGAACTGCACCTTGATTATTGTGTGACATTCTGCCTCCACATCTCAAAAAAGATGTAGCAGGATTAGAAAAGGTACAGAGAAAGGCAACCAAAATGCTAAGGGGGATGCAATGACTCTCCTATGAGGAAAGGCGTAAGAGGTTAGGGCTATTCAGCCTAGAAGAGATGGTTGAGGGGAGATATGATAGAGGCATATAAAATCCTGAGTGAAGCTAATGCAAATTGATTGTTTCCTCTTTCAAACAGTACAAAGAGTAGGGGACAAAGTAGTGCATTTACAGTAACACAAATAGGAGAAAATACTATTTCTCTCAGTCAATAGCTAAGCTCTGGAATTCATTGACAGAGGATGTAGTAAAAATAGTAAAAGTAGGTGATGCAGCTCAGTTTAAAAAGGGTTTGAACAAATTCTGGGGAAAAAGTCAATAAACCATTAAGGTAGACTGAGCGAAAACCATACTTATTCCTTGGCTACTTTCGGGATATGTCAGGATTGGCCAGTCTTGGAAATAGGACTCTGGGCTTGATGGACTTTTCATCTGACCCAGTACGGCACTTCTTATGTTATTATGTTCTTGATCTGGGGGGATCAGGGTGATTGGATGCTTTTGGGGAGTAGGGTGAGGAGGACCAATGTCGGGGGAGATCTGTGGCCCTGACCTTGTCATGTACCTGCTCCTTCAACAAGGCACTGTTTATGTCTTTGCATAGATGTAAATACCAACATCTAGATTTTTTTTTGATCAACGTGGATTCCTCTTGAAAGATGGGGAATCCATGTCAGTATTGTAGGCCCACCCTTCCTCCCCCCCCCCCCTTACACACCTCTTGTAAAGATAAACGTGGTATGCTTTATCATGGGTGAAGAGCTCCTCTTCTAAAATGGTATTCATACATGTTTGCCAATCCACATTTGTAAATGCTGCTATTGACAGTTGGGTATACTTCTAAAATAACCACTTAAATGTGCTGTACTAGATGCAACACGGGTCACCATCAAATTTATAATATACAGAGGACCTGATGTATCAAGTGTTTTACTCTTTCTGTGCGTATGGGAAAAAACATTGGTACAGTAAATAAAGCACTATAATGTGAAAACTGAAAAAAGGACAGGCACACGTCTTAACTGCAGCCAAACTAATGAATTTTAATTGCAAGATGCTATGTAGCCAGATGGCTTCTTGCAATTAAAACTTCTGATTCTGGCCTCATTCAGGGTGCTTGTATGTCCTTTCCTCTGTTTTTGACATTATAAGGCTTATCACAAACAGAAGTAAAGCAAAAAAAAAAAAAAATCAAGACAAATCTTTATGGTCGTCAGCAAGAGCCAATAAAATAAAATTATCCAGAGCTGTCATTAGTTTAATGATGGACTCTGTGGTCCTCTGATCTTCTTTCAGACTGTCTATATACTTTGGCAACATTAACAAGGGAAAAAACTAAAACAAAGACATAACGGGGTTAAACGCTTAGGTATCATTTAGTGGAGTAAATGTAGAGTTAGTCTTTCTCCCTCAGCCATATCCAGTGGATTTTATAGGCACCAAAAAGTATGTGTGTTATGTTATAAAATATAAAGATGGTAGGTAGTTTTATAAAAAGGCAGCTAATGGGAAAGGCAACATGAGCACCTGCACACCTTTATAATATTATTCCAAGAAAAATAGTTGAATACACACCTGCTCTGAGGCAAGTTTAGTTTTGTGTATGTATGTGCCAGAAAGTATAGGTGTATATGTGTTTGTATTTTATAAAATATTCACATACAGGTTGATTTTACTGTATTGGGGAACCATGTAAAACTATGTGCTATTTCTGCATATAAGTCCTTATTTTAAAGGACTTACAAGCTTGAATGGGCACTTACGTGCAAGCTTCAGTCGATGCTGTTCTATAAGTATGTGCTTACATTCTATTGTGTGAACTTTCAGTATGCACATGGACAGAGCAGAGTGGAAATTTACACACTTATGGCCCAATATTCAAAGGCCCTTACTTGGGTAACTTCCTTAGTTACCCATATAAGAGCCGTATCCGGGATATTTGAAGGGCACCTACACAGGTAGTGCCCTTCGAATATCCCGGATAAGTCCCTAACGTGCCCAGATGCTATCTGCATAGCACTGGGGTATGTTAGGGGCGTTAAGGGGCGGACGAAAGGGCTAAATGGGTAGCAGTAATTTTCGATGCTACCCTCATAGCCCTTTGTGCTTTAAAGATAAGCAAGGCAAAACCTTGCTTATCTTTAAGGTGCAGAGGGCTATGTGGGTAGCATCGAAAATCCCTGCTACCTGTGTAGCCTCTGTGGCTGCCGGGGCATGCATGCTAACCCAGATTTTCACTTCCGCCGGCGCAGAAGTGAAAATCTGGTTTAAGGATGTTGGTGGGCAGGTTATGCGCTGCGGCGGCACATAGCCTGTACAACTCAATATCGGGCCCGTAAGTTATAAAAAATGTAGCTTACTCTTGTTTCAGAGAAATCTAGGTGTGGGCATTTATGGCTGCTCTAAGCACTGTTCACGCCCATACTGAAAGTTCACACAATAGGACCTAAGCGCATGCTTATAGAACAGCAGCAACTGAAACATGCATGTAAGTGCCCATTCAAGCATGTATGTCCTTTAAAATAGGGACTTATATGCACAAACAGCACATAGTTTTACATGACTGCCCTATAAAATAAAATCAACCTGTATGTGTATATTTTATAAAATACAAACACATGTGTACCTACAGGGTGGCCCAAAAAAAGTGAGAACATCTCGTAGCATATGAGTTATTTAAAAATTCCAAAAGACAGATGTAAACGATTGACAAATTAAAAAAAAAAAAAAAGATGGCAACCGTAAATTGTCGAAATAAAGACGTTATATAGCTAAACAAGGTAAATAAATAAACTATTTAAGCTTTTAATTTACAAGATGTTCTCACTTTTTATGGGCTACCCTGTATACTTGCTGGCACAAACATACACAAAATGAAACTTGCCTCAGAGCAGGTGTGTATTCACCTATTTTTCCTGGAGTAATATTATAAAGGTGTGCAGGTGCTCAGGTTGCTCATGAGCCTTTACGCCCCTGTTTATGAAGTAAAGTGAAGATATATATGTATCTCACCTTATAAAATAGGTCTCAGATATGCATGTGGCAATATGTGTTAACTCCTCATGAGCTTCTGTAAATGCCCTCATGCATTTTGCTCCATTCTATTTTCTGTTCAAGAAATGCGTACACATAGATTATGTAAAAATAGATGTCATATTTCTGTGTTCCTATTTTGTATGCTTGCATACAGCTTGGAAATCTGATGAGCCTACTCAAGTATGCAAAAGGCTGTTCTATATACTCAAGTATCCTATAAAAGTATCCCCTTATACTTATTTTTTGGTCACAGAGAAAAGAGGTATGCCCGGGGGTATTACAGAAGTGTTGCTGGAAACCATGCATATGCATTTCACTTTTTAAAATCTGTCTTGATAATAATTCTGATAAAAACATTTTTATTTTACTCCTCTCTTTATCAATGTACAAGTAGACACATGCATTCACATACAACATACTTAGGTACTTTCAGTTTGAAAACCAAATGAGTTTCTTTAAGCTTAAAAGTATGCATGTACACTACCAGTTAGATACTAGGGATATGCGCAGGCATGAAAAAAATCATTCATTTTTCCTGATTTTTAGATGCTTTTTTTATAGAAACTTTGTTCTGAGATGCTTGTAGCTTAACACAATGGCGTAGGCATAGCATGTTCCTGGTAAAAATAATACTGCTGATTCATTATCATGATTTCATTGGCACTTCTTCATACAATTGGATCCAGACTCATACAAGCATTTGACACTCTTACCAGATGCAATATGGGACCTAGAAATGATATGATCTTACAATTCATCAAGCAGTCACTGGCTGTTGGCACATGGACAGCATATAGTAATTGTGAGGGCAGATAACCATCACAAAGGGCTAAGAATGATCGGAAGATGAAGGGGCAAACTTTCACCCTAAGGGAGGTTCCCCAACTCTGTACCTGCCCTGTGGCAAACATCCATTGTTACAGTATGTGTCAGCTCAACCAGATCCATGTCACCAATTTGTAGTCCATCTCAAAGGGGGATGTTTACTAAACTGCGGTAATGTTACATAACGCGCGTTATGTAATGTTAACGATCGTTAACGCATCATAACGTGCATTATGATGTGTTAACGACCGTTAACGTTACATAACGCGCGTTAACGTAACTTAATGATCGTAAAGTTCCGTGGCGCGGTAAAACACCGCAGAAGGTGGAGAGAGGGTGGAGAGAAGGGGTCAATGGGCGGAGAGTGGGCGGGGAGAGGCTCCAGGCACAGTAACATGCTGAACTCAAGGGCTGAAACCTACCGCGAATGAAAACCTGCCGTTAGATGCACATTTGCAGGGGAGAGAAACCATTTCAGTGTCAGCAATGTACAGCATAGGCAGGTAAACTCACAAAACGTGATAAGTGTGATACATGTGCACGGAACAAAAGGGCAAATAAACATTGAAAATGACCAGAAGAAACGAGGAAAAAAACATAACCAAGCTGACCAATAGTGATACCAATGGGAAACAGCAATAAACACTACTGAAAAAGCTCCAGAAAAAGATAGTAATTGTGGAAGGGTGTATGCTCTGTCCCCATACAAGGTGAATGATCCCACAGTGAAATAGCGCAGATCAGGGCTTCACCTTGTTAGTGGACAGGTTCCCTATGGCATGCACATGTTCCGCAAAAGCAGGGTGGGTATGTCGGAACGGGCAACTGTCCAGATGCCGGAAAAGGGGATACAGAGAGCTGCAGGAGGCACATGCTGTGGTGCAGCTGGACCACAGTGGGGACTAGGGTGATGCTTAGTTGGCCCATAGGAATGCGTAAACAGTAGAGCCAGACAGCAACTGATGAGGGCCCAACATGGGCATGACTGTGTCTCACGCAGTGTCACAGGGGATAGTACCCAGCAGCTACCCCCAAGGGCACAGAACAGTGGCAGGTGGTGCTGGGGGGAAGCGTGAGCGTCCATGCAGGCACCCCTACCCCAGAACCCGCACCATAGGCAGCTGCCCACCCGCACACTGGATGGCCCGAGACTGCGCACCACCAGTACCACCAGCAGAAGGGCATGGCAGCATGGCAGCGGAGGGGTACTGGTGGCGGATGGGGCAGTGACATCTGACCATAGCAGGCCACGGCCCAGCCCCGTGTAGGTGGGTGCCGTGCACTCCAACAGAAAGGCCCCATCTGACAAACAGTCAGGGTATCACCAGGGAATGATTTGTCCCTGTGGCATCAGTGTGGTGCAGTATGCACAGCCAGTGCGCTCAGGAGCAGAAGGTCACAGGTTCAAATTCTAGCTGTGCTCCCTGCCAACTCTGTCCCCATAGTTTTATCCAGTAATAGACCGTGGTAAGAAAGACAGAACCTATTATTAGCATGGTGGCAGAGGGGTTACAGGTGGTGGAGGGGGCAGTGGCACCTGGCTGCAGCAGACCATGGCCTAGCCCGGTCTATGTGGGTGCCGCGCACTACAACAGACAGGCTCCGTATGACAAACCGTCATGGTACCTCCAAGGAATGGTCTGTCCGTGTGGCGCAGTATGCACAGCCATTGTGCTAAGTAGCAGAAAGTCACAGGTTCAAATCCTAGCTGTGGTCCCTGCCAACTCTGTCCCCATAGTTTTATCCAGTAATAGACCGTGGTAAGAAAGATGGAACCTATTATTGCAGATAGAATAAACATGCCTGGAACACCTACATTTTACCCTACAGAGCACAGGCACCACAAACAGGCACATTACCTAGAGCAGAGTCTGCCAAATGCAGTCCGGGAGGGCTACAAATCATTCAGATGTCATGCTGTCTCCAATATAAGGACATGTTAGCATGGTGGCAGAGGGGTTACAGGTGGTGGAGGGGGCAGTGGCACCTGGCTGCAGCAGACCATGGCCTAGCCCGGTCTATGTGGGTGCCACACACTGCAACAGACAGGCTTCGTATGACAAACAGTCATGGTACCTCCAGGGAATGATCTGTCCCTGTGGCATCAGTGTGGCGCAGTATGCGCAGCCAGTGTGCTCAGGAGCAGAAGGTCACAGGTTCAAATCCTAACTGTGGTCCCTGCCAACTCTGTCCACATAACTTTATCCAGTAATAGACCGTGGTAAGAAAGACGGAACCTATTATTGCTGATAGAATAAACATGCCTGGAATACCTACATGTTACCCTACAGAGCACAAGCACCACAAACAGGCGCATCACCCAGAGAAGAGTCTCCCAAATGCAGTCCTGGAGGTCCAAACAACATTCAGGTTCCATGCTGTCTGCAATAAAGATGCCTGTGCTGTATGTCTATGCGCCGCCCCCATGGTATGCAGATGTATCTCATGCATATTCATCAGGGACAGCATGAAAACCCGAACATGGTGCGGCCCACCAGGACCGGAGTTGGGAACCCCTGTCCAAGAGCAGCGGTCAACAGGGGCGGAAACACCCGCACCCACAGGCCCCAGTATTCACAGCCTCCTGGAGAGGCAGGATGTTGGGCCCTGTGTGCATCTCCCAATACTAGCACTTGCATACCCTAGCAATGCCACCCAAAACCAGGGAATACGGTACACAGATAGCAAAAGGTTGCTATGAGAACTGGCACATAGCAATCCCTAAGGTTAGCACAATCTGCCCAGTGGGCTGTACCATACCAACCTCTGTGATGTCTGTGGAGTGTGTGTCAGGTCTGGTACCTGACAGTGTCCACCACCTTGGAGAGAGACCCCAACAGTACTGCATACCATAGCCATGCCTGCACTGTGCCCAGGACTGGTGCGGTGGCCAGGGCTGCCAAAAGCCTTTATAGTTGCACAATGCTGGCATAGGTGTGGGAGTGTGCATCTGTCTATCCAGTGTGTGGTGTTTGCCCACACCCTCCGCAGCCCACACTGCTAGCACTGTTGCCAGTAGTGGCCTGCCAATGTGCATAATGAGGAGCAAGGGACTGTGGGTATAGCCGGACAGGGCGGCCTGGGCAGGATGCACCTGCACAGGGCCCAGGGCAATAGCTGGGACATTGTAGTGCCTGCCCACCGCCTACACAGACAGGGTGGCCACGGCATGTCCTGCTGGGAGGTCACGCTCACCCTGACTGTGCAGTGACCACAGCATGGCTGGGTTCCCCCATCGTGCTACATAGTGTTTTTTGTAAGTGAGATATATGGGCTCTGTTTTCTGGAGCCTAATCACTGACCTATCTTCTTTGTGGGTGTGTGCACATCCCATGTGTGGGTGCACACATCACCTCCATGACCATGCACTATGGACTAGCTAGCAGATTGTCTGCAGTTACTATGTGTGTGTTTGGAACACCTTGCAGGGTGCAGTGGCTGGTGACTCACTTTGCTTGCTGCTGGAGACTGACAGATAGTGGTGAGGGGCAACTGCGCATTACCAAGCCTACTGTCTGTTTGTCACTGCCCTATGTATGGAGGTGTACAGATCCGCATAGACTGGCCTGTAGGGGTGTCTATTCCCCAGTAGGACTGGGGTGGATGGTCCCCTCTACTGTCACCAGTGCAGGGGGATAAAATGTCAATCTGTTGGTTGGAAATCCTGTTTCCCCACCCTGAGTCACAGAGGGTGGGTTGGGTGTTGGTACGTAAACCGCCTATGGGCCCCAAACACCCCCCCCCACCATAAATCATGTGACCACGGCACCCACACAGTGTATGCACTATTCAGGGTGCATCATAGTTCACATGGGCAAGACGTGATATACAGATGAGCACAGGCATAGGCTAAGGGTGTCTGCAGAGACCACCTATCACACAGTGGCACCAATGGGGACCTGTAGCATAGCCTAACCCTGCAAAGCCAGGTGCTGTGGAAATGGTGCTGGCCACCCCACCTCACCCTCAGGGTGAGCTCAGGACCTGCCCACTGTGACGGTCTGTAGCTACTCTGTGGCAGTAACACACATGGTCAGTACCCCCTACCAGGCTGAGGTGCTGTGGGGGTGCACATGGTCAGGACCCTCCACCAGGCCAAGGTGCTGGGGGGGGGGGGTGCATATCGCAACATGTGACCATCTGTAGACTGCTGATTTGCATGTGCAGTGCATCATGGGAGTGGATGGTCCAATCCAACACTGGTAACCACAGCAGACAGTCTGTGTGGTGACCTGAAGTCCCTCTGTAGCCAGCTAGGCATGTAGCAGGAGCTATAGAGATGTAGCCTACTGGCAACTGCACTGGCTGTAGAGCCAGAGGTTATGGGTTTGATCCTACTGTGGTGATATGCGGTAGGGCTGTCTGAGGCATTCCCCTTTAGTTGGTAGCATTAATTAAAACTGCAAAACACCCTCAAGGTCCTGTAACCTCAAATGCCCACACACGCACGCGGCTACGCACGTACCTACACACCACAAATAATCCTTGAAGAGATGGCTGCCATGTCACGGAAGCCAGCCTTTACCCAGACAGATCTCTATCTCCTGGCAGAACTCATCTGCCTCCGCCAGCAGTGCCTCTTCCCTGGCTCATCCCGGAGGCAGAATCTGGCCAGGGTCAGGAGTTCCTGGGAGCGCCTCACCAGGAGGTACAATAGAAGCTCACGTGAGGTAAGTGCATGGGGACAGGCACCCCAACCTAGGATGTGAAGGAGAACACCCTGTAACCAAACCACCTATCAACCACGCACTGCCAGGGAATGTGAGGTGTTGGTGCGTCCAGCTGGGAGTAACGTCTGCCCCCCCAACAACAGAACCGCCATGCCCCCAGGGGGTAGCTGCGACCATCACAGAGAAGGGGTACCCAGTACAATGGTATGGTATGTGGCGCTGTGGCAGCCTCAGTGATGTGCCCTATCCACAGGACACCACAGGCCCATCACAGAGGCCAAGAGACACACAGGTGTATGTCACCTGCCCCTGTCTGCGATCACAAGGCTCAACTATATCCCAAGGATGCTGCAGGCCTCAATTCAGGGGTTCATCCCCCATCCTGGTGCTATAGTATCTGCCCCTGTTTGTGATCACAAGGCTCAACTATATCCCCAAGATGCTGCAGGCCTCAATTCTTGGGTCCATCCCCCATCCTGGTGCTATGGTATCTGCCCCTGTTTGTGATCACAAGGCTCAACTATATCCCCAGGATGCTGCAGGCCCCAATTCATGGGTCCATCCCCCATCCTGTTGCTATGGTATCTGCCCCTGTTTGTGAACACAAGGCTCAACTATATCCCCAGGATGCTGCAGGCCTCAAATCTGGGGTCCATCCCCCATCCTGGGGCTATGGTATCTGCCCCTGTTTGTGATCACAAGGCTCAAACTTTATCCCCAGGATGCTGCAGGCCTCAAATCTGGGGTCCATCCCCCATCCTGGTGCTATGGTATCTGCCCCTGTTTGTGATCACAAGGCTCAACTATATCCCCAGGATGCTGCAGGGAGCACTGCAGAGGCCCACCTCCCATCCTGGCATCAGCTGATGGGCACTGGCAGATGTGTGGAGGTGGCCCACACAAGTGGGCTGTGTCTAGGTTGGAGTGGCCCGCACACAGGGCACATAGGGTCCAAGCCAGGCATGCGCGGGGGCAGTGCACACATGGCGGTGGCCTGGAAAAGGCATGGGGCATGAACATACTACACAATAGGGGCAGGCACTTGTTGTACACAGAGATATATATGTGTTGTGTCAGAGGCCTCTAAATAGTGTGTGTGTCCTCTAATGTCAATGCGCGTTGTCTACCCGACAGCTGGAGGACCTGCGAAAGAAGGCCCCGGAGCTGAGGGCCAAGTACCCGCATTTTATAGAATGCGTGCGGCTGTGAACGGATGGCCCAACGGGACGGTGAGTGATGTGACATGGCCCTGTGGGGCAATGGCTGGCAGATCCACAGGACGCATGTGACTGTCGTGGCTGATGTGTGACCATGGAGATGATTCGTGTTCCCCCTCCCACAGTGGATGCACGTGCTGACATGGTACCAGTGAGGCCGGAGGAGGCGGATGGCGCAGCGGGGCCGGAGGAGGCAGATGGCACAGCAGGGCCGGAGGAGGCAGACGGCGATGTGGGGCTGGAGGAGGACGACGACCTGGAGCCTATGGCAGCAGCCAATAGTGGGGGGGGGGCCAGGAGGAGGGCGCTGAAGGACACAGCGAGGGGGAGGAGGGGGATGGGGAGGAGGAGGGGGAGGCAAGTGTGGAGGGGGCAGGGGAGGGGACTGAGGGGTGGGGGAGGATGGGTGGAGGGGGAGGAGGGCGGTGTTGTGGTGGGGTTCCAGGGGTCAGAGGGGGATCAGGTGGGCAGGGTGGGGGTGGAGCAGGTGGGGGCTGGGGGGGGCAGGGGTTGGGTGGGGGTGGGGGATGGGGGTGGGGGCTGTGACCAGTCCCCATCAGCACAGGCCGCCACAGGGCAGTGGGGGAACCAGCTACCTGCCCCATGATACTGGCGATTGCAACCCTCCTGGACGTGTGCCTGACCCACACATAGCCGCTGACAGGCACAACGTGCATGCAGGCACACAGACAAGGGGCTGCACTGAACATGCATGTGCGGCTGCATGTGACGGCCTGCACTTGGCTGCGGCTGTGCATGCCCAGTGCACACGCCCCGAGGCAGCACACACTCATCATGGGGAAGGTACTGGCAACCCTGACTGTGGTGGCTGACCGGCTCCTGCAAAGGCTAGAGGAGCACGGTGAAGGCGGGGGATTGCACCCGGGCCAACCACAATGTGACGGCGGGGTCTCCCTGGGGTGTCCGTCGGTGGGGGACATGCATGGCACAACCGGCCCTGGTGGAATGGCCCGGGCAATGGCACGTAACAAAAACAACACAGGGACAGGGAGAGACTGGGCCCAAACAGCTGTGACAATGGGGGATTCCATGGACATAGTGCGCCAATGTAAATAAACTTTGTAAAATATGTTTCACATACCTTACGGTGGCAAGATGTCCCACTTTGATAATGTCAGTGTTGTAGTGAATGACACATGGTAGCAACCCACATGCGTCGTCTGTGTGCAGTACAAAGGGGAGAAGTGCAGGGGGTCGTGTACCCATGTCAAGGGAGGGGGGAGACTATGGGCAGCGCATGGGTTAAGCAACCAAAATGGACAAATGC
>CM066035.1:489603092-489748113 GCA_033557465.1 Ichthyophis bannanicus
TCCTCATTCATACTCAAACAGAGCCAGATCCCACAGGCAAAATGCTATCCACTCACTTGTATCCCCCACTCTATCTGCAAGACAAAACAGGCCACGAGCTCCAGAGCCTTCAACATATCTCACTCCCAGTCTCTGGAACTCCCTCACACTAATGTTACAATTGATCAAAGGCCTCCAAACATTTAGGAGAGAAACTCAAAACTTACCTCTTCCGTGCACACTATGGAAACAATAATATAGAACTCTCCCCCCCGCACAAGCTGCATCACAAAACAAACCCTTGGAGAGACACATAACATTCAGCACCCTCAAACTCAAAGAAAATCATAATCAACTGGAATCAAAAGGAAATTCAAAAAGGCTAATCAATTGATCGCTCAGAAGATACCCAATGAAATGGAATCAGGACCCCCAGTGTAAATAAGATGTAGATATGTTACACAATGTACATAGTTCCCCCCAGTTACTTCCAAGAGTTGATATCCTGGTATTGTAAATGACAACTCCCGGGTTCCTGTGGTTGTATGGTTGATGTTGAATGTAAACCGCTCTGATCTAAAATAGAGCGGTATAGAAGAACGGTTAAATAAATAATCAGAGATTATGCAACATTAGTTTATTAGCTTCTTGTTTTAAGCAAAATGTAAATTGTTAATTGTTGTTAACTTGTAATGACAACGGTACTATGTAAAAAGTTATATCACCGTTCTATATAGAATGTTCTGTTCTTTGTTAAAACTGCCACGGATCTTTGCGAAGGGGCGGTTTATAGAAGAAGCTTAAAATAAATACATAAATAAAAACAGCATAGGGGACAAGAGCAATCCCTGAAGTCCCACATTTCGGTTTCCAGGTCTGATTACACAAAAAGCACTGAAAATCACTCCAGGGACCTTCCCTTCGAAACCCAAATAATTCAAGATGGCAAACAGCATATCATGGTCAGCAACTGTCAATGGCCACCACTCATATCACCACTGTAACAAAAACGCTATATGCCCCCTTGCCAAAGTGCTATTCATATCCAAGACCAGAATACCCAATAACCATTCCGCTATTATGATATTTATGAAACCCAAACGGTGAAATTATTCAAACATGCATGATCTGCTAAGAATTGTATAAGTTGAACCATCAACCATTGCTTCCAATATCTTTGCATAGAATGGCCATATTCACTATTGGATGATTAGCTAGAGTCTTCAACGAAACTGGCGCTTGGATCTTTTGGGATATGATGTAAAACAAATATCGCCTATCTCCGAGGGATAGCCACCTTCCAATAGTGAGGGTAACTATAACCTCATAAAGCCAAACATTTGAATGAAAAAAGGCACAGAAAAAACATTAACAAACCGGACCACAAATCTACTGGTGACAACGTTGTAGTATATTTACAAAAGCACCTCTCAAACTCTTTAAAAGATGGTATGCTAAATGAACCCCAGGAGATTTCTCCAACATATGATGAGTCCAACTTCCACCCCTTAAAGAGTAGTACTAGTAGGGGGTCTATAATACATTTCATGTCCATTCATTTGCAACCTGACTAGGCACAGAATGGCCTAGTCCACATCAGCAGGGGGTTTGTAGCGAGGCACACCGGAAAAAGATGATGTGAAATTTTATTCTAATGCTGAGGTTTTGCGTTTCAGCCTCAGCATTAGAAAAAAATTTAACATCATTTTTTCCGGTGTGTCTCGCTTGTTTCTATGTTTCTATTTATCGTTTATAAATAGAAACATAGAAAACATGATGACAGAAAAAATGACCTTAATGGCCTATCTAGCCTGTCCTTCCATATCAACAACTACAACAGTCCCCTTTGTCCCTGTAGAGATCCTCGTTGAGTGTCTCATGGTCTTTGAATTCAGATACTGTCCTCATCTCTACAACCTCCACTGGGAGATTATTCCACGGATCTACCACTCTTTCCGTAAAGAAATATTATCACATATCACTCTGAATCTATCCCTTTTCACGTTCATCTCATGTCCCCTCATAGCAGAGCTTTATTTCAAATGAAAGAGGATCTTCCTCCCGTGCATTTATGCCACAGAGGTATTTAAACATCTTCAATCATATCACTTCCTATCCCGCCTTTCTTCTAAGGTGTACATATTAAGATCCTAAAGGCTGTCCTCATATGCTTTCAATGAAGATCATTAACCATTTTAGTAAGC
The DNA here is from genome assembly GCA_033557465.1 of Ichthyophis bannanicus. Lineage (NCBI taxonomy): Eukaryota > Metazoa > Chordata > Amphibia > Gymnophiona > Ichthyophiidae > Ichthyophis > Ichthyophis bannanicus. The sequence goes on from CM066035.1 coordinate 489,605,276, forward strand.
CACCCTTTGTACCGACGACAGCCTGTTTATATCCTTTTGAAGGTGCGGTCTCCAGAATTGCACACAAATATTCCAAATGTGGTTGCATCAAAGACTTATACAGATAGGCACTATCACTTCCTTTCTTCTGCTGGCCAATCCTCTCCCCCTATGCACTTAAGCATCCTTCTAGATTTGATGTTGCCTTTTCTACCTGTTTAGGTACATTGAAAATGTCCGACACAATCACGCCTTGGTCCCATTCTGTCATTGGGACAGAAGTATGTCACCCCCGTGGATTGTTGCAGCCCAAATGTGTGACCCTAATTTTTTAGCAATAAATCTCAAATGCCAAATTCTAGAACATTTTTCAAGCTTAGCTATTGATCCCTCCTCATATTATCTAGATCTTCCTGGGTGTGTTCTCTGTTGGAGATTTTTGTATAATCTGCAAAGAGGCAAACCTTACCTGACATCCCTTCGCAATATCAATAACAAAGATCTTAAACAGAATCGGACCAAAGACAGGCCCTGAGACACTTCTTGGTTTGGTAACCTCCTTCTCCTCAGAGTGAACTCCATTTATCTGGAGCCTTTGTCACCTCCCACTCAACCAATTTTTTACCCAGTCAGTAACTTTAGGGTCCATTCGCAAGGATGCTTAGTTTGTTTATAAGTTCCATCTTGCGGAACAGTGTCAAATGCTTTCCTGACAATTCTAACACATGCCACATTCTAGGGCTCTCCCTCGGTCTCTAACTCCCTGGTCAACCCAGTCAAAGAACCTCAATCAGATTTTGTCTTACACAGACCATGCCACTATGTGAATCCATGCTGCCTCAAGGCATCCTGCATGAAGTCTAGACTCCAGAAACCTCACTATTTTCTCTTGTCAAGCAAACGCTTTCTAATAATTTTAACTCACCCACCGAGGTTAAATTAAAACTGGCCTGTAGTTTTTATCACCCACATCCTTACTGTCCACTGTTTGTGTAAAGGACCACATATGCCTCTCTCCAGTCCTTCCTGCTTGCCATCCTTGCACACCTTTAGACAATTGAGGGCACTGTAACTTTTTCTGTCATTAGTAACTGCTGCATACATCACTTGTTGCTGGACTTGCTGAATGCACTAAAAGCACTTGTTTGGTCAATATACTGTCCTCTGATTCCTTATATGATTGGTGGAAACTGTTTGGGACACTCAGGATGCTCATGGTCCCGAAATGTTTTGACTGCAAAGCCATCATGCTGGCCTTTTAGGCCCAGGAATCTTGCCCTTAAATCTCTTGCTGGACACACACCTTGCCTGTAGTTGCCAACAGTTGCTGTGTCTCCAGGGCAGCAGGCCGACCAGAGCCCCAAGGTGTAATGGCATATTTGGATTGTATGCCCATCATACATGCTTGGGTTACCATCCTATCTCCATTGATTTTCAGCGAATGACACAAGTGGCATAGTTATAGGGTTGACATAGTGCATAGGAAATGGGAGCATCATCATACTGTCATTTGTGTTGCATGGCTCCTTAATGCACATTTCAAGTGTTCAGTGCATGCAAAGCACAAGGAACATAGACTCATGGCTAAATGATGGAGTACAAACATACATCATGTCCAATATGACACCCTTTGGTGTTTCTCTTTCTTGGTGTGTGCCCCAAAGAGCATATTCTATACGAGGCACAACGTTTAGCAGTGTTGCATTGCTTGGTAGTAGACAATTTTTCCCAGGGCTCTACAACATTTCACAGAACATTGGTTTTATTGTGAACTTTTGCTGTATGGTAACATTTTGCAACTGAGAGAGTGAGGTCCATCTTTGTGAGCAGTGGGATCTGAGGGCACTCATGGCCTGACTCTGCCTGCTGCAATGTCAATGATTTTCTGGTATATCTGTTGAGAGGCTGCGCAACAAGGGAGCAAATAACCAGAGAGAGGACTAACCTGATCAGGAACATATGGTCCCTTTCCATTTAGGGCATCCAGTAAGTCGGCAAGATGCAGCAGCCATCATAGTTAAGCCACTCCCCTTTTTAGTAGCACCGATTTTCAACTTGCTAACCCGCTTAGCCCTGCTGTGATGAAAGATAGGCGAGGTTTTCCCTCGCTTATCTTTCAGTACAAGGGAAATGTAACGGGTGTCGAGGTAGCATCAAAAATTGGTTGCTACCAGGCTAGCTCCTGTGGCTTCCTGGGTGTGCGGCGAGACCTGGATTTTTCATTGCTGGGGCCGCCCCGGCAATTGAAAAATCCAGGTTAGATGGGTTGCGCGGGTTGGGCCTCATGCGTCGACGTGGCGCATAGCATTCGCACAGATGAAAATTGAGCCCATAATATATATCAATTGGGCAAGTTTACTAAAGCAGAGCTAATGTGTGTTTATATTGCATGATAGCCGGGAGTGCCAAAAGCAGCCATGTTAAAAATACTGAACTACCAGAGCAGCGAGCAGATAGGCGTGATTAAGGCAGAAAGTAGACAGAGAGAGGGTGGAGAGAGAGCGCACGGCTGGGGCAGGTATGCTAATCATGCTAGCTACACAAACACACCGCTAGGATGGTGCGGGTGCAACTACTGGCTGCCTCTGACTAGATGCTAGTTGCATCGCTATGCTCGTGCGTTCTAAATGCACAGTTCATATGCAAGTGTTAGGAAATATAAAGGGCAGAAGCAGGGTAAGCAAGAAAAAATAGGGCAAATAGGTGATGTTAACTGAATACCTGGGTGTCTGCCTAGAGCACATGCTTCAAGGGCCTGTATGGCAGTGGACCACAACAGCCTGACAACCACAAAACCAGGGTCCTCAGGTTAGGAGTGACCCTGGTGTGGTAGTGAACAACCAGCCACAGAAACATCAACAGCTATCTTGACTGACTCCTGTTCATGTCTGCATATACCCTGGATAGTTGTCAGAGGGCCGATGGTGTTATGTGCTGGAGGGGTGTCAGGAGATAGGACCTGTGCTCTGTGCATCAGCCAGTACTGGCCACAAAGAGTTGAAGTGAGCAGACTAGATAAGGAGGTGGGGCATGCAAATAAGAAGTTGAGCATACTGACTACATGGCAGTGTTGCATGAAGTGCTGTCCAACCTCTCCTTCCCTGAATAGAGGGGCATGTAGCAGTGCATATGTGGATCTAGGAGTGCCCCACATTTTCCTGTGTGCAGGTATCCTCTCACTATGACCAAGGGGGGGGGAGGGTGGAAGTTGGTTGATGCCTGCTGATCCAGAACAACTACTTAATACTTCTAGCACTGAAAATGGGCTTTTGGCAATGGAGTTCACTGATTGTGGGCTCCTCACTGCCCCCCTCACCCCCATGCCCAGGGGTTGAGGTGTTCTATAAAACTAGGGAGCTCTTGTGGGCTATGGCCTCTTTCTCCCTGACAGATGGGATGCTCAGACTGGTTTGCTCACCTCCATAGGGCTCCTTGCTGTTGGTGGGGCGGGGGGGGGGCATGGCTGCTCTCTGTGGACTGACTTCACATATCTTGAAGATATCAGGCTGGTAGACTGCCCAGAGGATGTGTTTCCCCTCCCTCCTTCCCTTCCTCCTCTACCGTGATACTGCTGGGCCTAAAGTGAAGCACATCTCTACAGTGGCCATACACCCTCCCTGTATGGCTCCCGATTGGGAGCCCTGCAGGGAGCACAGAGGTAAGCTCCTCCCCACTCCCCACTCCCCACTGAGACCTCCAATCAGCCTGGTGCTACAGCAGCTACAGCAACCAAGTATTATTTATAGACTCTTATATACCGCACTATTAGGCATCAGCGCGGTTCACAAAAAACAGTGAGATACACAATTCAACAGTACTTTGTGTTTACAGAAAACAGGTACCTTTTAAAAGAAGAGCCACTCTCACTGCCAGTCTCTTTCCACCACGCCAGACTAATCGGGAGCCCTGCAGAGAGCATGGAGGTAAGCTCCACCCTGCTCCTCACCGAGACCTCCAACCAGCCCAGTGCTACAACAGCTACAGCAGCCAAGTACCCTTTAAAAGTAGAGCTGTGCTTAGGCGCGTCTACATCTGGCAGCCTGAACCTGAAAGCCTCACCAGAGGTCCCTTTGGTGTGGCCCTTAGGTGTGAGCCCTCTCAGGACCAGTGTGAAATAAACCCCAAGAGCTGAAATAAAGAGAAGGAAGATTGGCAACCCCTCAGACAGACCAACCACCAAGACTCCAACTCTGAATAACTGGGTCTACTCTGAGACTCCACACACCAGCTCTCTCGGCAGCTCCATTTAACTAGTCATTCTCACCCAAGACCATTTTCAACATGCATCACTATTTCTCAGTCACTATCATTATACTTCTCATCACACATGCAATTGCCCACAGCTCAACATTCACATCAACAGCAACCATCCCCACTACTGACCATCCATGTCACAGACATGTATGGTCTCCTAATCAAGCCATGCACTAGAAACCCTTCCAACCTCCTCAGAATTCACCCATTACTCTCCTCCAACCATGCAGAATATCTTTCCCTTCCCTCCCTCCTTCAAATGCAGACTCATCAATGCAAGATTCTTATACTACAAGATCCCTATCCTGCTGGATCACATAAAGGACAATCAAATAGATATTGCTTGCATTACAGAAACCTGTCTTGAGGAAACAGATAGCATCCTCCGAAAACAAATGGCCATATTCTGCCTACCAACTTTTCAACCAGACAAGACTTAACAAAAGAGGAGGAAGCATACTCATCATAGCCAAGGAAGTACTACTGTACAATTCAAGATCACCCATCACAAATCCTCCCAAAACATGGACACGATCTCCAGCTCCAACCCTCATCTCTCTTTCTGCCTAGCGTACAGACCCCCCCCCCCACTCAGAATCCAGCGACCTCTCCCCACTCCTTGAGGAAGCATGCAAAGACCATCTTAAGAACAAATGGTTCATTCTCCTGAGAGATCTCAACCTGCCTTTACTATCAAACAAACAAGCAGCTCCTTCTTACAGGCCACAGAGGCACAACAACTCAACCAAATAATAGCAGAATCAGCACACAGCAAGGGTGCAACACTGGACCTCATATTCACACCAGCAAACTGGCCACACCATGACCTCGCATCAATGACTTGATGCTCCTCTGTTCCCTGGTCTGATCACAGACTAATTACCTTCTTCCTCCCCAGAAACAACAATTACCACACAAACACCCATCCTTCGAAACACACATGAAGATTCAGATATTTTGACAAGCAATCATTCTTAACCACCATCGAACCACTAATGCAAATAAACACAGAACAAATTGATACAAATAGCCTAGACTGCAGTGTCAATCAATGGAACAACCTCATTGTATCCTACACAACTAAACAATAGTCTTTACAAGAAATGTTCCCACCTGGCCCACTCCAGAGCTTAAACTAATGAAGAACAAGCTCCGACATCTCGAACGCAGGTAGAGATGTCACAAGAACCCAGATACCCAAGAGGATTACTCAAAGACCCTAAAGCAATGCTTTGCCCTCACACTACCTAAGAAAAGAGAACACCACATGAAACTATTTAGCTCAACTCTCAACAAACCCAGAGAACTTTTTAACATTGCACAACAGCTCATCAAAGCACCCACTAGCACAAGACCTATCATGTCCATCTCACCAAACATGATGGCAAAACACCTACAAGCCAAGTAAGCAAGAGCCTCCATATCTGCAACTCTAGTTAGCCATATGAACATCTTCTCCAATGTTCCTAGCTCTGAGACCTGGCTAGCTTTTAGACCCATCGCTTCTAGGCAGCTTGAGAGCATAATAGTTAACCTGAACAATACCACCTTCCCATTGGACCCATGCCCATTCCCATGGATCTTTTACCACTAATCCAACACATTATCCATTCTTCCCTCGAGCTTGGTTCCATGCCAACCACCCTGAAGCTAGCATCAATCAGGCCACTGCTGAAATCACCTATGCTTGACCCAGCCTCCCCATCTTCATACAGACCTATCTCAAGTATCTCATCATTTGCCAAGATACAGTAATTGAAAAAGTAGTCCAGATCCAGATGCAGGATTTCATCAAATCGCATTCTCCCCTTGACGAGCAACAGCATGGCTTTAAGCCCTTCCATAGCACCAAAACTACTAATTTCACTATTGGACAATCTAATTAGAGCACTGAAAAAAATCACTCAAGGTTTAATCCTGTTTTTTTGGATTTATCTGCAGCCTTTGATTCAGTCACACATACCCAGCTCATGGCACGCCTCCATGAAATTGGTCTTAGGAACAAGACACTATCCTGGTCCCAGTCATATCTCTCTGATCACACTCAACAAATCCATATAGATTCACAAAATTCAGAATCATTCAAGTTCCTGCAAGGCTTACCTCAGGGCTCCACACTTTCCTCCTTACTTTTCAACATCTTTATCCAACCCCTGTGCAAGATCATCCAAACCAACAAAGTCCTTTACCATTTCAGTGCAAATGATATCCTCATCTACTCCCACTTCACCACCAACAACCCCGACTACTCACCAATTAGCAGGTGTCTAGAAGAAATCACACAATGACTCACCTTAAGAACATAAAATAAGAACATAAGATATTCCATACTGGGTCAGACCAAGGTCCATCAAGCCCAGTATCCTGTTTCCAACAGTGGCCAACCTAGGTCACAAGTACCTAGCAGTATCCCCAAAAGACACAGGTTCCACAATGCTTATATTGGGGCAAGCAGTGGATATTCTGGGTTCACTTTATAAATGGTTTATGGACTTTTCCTCCGGGAACTAGTCCAAAGCTTTTTTAAACCCAGCTACACTAACAGCTTTTACTACATCCCCTGGTAGCAAATTCCAGAGCTTGATTACACATTGAGTGAAAAAATATTTTATCTTATTAATCTTAAATAGGTTACCCTTTAGCTTCATTGCATGCCCCCTAGTCTTTATATATTTTGATGGCGTAAACAATTGATCTACGCTTACCCGTTCCACTCCATTCATTAATTTATAAACCTCTATCATATCTCCCCTCAGTGTCTCTTTTCCAGGTTGAAGAGCCCTAACCTTTTTAGCCTTTCTTCATAGGGGTATCCTTCCATCCCCTTTACCATTTGGGTGGCTCTTCTCTGTACCTTTTCTAATAATGCTATATCCTTTTTAAGATATGGTGACCAGAATTGCACCCAATATTCAAGGTGTGGTCGCACCATAGAATGATACAGAGGCATTTTAATATCCTTTGTTTTATTCTCCATTCCTTTCCTTATGATACTTAGCATTCTATTTTCTCTCTTGCCACCACTGCACACTAGGTGGAGGGTTTTAACATGTTATCCATGATTACACCTAAATTTTTTTCCTGGGTAGTGATTCCTAATGTGGAACCTTGCATCATGTAACCATAGTTTGGGTTGTTCTTTCCTAGGTGCATAACTGTGCACTTGTCCACATTAAATATCATGTGACATTTGGATGCCCAGTCTTCCAATTTATCAATATCCTCTTGCAATTTTCCACAATCCTCATGGGTTTTAACAACTTTGAACAGTTTTGTGTCATCAGCAAATCTGATAACCTCACTCGTTATCACCATTTCCAGGTCATTTATGAATACGTTAAAAAGCAGCAGACCCAGCACAAATCACTGGGGTATAACACTAGTCAGCTTTCTCCATTGGGAAAATTGGCCATTTAACCCTAGCCTCTGCTTTCTATCTTTAAATCAGTTCCTGATCCACAATAGTACACTGCCTCCTATCCCATGAGTTTTTAATTTTGCCAAACGTCCGTGATGAGGGACCTTGTCAAAGGCTTTCTAAAAGTCCAGATACACTATATCAATTAACTCACCTTTGTCTACCTGTTTATTCACATCTTCAATAAAACATAACAGATTAGTGAGACAAGATCTTCCTGGCTAAAGCCATGTTGGCTGTCTCCAATTAAGCCATGAGTATCTGCATGTTGAGTAATTTTGTTCTTTATGATGGTTTCAACTATTGTTCCTGGTACCGACGTCAGGCTCACCGGTCTGTAGTTTCCCGGATCACCCCTGGAACCCTTTTTTAAAAATTGGCGTTACATTGGCCATCCTCCAATCTTCAGGTATTACAGATAATTTTAATGATAGTTTACAGATTACTAATAGTAGGTCTGCAATCTCATATTTCAGTTCTTTCAACACTTTTGGATGTATACCATCCAGTCCACGTGATTTGCTACTCTTCAGTTTATCAATAGTTGTAACATAGAAACATAGAAATATGATGACAGAAAAAGACTACATGGCCTATCTAGTCTGTCCTTCCATATCAACAACTACAACAGTCCCCTTTTTGCCTTTAGAGATCCTCTGTGTTTGTCCCATGCTTTTTTGAATTCAGTTACTGTCCTCATCTCTACCACCTCCACTGGGAGACTATTCCACGGATCCACTACTCTTTCCATAAAGAAATATTTCCGCATATCACTCCTGAATCTATCTCCCTTCACCCTCACCCCATGTCCCCTCATAGCAGAACTTGCTTTAAATTGAAAGAGGCTCTCTCCCTGAACATTTATGCCACAGAGGAATTTAAACATCTCAATCATATCACCTCTATCCTGCCTTTCCTCTAAGGTGTACATATTAAGATCCTTCAGTCTGTCCTCATATGCTTTATAATGAAGACCACTAATCATTTTAGTAGCCACCGTCTGCACCGACTCCATCCTGTTCACATCCTTTTGAAGGTGCGGTCTCCAGAATTGCACACTATACTCCAAATGAGGTCGCACCAAAGACTTATACAGAGGCATTATCACCTCCTTTTTTCTGCTAGGCATTCCTCTTTGTATGCACCCAAGCATCCTTTTAGCTTTGCCATCGCCTTTTCTACCTATTTAGCTACTTTAAGATCATCAGACACAACCACACCTAGGTCCCGCTCTTCTTTAGTGGACAAAAGTACTTCACCCCCTATACTATATTGCTCTCTTGGATTGCTGCAGCCCAAATGCATGACCTTACATTTTTTAACATTAAATCCCAGCTGCCAAATTCTAGACCATTCTTCAAGCTTAGCTAGATCCCTCCTCATGTTATCTACACCTTCCTGGGTGTCTACTCTATTGCAGATTTTGGTATCATCTGCAAAGAGGCAAACCTTACCCGACAGCCCTTCCGCTATATCACTAACAAAGATGTTAAAAAGAATTGGACCAAGGACAGATCCCTGGGGCACACCACTGGTAACATCCTTCTCCTCAGAGTGAGCTCCATTTACTTGTACTCTTTTTCGCCTCCCACCCAACCAATTTCTAACCCAAGCAGTAACTTTAGGGTCCATCCCTAGGGTGCTCAGTATGTTTATAAGTCGCTTGTGAGGAACAGTGTCAAAGGCTTTACTGAAACTAAATACACCACATCTAGGGCTCTCCCTCAGTCCAACTCCCTGGTCACCCAGTCAAAGAAATCAATCAGATTTGTCTGATAAGACCTGCCTCTGGTGAATCCATGCTGCCTCAGATCCTGTAATCCGCTGGACTCCAGAAACCTCACTATTTTCTCTTTCAGCAGTGTTTCCAATAATTTACTCACCACCGAAGTTAAACTAACCTGCCTGTAGTTTTCAACCAGATCCTTACTTCCGCTTTTGTGTAAAGGCAGCACATGAGCCTCTCTCCAGTCCTTTGGCACCACTCCAGACTCCAACGAGGCATTGAAAAGATAAGTCAGTGGAGCTGCTAGAATGTCCCCAAGTTCCCTCAGTATTCTAGGGTGTATCCCATTGATACATCTTCCCGGTGTATCAATATTTCTTTCAATTCTTCCGCAGCATCTCCTTTAAATATCATTTCAGTCATGGGTAACATTCTACATCTTCCTCAGTGAAGACCAAAGCAAAGAATTCATTGTCTCTCTGCTTTGGCCTTGTCCCCTCTTAGTGCCCCATTTTACCCCTCTATCATCTAATTGTCGCACTAACTCTCTCACAATTATTTTGCTACAAATGTACTTGAAAAAGTCTTTATTATGCATTTTTGCTTCCACAGCTCAGCATTCACAACCTGTTTATCAATCCAAACAAAACAGAGATTCTGCATGTCACCAGGCACTCTCCCTTCTCTCTGCCAGACACTTTCAAACCTAACACTGCACGTGAATCACCAAATAAAATATCTAGGCATAATTCTTGATCAGAGCTTAAGCTTCAGTGCTCAAATCAAACAAGACACCAGAGCAGTGTATCACCGATGATCTTGCATAGGGGCTGGATGTGGATGGGTCCCCACCACCCGACCCAGGCCATGGCAGACCTGCCTATGGGTTGGGCAGCAGGGGCACACTGGGCCATTCACGGGCATGCAGGGCCATCCTTGGGCCCAATTCTGGATGTTCCCACGGACCAGAATCAGGTCTAAATGGCTCGTCTTGCCTGGTGCCATCCGGACGGTCTAGATATGCCCCAATGAGAATCAGGTTCCACTTGTTCCTGAGAAATCAGTGTGGAGGAGGGAAGCTCCAATAAGAACCATTAGACGAACAGTATGGTTTTTGATCTTTTCACAGAGTCAAAACCCTCTTAATAGCACTTTTTGACACCCTTATCTTCAGAATGGACATTACAAAACAAGCTTTCATCCTTGTCTTCCTGGATATCACATCTGCCTTTGACAATGTGAACCATAACTTTCTCCTCACAAGACTTAACCAAATAGGCATAAAAGAAACTGTACTCAACTGGTTCAAGTCCTATATCTCCAACCATGTCCAATATGTACAAATAGAGCAGGAATCATCTGTAACCTTCCCCCAAGAACAAGGAATTCCTCAGGGATCTGCCCTTTCTGCCCTCCTGTTCAACCTATACCTCCAACCAATATGCTCTATCTTCAAAAAACACAAAATTAAATATATATATGCTGACAATATTATGTTGTCCTCTAGAGAGTCCTGAAGAAACCTGAAGAAACTTTATAAACCAGAAGAAGATGATCTTACCGAGCTCAATTGTCACAATGGATGGGACCCAGTGATCGAAGCCTCTGAGGATAAGTACTGCTTTCTATGTTCACCAACATTTATGATATTTGAGCTCAAATATAATTTACAGACTGCTAGATGAGAACTTTGGGGTGATACATTTTTATTTGGGAAAAGGTTCATGTGAGTAGTTAACTAAATTGGAACATTTTACACAAATGTTTATTTCCACTTTATTAGTTAATTTGTAATAATTTGTATACACTGTAGGACACTTTCTTTATTAAAGTACTGGCGTGACTAGAATAAACTTAACATTCTACCATCTGGGTGTGTCTTTCACTCTTATCCTTTAGATAATTTATTTATTCTGTGTTCTCTACCCAAGAGGGGAGCAAGGAGTATTCCAGTTTGAACTTAGTATTCTTGTACTCCCTGCCACACACTAAGTGGGTGAGACGGTGATAACATTTACCCAACTACCGTGAACAGCTCCTACACAAGGGGAAGCCTATGTTATCTTGTGCCAGGTGGGGATGGTTGGATTTACAGTAGTAAAATATATTTCTTTTATTATATTACTTTAGTTTGAAACTTCAGAATTTCATGACTACTCAATGAATATGATATTGCAAAATCTGAGTAGAATACAAAGTTAAAAATATGGTAACATTTCATTATCTTCTTCTTAATAATTTATAGTAATAGAAAACTTGCAATGTCTAAAAATAAAATGGATTTTTTCACAAAATTAATTTACATGTGAAGAGTTAATCTTTATGTAATCAATACCATAAAGACTGAAATTTATCATGTCCACTTCCACACTTCCTCCTTGAATATCTGAAAGGAGCTTCAATTTATTAGTCTAGAATGCCTGACTCTTCATTAGATAATCACTTAGCAGAGAGTGTAGGGCTTTACAAACAATCATTTAATCTCACATTTCATTAAAAAGCAAAGAATCTAAACCACTCTGATTCATTCTGTGAAAGTAATACTGCTTACAAGTATGTTAAAAGGAAGCAGTTTGCAAAGCTAGCCAGTTCTTAACATGTTTATTAAAGTATGCTCCATTTTGCTGAGGCTGTTAAACCTGTCTGCTCTTTGTAGTAAGCAAAACATAAAGAGGCAGATTACATATAGGCTGGTTATCTCCGGTGGACACGTTTAAATCAGGTATGGGCGTGATTCAGTCCTAATTCCGCATTCGTGACTATAGACAGGCCTGCGTTTATGGAATCGGCACATAGACGTATCTGGCACGTCCAACATGCTGTTCAGCCGGACTGTGCACGTATTCAGAGTGAGAGCCGCCCATTGGTTCAGGCACAGGCCATAGAGTGAAGCAGGGAAACCTGTCCCCACTAATATTATGGGACACGGGTAGGTGTTGAAATGGTTTTGGAAGTTCCTGTGCTCACCATATTCTGGACATTTGCACATGTCTTATCGTGCCTTTCTCCATGATATACGCCTCTGATGGCCACGCCTTCTCAGTTAAAAAGTGCATCTCCTAAGCTGCTGATCTTATTCACAGCTTTTTGCTAATGCAAACTAGACATAAATATTAATGATAAATGAATGCTGATGCAAACAAGACTATATACTAGTCTTTTTCATTCCCAGAAAGTGCTAAGTAATCTCAGTAATCTAATATATTATCAGAGAAAGTAAATATTAACATGTTTGTCATGACATACCTTGCATCAAAAAGTACTCGCAGTAAGAAAATGTTTCAGTTATTCTTGCATTGGTCATCTCTAAAAACACTCTTTAAAATGCTAAGTATGGACCCTTACCAAGTTCACAAAAACCTTAACTATGCAATTCCCCAAAAGTATGTTCTTTTAATGACTATAGCCGTCTGGCTATGGCATCTGTTTTCCACATATCTTGGTACTGGAATTTCTCACAGCAGCTCCCTATGTGTGGCTACATCTGTCCCCTCTAACGCTCACTCTCTTTCTTGGCTTATTTCAGTCTGTATACATCCACTATCTGTGGGGCAACCATGTCTGTCTTCCCACAGTCTGCTTTGTTTCAATGCTCCCCTGGTCAGACCTGTGTGGACATGGGAGGGGGGGGGGATCCCTGTGCCATCATACTAAGTAGCCAGCCTCTAGATATATCACACTCTCGCAGCTTGCATAGATCCTGGACTGGGTAAAGATGTTGGCCTCATGGCACAATCTGGGGAATGTTGGCACAACATCAGTCATGTCTCCCAGTGCCTGGCACAGCTGATGTATGGCTGCCTATTACACTGGCACCTGGTGACACTGCTGTCATCTGTAAGGTCCAGGTACTGATCAGGCATTCAAATCCCTGAATTGCAGATCAGCACACCAGATCCACCCGTGCAACCCTCAAACCACACACACACTCACTTGCAGGAACAAATTGTAGAACACAGCAAAAGGTTTTCTAAGTACTGGCCTTATTTTACATTTCTGGCAGCAATAAACATCATACACATCTCTGAGGCAAATCACGCCCTCATTCCGCCCCGCTCGGCTGTGGGCTGAAACCCTCCGTTCAATCACCATGGACGTCCTCGTGTGCTGTGTACTGGAATATGCCTGTAGACATACATGTCTCCTGCGCATGTGCGAATGACCTATTTGGGTTCTGTAATGATGCCCAAGCTGTTTTTGTCTTGATCAATTGATGCATGGGCCAGACCAGGGATGGCGCTGTTCATTCTCAGTTAGCACAACATAGGAAAATAAAGTTAATTGCCTATAATAACAGGGAACAGAAAAACTCATTATGTTAGAAAATAGACATATTGATGACAAAGTATTTTCAAACTTTTGCAATTTGACAAAAAACATCAAAACATTTCAAATTAGCAAACAGAATTGCAGTTAGCATAGAGAAAATTTATAGTTTTGCTAGATGATTAGAAGTGCTCACATTAAAACAAACAAGTCAACACTGATTGTTTATACAAATGAGTTTTTGATAACCTCAGTTATACCTATTCATTTTGCACCATCTCAGCAATAACCCAGAGATTGTGTTCTCTTGGTTTTATGCAAATATGTATCATCCATTTAAGCTAACAAGCTGTAAAAGTATGTGCTCATTAAATATAACGACTTTGAAGAATGACATCTTGGGACTTGACAAGATCATTGTGCTTTAGGGATGCATATCAAAGTGGGCAATAAGACAAAAAACAAAATAAGATGTTTTTTTTCATGTTTAACATAGTAAAATATCTCTGATTAGATCTACATCAGAATATAACATAAGAACTGCCATACTGGGTCAGACAAAGGTCCATCAAGCCCAGTATCCTGTTTCCGACAGTGGCCAATCCTAGGTCACAAGTACCAAGCATACATGTTCCACAATGTTTTTCCCGGGGCAAGCAGTGGATTTCCTGGGTCCCTTTATGGAACTTTCTTCCAAGAACTTGTCTAAACCTTTTTTAAATCCAGCTACACTAACAGCTTTTACTACATCCCCCGTTAACGAATTCCAGAGTTTGATTACGCATTGAGTGAAAAATATTTTCTCTTATTAGTCTTAAATGGGTTACACTGTAGCTTCATTGTGTGTCCCCCTAGTCTTTCTACTTCTTTAAGTTGTAAACAATTGATCTATTTTTACCCGTTCCAGTCCATTCATTAATTTATAGACCTCTATCATATCTCCCCTTTGCCTTCTCTTTTCCAGGTTGAAGAGCCCTAAGCTTTTAAGCCTTTCCTCATAGGTGTATCCTTCCATCCCCTTTACCATTTTGTTGGCTCTTCTCTGTAACTTTTCTAATTCTGCTATATCCTTTGTAAGATACAACAATCAGAATTGCACACAATATTTAAGGTGCGGTCGCACCACAGAATGATACAGAGCCATTATAATGTCCTCTATATTTTTCATTAGTTTCCTTATGATTCCTAACATTCTATTTGCTTGCTTGACTGCCACTGCACACTGAGTAGAAGGTTTCAATGTATTATCCACGATGACGCCTAAATCGTTTTCCTAGGTGGTGGTTCCTAATGTGGAACCTTGCATTGTGTAACCATTGTTTGGGTTGTTCTTTCCTAGGTGCATCTTTATTAACAGAAATTAATCTCTTTTTGATACAAACCTGTAACATGCCAAATATCTTGCTCAGGCCTAAGAAGCCAATTTGCATGTCTCTTTTGATTGGCAGAGACAGTAACAAACAGGCATTAACCTCTCCATTAACATGATACACTTCTGATCTGTTTGCATCAGATAAGAGTACGTCTCATACTCAGAAATATTTCAACCAATATTCCTATATAGCTCTTTAAAGACTTAAATAAAAATTCTACACACTTCAACAAGAGTTTTAAAATCCTGCACCCACCTAAGGATACAGTTGTGGTCAGCATTATTGGCACCCTTGCAGTTCAACCCCTTAATATCCAGTATCTCCTAAAAATAAAAGTGGCCAGTGAAATGGCTTTTGACTATATATGCACACATATTTGACACATAAAATAATCAAATAAAACATGGCCAATTAAAAAAGCAAATAGTAGAAACTAGTATGAAAACAATGAATTTGCCAGGACATGATTATTGTCACCCTTATAAACAATTCAAATTGATTTGAACAGAAGAACCACATGCCCATTGCAATAAAATTAGAAGCATCCATGATCAATTTTTAGTGCTCACATAACTTGAATCAACCAATGAATGATGATTGTAATGTTTAAAAGGACCACATTCATTACAGTGAAGACAAGAGAGCTGCCTGAGATTGTCAGAAAAGCCATTATCACCAAACATCAAACTTCAAAGCGCTACAAGACCATCTCCAAAGACCTTGGGATCCCTGTGTCTATAGTTCACAATGTTATTAAGAAGTCTTCTGCTCATGAAACTGCAAATAACCTCCCAGGTGGTGGGAAGAGGAAAATCAATCCAAGAAGTCTTTGAAGGTTAGAGCAAACTGTTGGAAAAACACAACATACAACATTAAATGAGCTTAAGGCTGCCCTGGAGTAATCTGGAGTGGTGGTTTCAACCCGCACCATATGCCATGCACTAAACAAAGAAAGACTTCATGGGCGAAGGCCAAGGAAAATCCAACTGCGCAAAGACAGGCATAAAAAGGCAGGCCTGATCTTTGCCCAAACTCACCTTGAGAAGCCACAGTTCTCTGGGAAAATGTTCTGTGGACAGATGAAACCAAACTTGAGCTATTTAGCTATGTAGACCAGCGATATAGTTACAGGTGAAGAAATGAAGCTTATAAGCTGAAAAACACCCTTTCTGCAGTTAAATATGGTGGAGGTTCCATAATGTTGTGGGGCTGCTTTGCTGCCTCAGGAACTGGAGGCCTGGAATGTATTAAAGGAATCATGAAGTCAGAAGACTACCAAGGTATTCCCTGGGTTACCTAGTACAGTCAAACCTCGGTTTTCGTTGGCCCCGGTTTTCGTACGTTTCGGTTTTCGACGTCTTTTCTGACTGAGATGTTGTCTCGGTTATCGGATATCGCCTCGGTTTTCGTTGTGTTACTGAACAGCTGATGGTCCCAATAGTGGCTGGTGCTGCTCCTCCTATGGGCAAGGGCAGGAATGTGGACAAATTGCCAGCCTCCATGTGCCTCCCCAGTCCCGGCAGCACTACCCCCCGGACTCACCGATCGCGTGTTGAAGCGAAAGTCAGCTGAGCAAGAGTCAGAGTCAAGAGCCAAGGATTGCACAGAGAGGAAGGCCCTGATCTCTCCACCGCCTGCCTGTTCTCTGGAGCGCCCCCTCAGGCTCGGAGGTAGCAGGGTAGCTGTCAATGTAAGCAGGAGATGTTGCAGTGCCGTACAGTACAATATCTGTGTGTTTGCTGTCCTGTGGACGATCGGGCAGGTGAGAGAAGTGACAGGAGCTGGGTGTCTGGAACGGATTAATTGAATTTACATTATTTCCTATGGGAAATATTGCTTCGGTTTTCGTACGTTTCGGTTTTAGTCAGTCTTCTTAGAACGGATTAATAATGAAAACCGAGGTTTGACTGTATCAGAAAGCTAGTTCTAGGTCAAAGATCATGGGTCCTTCAGCAGGACAATGACCCAAAGCACACATCCAAAAGTACAAAAGAATGGTTTAAAAGGAATAAATGAACTGCTTTAAACTTGTCAGCATGCATTAGAAGTTTTAACCTCTGTCCCTTCAGTCTTCTTGTATTTCCTTGCTAATATGTGCTTTTTAGTGCAGCTCGTCTTCCTCAGGCCAGCTGTTTGTTTTCTTTTTCATACCCCTCCATCTCACAATGGGCTATAGATATTTCTGTGTTATAGTTTGTCTTCTTGGGATAGTGTTTGGTGTGTTAGTTTCTGGATGATTTATCTTTTCTGTACAAGCTGTGCTTAATTATGTTTTCAAAAATGCATAAATAAAAAATACAAAAAAAAACAACCCCCAAAAGAATGCAAAAAACCCTCAATCCAATCCAGAACCTTTGAAAAGAGCTGAAATCTGCCATTGTTAAAAGGAATCCTGGAAACATTCATGAGCTGGAACAAATGGCAGTTGAAGAGTGAGAGAAATTACCAGCAGATAGATGTACAACACTAATAGATGTCTACAAGAAACGTGTGGACACTGTCATCGCTGCAAAGGGTTATGCAACCAAATATTAGTGAAGGGTGCCATAAATCCGTGCAGGTCATATTTTTTTTTTCTTCTCAAAAATGACTACATCTAAGTTGAACAGACATCTTTTTTTTCTGTTGTATACTTTTGAACATATTATTAAAATATTAACATGACCTACTGTTGGAATATTTTCAATTATTTCTCAAAATATTTTACACATCATACCTAAAATGCAAGGGTGCAAATAATGTAGTAACTGCCATTTCCTGTCACAATGGTTTGATATGAATAAAAGTGTTATTAAGGTTTATGCTGTTTTTTTTATGAGTTGCTATTTTTTAAAACAATATTTGTGTATATAATTCTATTCCCTTGCTATATCAAGTTTATTTCAACAACAATAAGTTCACCACGAAGAAGGGAGGTTAAACTTAACATAATAACATAATATATGATGGCAGATAAAGACCAGTATGGTCCGTCTAGTCCAGGGGTCTCAAACATGCGGCCCGCGAGACAACTTTGTGCGGCCCGCGACGGAGGAAAACAAAAAAACCCCAAAACCCTGGCTTCTGCCATTGCCGCCGTGGCAGCGGCAGAATCAATTGTCAAATTTTTAAAAAAACTTACTTCTGCTGCTCAAGCAGCAAAATCAGCTGTCCTGCGGCCCCTTCCCCTGTGCCCGGAGATCCGAGTCTGCTCTATCAGCGGCGTGCTTTTCAAGCCGCGAAGAGAGTATTCCCCTCTCGCGCGGTTTCAAGCCGCGCGAGAGGGGAATACTCTCCTCGCGGCTTGAAAAGCACGCCGCTGATAGAGCAGACTCGGATCTCCGGGCACAGGGGAAGGGGCCGCAGGACAGCTGATTTTGCTGCTTGAGCAGCAGAAGCCAGGTTTTATTTTAATTTACCTGGGGGGGGGGGTGTGTAGGACTGGAAATGGGCTATTGGCAGGGGGGGGAGTATGACTGTAAATGGGCTATTGGCAGGGGGGGGGTATGACTGGAAATTGGCTATTGGCAGGGGGGGTATGACTGGAAATGGGCTATTGGCAGGGGGGGGGTTATGACTGGAGATAGGCTATTGGCAGGGGGGGGTTATGACTGGAGATGGGCTATTGGCAGGGGGGGGTTATGACTGGAGATGGGCTATTGGCAGGGGGGTTATGACTGGTAATGGGCTATGGTGGGGGCTAGGACTGGAAATGGGCAGGTGGGGGTTAGGAAGGACTGGAGGTGGGCTGATGGGGGGAGTTAGGACTGGTAATGAGCTATGGAAGGGCTGACTGAAATGGGGTAATGGGGGTTAGGGCTGGAAGTGGGCTATTGGCAGGGGGGTTATGACTGGTAATGGGCTATGGGGGGGGTAAGACTGAAAATGGGGTGATGGGGGGTAAAACTGGAAGTGCGCTATGGGGAGGTTAGGACTGGTAATGGGCTATGGGGGGTCTAGGACTGGTAATGGGCTGGGGGGGTTGCTAGGACTGGAAATGGGCTGAGTGGAAGGGGGGCTTGAACTGCAAATGGCTGATGGGGAGGGGGGCTTGGAATGGAAATGGGCTATGAGGGGAGGGAGCTAGGATTGGAAATGGGCTGATGGGGGGCTAGGATTGGAAATGGGCTGATGGTGAGGCTAGGATAGGACTGGAAATGGACTAATGGGGGGACTAGAAGGGAGCGGATGCTGGGTGGGGCTGGAACTAGAAGGGAGCTGATGTTGGGGGAGGATTAGAATGGGATGGAGCTGGGAAAGTGAAATGGAGAGGGGAAAAATATTTTGTCTGGGAGAGAAGACAAATCTACAATTGGCCAGGTATTGGGAGAGTAAGTGGGGATTGAGGATGGAGGGGTAAAATTTGAGTGGATGAAATAGGAATGAGGAAAGAGAGAAAAAGGAGAAAGATTAGTATGTTAAAGCAGATGTAGAGAGAGAATGGAAAAAAAACTAGGAGAGAAGAAAGGGCAAATGGACAGCAGACGATGGAGAGTTAGCAGAAGACATGAAGAAACCAGAAGAAAGTGGCTGGAACAATTGCAACTGAAAAAATGCACAAAAGGTAGAAAAATATCTCTTTATTTTGAATTTATTAACTGGAATATGTCAGCTCTGGGAAATGTGCATCATTAATGTTTGCGCTTTGTTTAGTACAAGAGGAAATTAATTTATAGTTTTATTTCTACAGTGTTGTTGTACATTCCAAGTTTGGCTTTTGGGGTTCCCAGTTTAATTATTGTCTTCTTGTTTCTAAATCTTTTAGGCTTTCTTTATCCATACTCATTAAAGAGGCATGTTTACTAAAAGTTAGTGTATGGTAACATTATGCAAATATTTATGCAAATGAGGCCCCTTATGCAAATGAGGCCCCACGTCTTATGCGGCCCCCGGGTTACTTTACAAGTCCTCATTTGGCCCTCAAAGCAATTTGAGTTTGAGACCCCTGGTCTAGTCTGCCCAGCATTGCGGTAAGTGTAGATGCATCTGCTACTCCGTGCAGGTCACCCCTCCCCCTGCCTTTGTTTAGGGGTGTACCCACCACTCCGTGTAGCTCACCCCTATTTGTTGAGATATAAGAGAGAGTTATGTTTATTTATCCTGTTGCTATAAATGGGATCCTCTGTGTCTGTCCCATGCCATTTTGAATTCTGTCACTGTATTTTCCCCCACCACTTCCATTGGGAAGGGATGCCCCCACCACTTCTATCGGGGGCATTCCAAGCATCCACCACCCTTTCAGTGAAAAAGTATTTCCTGGCGTTGCCTTTCAGTTTACTCCCTTGCAGCTTCATGTTATGCCCTCTAGTTTTACAGCTTCCCCATCTCTGGAAGAGGTTTGTTTGTTCATTAATACTCTTTAAGTATTAATGAACAAACATTTTTGGAAAGAGTGGTGGATCCGTGGAATAGTCTCCCAGTGGAGATGGTAGAGATGAGGACAGTATCTGAGTTCAAAGAAGCATGGGACAAACGCAGAGGATCTCTAAAGAAAAAAAATGGACTGTCGTAGTGGTTGATAAGGAAGGACAGACCAGATAGGCCATGTGGTCTTTTTCTGTCATCATGTTTCTATGTTTCTAAATACTTAAAGATCTGAATCATATCTCCCCTGTCCCTCCTCTCCTCCAGAGTATGCATATTTAGGTCTTCAAGTCTCTTCTCATATATCTTCTGACACAAGCTTCTAATCATTTTGGTCACCTTCCTCTGAACCGTTTCCAGTCTTTTTATATCCTTTGCAATCTATAGTCTCCAAAACTGAACACAATATTCCAAGTGAGGCCTCACCAGCAGCATTAATACCTCTTCCTTTCTACTGGCAATTCCTCTTTGTATGCAACCCAGCATCCTTCTAACTTTTGCCACTGCTTTGTCACACTGTTTTGCCACCTTGAAATCTTCAGAAACAATCACTCCGAGGTCCTTCTCCTGGTCCGTGCACACCAACCTCTCGCCCTCTATTGCATACATTTCCCTTGGATTTCTGCATCCCTAGTGCATGACACTGCACTTCTTCACATTAAATCTTAACTGCCAAGCATTAGGCCATTCTTCCAGCTTTTGTAGATCTTTCCTCATGTCATTCACTCCCTCAGGGGAGTCCACTCTGTTGCAAATTTTCGTGTCATCTGCAAAAAGACAGGTTTTTCAATTCAGTCCTTCAGCAATATTACTCACAAATATATTGAACAGGACCAGGCCCAGGACCAAACTCTGGGGCACACCGCTAGTCACCTTCCTTTCATTCCAGTGAGTTCTGTTTACTATCACCTTCTGTCGTCTATCAGTCAACCAGTTTTTGATCCAATTCACCACCTTGGGACCCATCCCCTAGCTGTTTAGTTTATTAATAAGCCTTCTATGAGGAACAGTATCAAAGGATTTGCTGAAATATAGGTAGATCACATCCATCGCATGCCTTTGATCTAGTTCTCTGGTCACCCAGTCAAAGAACTCAATCAGATTTGTTTGGCAAGATTGTCCTTTAGTAAAACCATGTTGCCTCGGATCATACAACCTGTTGGTTTCGAGAAAGTCCACTATTCACTTTTTCAGGAGTATCTCCATTACTTTTCCCGCCACCAAGGTAAGGTTTACTGGCCGGTAGTTTGTTACTTCTTCCTTATTACCACTTTTGTGAAGAGGTACCACATCAGCACTTCTCCAGTCCTGTGGAACTTCTCCTGTCTCCAAGGATCTATTAAAAACATCCTTTAAGAGCCCTGCAAGAATCTCTCTGAACTCTTTTAGTATCCTGGGATGTATCCCATCCAGTCCCATGGCCTTGTCTACTTTCAGATTTGCAAGCTGTTCTAACACATCATCTTCTACGAATGGTGTGTTATCTACTCCATACCCGTATGCATATTTGTCAATCAAAGGTGGTCCTGCTCCAGGATTTTCTTTAGCAAAAACAGAACTGAAGTATGTGTTTACCATTTTCTCTTTTTCAATGTCACTTTCCACAAATTCTTTCCCGGCACTTTTGATTCCTGCAATTCTACTTCTGATTTTCCTTCTCTCCCAAATATATCTGAAAAAAGTCTTGTCTCCACACTTCACATCTTCAGCCATCTTTTCTTATGCCTTGGATTTTGCTATCCTTATTTCTCTTTTTGTCTCTTTTAGTTTGATCCTGTCTTCATTTCTGTGTTCCTCTGTGAACTTCTGAATTTTGTCAAAGCTGAGTTTTTTGCCTTTATTTGTGCAGCCACTTCTTTGAAGAACAAAATAGGTTTCCTTTTCCTCTTGCTTTTATTTACTTTCCTTACATATGTATCTGTTGCCCCTTGTATTGCCTCCTTTAGTATAGCCCACTGCAATTCCACTTCCCTTATCCCCTCCCACCCTGCCAAATCCTCCTTTAGGCACTTGGCCATTTTACTGAAGTCAGTGTTTTTGAAGTCTAAGACTTTGAGCTTGTTGTGATTGGACTCCGCCTTGGTTTTTATCTCAAACCACACCATGTGATGATTGCTGCTGCTAATATGGGCACCCACTCAGATATTTGACACACTATCTCTTTTGGTGGGTACTAAATCCAGCATCGAGCTTTCCCTGGTCAGTTCCATCACCATTTGTCTAAGTATTGCATCTTGAAAAGCATCCACAATTGTTTTACTTCTTTCCAGATTTGCAGAAGGAATACTCCAATCCACATCGGGTAGATTAAAGTCACCCAATATGATCACTTCCCCTTCATGGCTGTCTTTGCAATATCAATAATCAATTTGCTATCCATTTATTCGGTTTGAGTTGGAGGCCTATTCACTATACCAGTATGGATGACAGTGCCATCTCCTCTTTCCAACACAATCGACAGCGCTTCTTCTTTTCCCCATGTCCCCTGCATTTCAGCAATTTTAATATTGTTTTTGATATAGGGCTATTCCTCCTCCTTTTCTACCCTCTCTATCTCATCTAAATAGATTATAGCCTACTATGGCTATATCCCATTCTTGCAACTCGTTAAACCATGTTTCTTTAATGGCCACAATGTCCAAGTCCCTTTCTTCCACTAGGGCTTCCAGATCAGGAACTTTGTTGGCTAGACTTTGAGCATTTGTGCTCATTACTTTCTAGCATTTGTTGACTGGCTTGCCTTTATTTTGCGTGCATTTTGTTTTACACACCTCTTCCCACTTGGTATTGGTGTGTGGGTTAATACTGTAGCTGTTTCCATTGTTATTAGGTTTTTGCTGGGAGTGACATCCTGAACTTGTTCTTTTCCATCCATCACCCCCTTTCACTAGTTTAAATGCCTGTCCACATAATGCCAGAATTTTTCACTTAGGATCTTTTTCCCTGTGACAGAGAGATGTAGTCCATCAACACAGTATAGCCTCTTGTTGTTCCATCCCCAGTCACCTATATATCTAGATCCTTCTTGTTTGGAGCCATGTATTAAAGTTGATTGTATGATGCAGTCTTTCTGCCCCATTACCAAGAACAGGTAGAACTTCTGAGAATGCTATAATGCTACATGCAGGGAGGAGTGGCTTAGTGGTTGGGACCAGTTACCTCAGGTTAGAAGGTTAGGGGTTCAAATCCCACTAGAGGACAGCAACCTTGGGCCAGAAGGACTGGGGTTTCTAGTCCCACAGGTGCTCCTTGTGGTCTTGGGCAAGCCACTTAACCCTCCATTGCCCATGTTCCCTGTAAGTATTAGCAGGGCCGGATTTACCTATACGCCAACTACGCCGTGGCTTAGGGCCCACAGCTGACAAGGGCCCACAAAAATTGAAGAAATTGTTAGCTTTCTTAAAATTAAATTTAAAAAAAAAACGCTGGCTGCTGCCGCGGCAGCATGGACTGTCCCGCGGGGCCCCCTCTGCTGCCGTGGCAGCATGGACTGTCCTGCGGGGCCCCCTCTGCTGCCGCGGCAGCATGGACTGTCCCGCGGGGCCCCCTCTGCCCGCTGAATCCGTCCCTCCCTGCCGGCTTTGAGAGGCACGAAGGGAGAGTGTCTCCCTCGCGTCTCTGTTAAGCCCGCAGGGGCTGATGGGAAATTTCCCATCAGCCCCTGCGGGCTTAACAGAGACGCGAGGGAGACACTCTCCCTTCGCTTCCTGGGACCGCAAAAAGAGCCGCTGTCCTTCTTTTTTTTTTTTTTTTTTTTAAGAAACTATAGAAGCTTTATTTTCTCACATCTCTCTTTGTGTGAATACATGGCTTGAATTTTTTTTTTTTTTTTAATAGTAGTTTTTATTCAGTTTTAACATATAAAATAACAATACAAACGATCGTGATATAGCAGGATACAAGCAGATGTTATTGATCAAAATAGCAAGAGAATATAATAACTTGAACAAGACAGTACAATAACGTTAACAAGAACTAGTATCAGTCCATGCCAGCACGCCACCCTCCCTCTCTCCGTTCAATGTGGTTACAGCAGAGACCATTCCACAAGGCAGCCTCCAGCAATCATTTTCATCAAACATAATTTTGTAAAGCTGACCATTTCTTACTTAGTTTACCAGACCATGGGTTCTTGGCTATATAGATCTCTTCGTAGGTCTTATGTAGGATTAAGAGACTCCACCAATGCTCGAAACAAGCTTTGTCGAGATTCTTCCAGTGTATTAGAACTATTTTAAGCGCTATCCCGAGCATTAAGTCCAGCAGTTTACCATCCCATTTCATCAGAGTAGGTTCCAGAGCTATGGATTTATATATCACTATCCGATAAGTGATAGGAGTTTGTAAGTTGAGGATCTGTGATATGCGTTCCCAAACTCTGTTCCAATATATTTCCAGGGATTTACAATGGAACAACATATGTGCCAGTGTCCCAATTTCCATGTTACAGGACCAACATCGATTTCCCTCCTGTAGTGTCCATTTCATTTTCTTAGCCGGTGTAATATGCGCTCGATGTGCTATAAAGTACATAGATTGTGTGAGAGACGCTGCTCTCGTGGCACGTATTTGAGTTCCCCAAAAAGTGTCCCAATGTTCCGGAGGTAGATCTTGACCGGTTTCAGTAGCCCACACCGACTGTATCTTAGAACATGTCTTGTCACTTTTGGATCGGAGAATCGCAACACATCTTGAAACAGCTTTAGCATCTGTTTGTAATTCTTGAAGTTTCTGTCGCAGTGGCCATCCTGTACGTATCAAGACAGGTGACACACCCGCTTTGCTCATGCAGGATCGGAGCTGACACCATTGGAAATAGCATGTATTAGGCAATCGGAATTCCGTTCTTAATCTGTCAAAGGTTTTAAATGCACTTCCATTGATCAGTTGTCCAATGGTGATAAGATCATGTTCCACCCATTTTTTCCATAAGACAGGCTTCCCTCCGATGATAAGGCGTGGGTTCAGCCATATGGGCATATCTGCGGCAAAGTCATCCCCTCCATCGATACATGATGCCAATAATCGACAGGCATGCTGTGTTTCTCGGATAATAGCATTATGTGGTGCAGTCTGGTCTACTACTGTGCCTACCAGTAGCCATGTGGGCAGGGGGGAATGTAGGGCCCGCTCCACACTCAGCCATCTAGGTCCTTTATCCGTGTCGTCAGAGTCGACCCATTGAGCACCCTGCTTTAAAAGAGAGGCAGTGTGTAGCCAGCCGAGATCTGGGAAATGGACACCTCCTTGTGTATTAGGTAACTTCAGTTTCCAGGCAGCTATTCGGGGTACTCGGTTGTTCCATAGAAAGGCTATCAGTTGACTATTCATTTTCTTATAGAAGGCTGACGGGAAACGTAAGGGTATCATACTTAATATATAGCTGAGTTTTGGTACCAACATCATTTTTATCGTTTCTAGCCTGCCCCACCAGCTCAAATGAAGGGGGGTCCACTTGCAGATGTTATCATGTACAATTTCTTGACACATCTTAATGTTGATTGCGACAGTCTCTTCCAAGGTGGTGCCATAGGTCACGCCCAGGTATCTAAAGGATGACTTCTCATATTGAAAGGGGTATCCACGCATCATTTCTTCGCTGACCTGTTCATTCAGAGGAATAATTGTTGTTTTATTCAAATTTACTTTATATCCGGATATCGCTGAGTATGCATCTATGAGTTGCAGTGTTTCAGGAAGGTCTGATGGTTGTAGAAAAATGAGCAGGTCATCGGCATATGCTGACAATTTACAGGGACCATCAGCTAACTCAATTCCTTTTATGTTTTCCTTCTGTCGGAGCGCTATTAATAAGGGTTCCAGGGCTAAATTAAAAAGCATCGGTGACAGGGGGCAACCCTGTCTGGTCCCTCTTTGCAACTGAAAAGGGGCTGAGAGGTGTGAGTTGACCGCTATTCGAGCTGTGGGTTTGGTATATAACAATTCAACGTGTTTTAGGAACTTTTCTCCTATCCCAAACCACCGTAGGGATCGAAATAGAAAGGACCATTCCAGTCGATCGAAGGCTTTTTCGGCATCCAATGCTAGCCCTATCAGGGGCTCGGTCTTGGTCTTGGCAGATGCCAGTACATGTGCCAATAATCTTCCATTATCTGTAGTGGATCTGTTTTGTATAAATCCACATTGATCCTCATGTATCAAATCTTTTAAGATCCGTCCTAATCGGTTAGCAAGCACTTTAGCATAGATTTTATAATCAGAGTTTAGGAGAGAGATGGGTCTGTAATTCTCTATCTTTTGTGTATCCCTGCCCGGTTTCGGGTGAATTACCACCACAGCCTCTGCCAGGGCTCCAATCTCTGGAGATTCATCTTGCAGGCCACTGTAGTAGATCTGTAGCATGGGAGCCAATTGAATGCAATATTTATTATAGAATTCCAGCGGGATACCATCTGGACCGGCGGCTTTGCCACGAGCCATCTGTTTGATCGCATCTTGTATTTCAGTTACTGAGATCTCTTGTTCCAGCGTTCGACTTTGATGACTGGTTAATGTGGGTCCTACTATCTTGGAGACAAAATCTTCAAAGGCTCTGTCACTACATTGGGTATCTGAGCGATATAGTTCCTCATAGAATTCTTTGCAGCGGTCTAGTATTTTGTCAGATCTCAGGAGAAGGCCCCCGGAATTGTCCTGCAACGCCGCTATAGCGGTCTTGCTGGTTTTTGGTCTGAGCTGCCGAGCTAAGAGGGATCCTGAGCGGTTGCTGTCATAGTAGTATATACTACGTTGTAGCTGGATGCTACTCAGTGCTTCTTTGTTGAGGAGAGCATTATATTGGTATCGCAATTTTTGGAGTCTAATCAATATCATTGAGTCAGCTCTTTTGGCTAGTAACCTTTCCCCAGCTTTTATTTGGAGTTCCAATTCATCTTTTTCTTTTTTCCTGGCTTTACGCCGTCTAATGGTGTAGGTGGTAATATGAGCTCGTATGGTCGCTTTAAAACCTTCCCACCAGCTCCAGATGGAGGTATCAGTGGGTGTATTATATTTAAAATAGGTCTCAATTTCCCCTGACAGTAGCTGTACAAAGGAATCATCTGCTAGTAGGGATTTATCAAATGTCCATCTTGGCGGAACATGCTGTGTAACGTTGGTATTCAACACTAGGGAGACAGCGGCGTGATCCGATACCGTTGTAGCATATATCTCTGCGGACAACACTTGGGGCATCAGCTCTGTGGACAGTAGGAAGAAATCGATCCTTGTTTGGGTATTATGTGGGATGGAATAAAATGTGTAGTCTCTTTCTTGGGGATGAAGTAGGCGCCAGGGGTCTACCAAGTGTAGCTCTGTTATGATGCCTTTAAGAATCGCCTGCGATTTGACTTTGTCTACAGCCCGATAGGGCGTGCGATCTAACAGTGGATCCAAGATGACATTGAAATCGCCCCCTAATATGATATTGGTGTGAGCCGCGGCTGTAACTTCTTTAGCTATCAGTTTGAAAAAGTTAGGGTCATCGAGGTTGGGCGCGTAAATATTGAAGAATGTGTAAAGCTGTTGATTTATTTTCATCGTCACTCTGGCCCATCGACCTAGCGGATCAATCCGTGTGTCGGTAATGGCGGATTGCAGGAATTTGCGCACTAATATTATTACCCCCCCTTTGCGTTGAGTGGCAGAGGCCGAGGCCGCCACCAGGAAGTATTTAGAGGTTACTTTCTGCGATTCAGTATCTGTTAAATGTGTCTCTTGTAAGAGGGCAATATCTGCTTTTTTTTGCTGGCAGTACGCTAAAATCTTCTTTCGCTTGACAGGGCCAGTAATACCTTTTACATTTAACGAAAGCATTAAAAGATCACTAGACATCAACGTTGGGATAAGCTGTCTTATAGGTGAAAGCTATCCTATGGATAGGCCTGCCGCGTACTTGCATTTGCGTGTATGTGGAGGGTTTTGTACTGGACTGGACTGACACAAACAACTGCATAACTGGCAAACATTGTATCGCTAAGGTGAACACAATCCACTGAAACAGTAACCAACCCCGACCTCCCGTTGCCACCCCTACATTTCAAGCAGAAATATCTGTTTAATTAAAACTATTTAGAACAACAGAAATACAATCAATGAGGTGTTTAACAAGGCTTAAGGCGTTCTAAAATTTGTGAGAACGCACGGCCGCACCCCCTGAGTATATGCTGAGTTCTCTACACTGCGTGAGAGATCAGAATATTGACCTCAGGTTTTCCATACCGCATTTATCTTGTAGGAAAGTTATCAGTTTTTCAGCATCAACAAAATTCCTCGTTTCATTATGCAGCGTGACCCGCATGGTTCCTGGGTAGTATAGCCCGTATCTTGCCTGTGCACTTTGTAGCATGGGTCTACAGGCCAGCAACGCTTTTCTCCGATCTACCGTTTGCTTGCTCAAATCCGGATAAAGTGCTACTTTGTGTCCCTGGATTTGCAGTGATCCGGCCTTCCGTGCAGCTTGAAAGATCTGTAGGACCTGTGGGTATCTCAGTACCTTCATTATGAGTGGGCGCGGGTATCGTGTGTTTCAGCTTTGTGTGTTGGGATTCGATGGGCCCGTTCTAGTTCAAAAGGCCTTGCAAAGACAAGCTGCAGCATCTCCGGTATGGTTTTTTCCAGAAATCCAATCGGATCGGTACCTTCAGCGCCTTCAGGGACTCCAACAAGGCGGATATTATTTCTACGGGAATGGTTATTTTGATCTTCAATCAGATTTTCTATGTGCCGGACTCGTTTGGCCAAAGGGCCCAGCTGTTCTAATGCAACGCCATGCTTCTGGGTTTGTAATTCAACTGCATTAAGTCGAGTGGTGATGGTGAGGAGTTTCTCTTTTACCTCCAGCAAGTCTTCTTGAATCATGTTCAGTGAACTAGAATTGGCTGCAATCATTTCTTTAACGCATTTCAATTCCTGTAGCACTTCACGTAGGCCACCGGCAGTCACTCCCTCCTTCTCTCCCGCGGCCATTTTCTGCGGGGAGCCCACTTCGGGTTTGGATCGTTTCGCTGCTGAGCCGGATCCCTGTGGAAATTCCAGCCGGGCAGGCTTCAGGGATGCCATCCAGCTGTATTGCGGTGTTATTGATGTAGGTAGGGGGTACAAACTTCAATGGAATACCGGGATATGTTCAGGATTCTTGGGCAGCAACGGGAGCAAAAATTCAGGCGTCCATTCTGTTCAGTGGCTAGCTCCGCCCCCCCGAGCCGCTGTCCTTCAATCACTGCTGTCAGGCAGGCCGGAAACCAAATAGCAGCCTTAATTTCTGCTTTGACCAATGCATCGCGATATGGTTTTCCTTTTGCGTGCCGACTCTGCACTTACATCGGAGAAGACAGAGACAGTCCAATTATTGTATGATATGATGTTGCTTTTTCTGGCTTCTAAAATTACATGCTCCTTTTCTTGATAGCAGAGCAGCCTCACGATCAGGGCACGCGGCTTCTTCTCTGCCCCGGGCTTTGGCCGTATCTCCCAATGAGCATACTCTATTTCATATGAGGGCTCTGCTAATTTGGTGGGAAAGCAAGTCCTTAAGAGCTGCTGTACAAATCTTCTGGAGCCTGGCAATTCAGCCCCCTCTGGGACGCCGAATATCCTTAAGTTTTGCCGGCGGTCTCTATCTTCCCGGTCTATTGCCTTCTCTTCCAATCACCGCACTGCTTTTTCTAGCCGCTCCTTTTCCCATCAGCCCCTGGGCAAATTTCCCATCAGAGGGATCAGAACCTGCCTACATCTTTCAAGTAATGAAGCCTTCCAAATACCAACGATTTGTCCGTCTCTTTATCCAAGAATTGTTTGGATCTCAAATGCACGCAGTCTGTAACCGTCAGCCGATGGGGGGGCTGGGACTGGAATTGGGCTCTGGGGGGGGCTGGGACTGGAAATGGACTCGGGGGGGGGGCTGGGACTGCAAATGGGCTGGGGGGGGCTGGGACTGCAAATGGGCTGGGGGGGTTAAGACTGGAGGTGGACTGACACGAAGAAACCAGAAGAAAGTGGCTGGAGCAATTGCAGCTGAAAAAAAATGCACAAAAGGTAGAGAAATATCTCTTTATTTTGAATTTATTAATTGGAATATGTCAGCTCTGGTAAATGTGCATCATTAACGTCTGCACTTTGTTTAGTACAAGAGCAAATTATTGTATAGTTTTATTTCTACAGTGTTGTACATTCCAAATTTGGCTTTTGGGATTCCCAGTTTAATTATGACGTCAGGGCCAACAGCGAGCAGCTGATCCGGCGTGCTCATTTTTATCTTTTCTGGGGGCCCACAATTTTTGTTGGCGTAGGGCCTCATTCAAGGTAAATCCGGCCCTGAGTATTAGTGTATGCATCTCATATCCCCTTGTGTTAAAATGTATCCCCCAATTGTGTTGTGACCACTTTGATTGAAGGATAAGGTAGTATACAAAACTGTCTAAATAAATAGTGTTAGCAGTGGGTTTGAGTTTCTCTTGTGATCACTCATTTGGACTATTGCAACTCTATCTTTGCAGGCCTCCCCTGTCACCAGCTACGTCGTCTCTAGCTAGTTCAGAGCACTGCTGCCCGTCTAATCACTTATTCCCTTGTTACCGTTCATATCACTCCCTCTCTCTTTTCTCTTCATTGGCTTCCAATCAAAGTTAGGTTCATCTATAAACTCCTCACTATCACTCACAAGGTCCTCTACTCCAGCACTCCACAATACCTGGCTGACATTATTCACCTCCAACCTGCTCCTCATCTTCTCCGCTCTGCACATGGCAACTGTCTCTTCCTTCCTTCTCCTTCCCAGGCCCAGCTTGAACTTACCCGACACTCTGACTTCTTCTTTCTTGGTCCTGCTTTATGGAACTGGCTCCCCCACTCCCTCCGCATCAAACTCTCTTTTCTACGCTTCAAAGCTCTCCTTAAAACACACCTTTTCTGCCAGGCGTTTGACCTTCCCCCACTCACTGATGGCTCTGGTCTCCCCTTACCTGACCCCCCTCCATCTTGCACTCAGTCACCACTAATCTAGGAACACTCCCTCTCCCAAATATTTACTGTTCCTTCTCCTTCTCTTTTCTTTCCTGTCCACCATTGGTGTTCTTTTCCTTTCTGCGTCCTTGTAGCCAACTTATAGTTTTATTGTACACCGCCCTGATGCCTCGGCAAGGGCGGTATATCAAAACCTACAAATAAATATAGATAAAGATAAAGAATCAATTCTTTATGCATGACAGATAACTTGAGACATATATGGCAAGCTCTTAGACTCCAAATGTGTCTTCTTAGAAGGAAGGCATAGGAACTATTGCACTGGATACATGACATGCTGATTAACATGGTTATAAAGCATTTCTAAGACAAGGAAAAAGGTGGGTGTTCCATCAAATTGGAGGACAGCTGTCAATTTATATGATGACTGTATAGGCAATGCAACTCTATGACTTAACCACACCCTGCGAGGTGGGTTTCTAACAGAGCAATGGAACCTTAAACTTTCCAATGAAATCCCAACTGCTGTTGCCAAAAAAGCATCTTTCAGGAAATGGAATAAAGAGCCAAACGACGAAACCTGGAAACAGCACAAGCACTGGCAAGTCAAATGCAAGGCATTGATAAGGCAGGCAAAGGGAGAATTTGAGAAGAAGCCTGCTGCGGAAGCAAAAATGCAAAATAAAGACTTTTTCAAATACATTCATAGCAAAAAAACTGTGAGAGAGTCAGTTGGTCCATTAGATGATAGAGGGGTTAAAGGGGCACTAAGAGATGACAAGGCGATAGCGGAGATACTGAATGGATTCTTTGCTTCAGTACCCATTACTAAAGTGGTATTTAAAGGTGCGGAGGAATTGAAGGAAATATCGATACATCGGGAAGATGTATTACAACTATTAGATAAACTGAAGAGTAGCAAATCACCTGGGCCGGATGGTATACATCCAAGGGTGTTGAAATAACTGAAATATGAGATTGCAGACCTGCTATTAGTAATCTGTGAACTTTCATTAAAATCATCTGTAATACCTGAAGATTGGAGGATCGTCAATGTAACGCCAATTTTTAAAAAGGGTTCCAGGGGTGATCCGGGAAACTACAGACTGGTAAGCCTGACGTCAGTACCAGGAAAAATGGTAGAAACCATCATAAAGAACAAAATTACTCAGCATGTAGATAGTCATGGCCTAATGGTAGACAGCCAACATGGCTTTAGACAAGGAAGATCTTGTCTTACTAATCTGTTATGTTTTTTTGAAGGTGTGAATAAACAGGTGGACAAAGGTGAGTCAGTTGATATAGTGTACCTGGACTTTCAGAAAGCCTTTGACAAGGTCCCTTATCAGAGACTTTTGGCAAAACTAAAGAGTCATGGGATAGGAGGCAGTGTACTATTGTGGATCAGGAACTGGTTAAAAGATAGAAAGCAGAGGGTAGGGCTAAATGGCCAATTTTCCCAATGGAGAAAGGTGAATATTGGTGTTCCACAGAGATCTGTGCTGGGTCCGCTGCTTTTTGACATATTCATAAATGACCTGGAAAAGGGAATAATGAGTGAGGTTATCAAATTTGCAGATGACACAAAACTATTTAAAGTTGTTAAAACCCAAGAGGATTGTGGAAAATTGCAAGAGGATCTTGATAAATTGGAAGACTGGGCATCAAAACGGCAGATGAAATTTAATGTGGACAAGTGCAAAGTTATGCACCTACGGAAGAACAACCCAAACTATGGTTACACAATGCAAGGTTCCACATTAGGAACCACCACCCAGGAAAAAGATTTAGGTATCATTGTGGATAACATATTAAAACCCTCAGCACAGTGTGCAGCGGCGGCCAAGAGAGTAAATAGAATGCTAGGTATCATAAGGAAAAGAATGGAAAATAAAACAAAAGATATTATAATGCCTCTATATCGTTCCATGGTGAGACCGCACCTTGAATATTGTATGCAATTCTGGTCGCCGTATCTTAAAAAGGATATAGTGTTAATAGAAAAGGTTCAGAGAAGAGCCACCAAAATGGTAAAGGGGATGGAAGGATACTCCTATGAAGAAAGGCTAAAAAGGTTAGGGCTCTTTAACCTGGAAACGAGACGGCTGAGGGGAGATCTGATAGAAGTCTATAAATTAATGAACGGAGTGGAACGGGTAAACGTAGATTGATTGTTTACGTTATCAGAATATAGAAAGACTAGGGTACATGTAATGAAGCTACAGCAACTATTTAAGACTAATAAAAGAAAATATTTTTTTACTCAATGTGTAATCAAACTCTGGAATTTGTTACCGTAGAATGTAGTAAAAGCTGTTAGTGTAGCTGGTTTTAAAAAAGGTTTGGATAAGTTCCTGGAGGAAAGGTCCATAAACCATTATTAAGAAGGGACCCAGGATATTAATGCTTGACCCAGTACAAGCATTGTGGAATCTGTGTCTTTTGGGGAAACTGCTATATACGTATGACCTAGATTGGCCACTGTTGGAAACAGGATACTGGGCTTGATGGACCTTGGTCTGACCCAGTATGGCATATCTTATGTTCTTATGTAACTTCCGTATATCAATCTACTATGCAAAGGACCCTGGAACTTTAAAATGTATACTTGTTCTGCAAAATTTAGTAGGAAACCAGGTCTTTACAAATCTAAAATCAAATGTGTGCTGCAGGTCCTAGTAGACAAATATCTAGGATGTAATGTCCCTTTTCAGTAGACCCTCTATGAACTGTGGGCACACTCATATCTTAGGAGAATATAAACAGGTAATAAATAGGCAGTGAAAATTTATGTCAAAACCAGCCAAAATAGTAAATTCAGAAACAGCTTTGCAATGCAGAGTCAGAACATTTGCTCAGGTAGCAGAGAGGGTAGATTTTCAAAATCTGTAAACCCAGATAAAGTGATATTATTTGGTTTGAATTGCTGAATTTAATTTATTAGATATTAAAAAACCCTTCAATGTCGTGAACAATAAAACTATTTTGAATAAAATTAAAATAAATAATACAATACAATTAAGCTCTATAATTACTCAAACCAAACCAGTAATAAAGTTCTAACCCTTCCAAATATAACCATTTGGTTTAAAATACTGCACACACAGTAAAGTGTTAAGTTATGGGTGCTATTGGGCTTGAATCAAGAACAAGAGTTCCTTAGAATATAGGCGTCAAAAAGGGTGGGCCATATGGACCCTGGACCCACGAAAAATCCTGGTGGCAGGTAGCAGACTGCCTGTGGTAGGAAAGGTGCCATGGGAATCCCATCTCCCATGGACAGAAGAAAAGCCATGATTGTGGCAAAGACCTTTCCGGTCTGCCTGTGGGAGATCTGATCCCCTCGGGCAGAAAGAATCTTTACCATAATTGTGGCTTCTCTTCTTCTGCCCATGAGGGATGGGATCTCCGTGAGCAACCTGCTGCCTGCCAGCTGCGATCAACCCTTCCTGTTCTGTCCACAGGGAACTGATGTCCCACAGGCAGACAGAAAGAATCTTTGCCTGAATGTGGCTGGCAGGCAGCAGGCTGCCCACAGAAATCCCATCCCCCATAGGCAAAAGAAGGAATTCCACAATCCCAGCAAAGACACTTCCTAATCTCACACAGGGAGAACAAGGAAGGTCTCTGCCCATGGGGTGGAGCTTGGGGCAGAGTTAAGATGGAGCTAGGGGCCCCCAATATGAAAGGCCTTTGGTCTACTGCACCTGCCTTTGAAGACTACCAATTTGTAACGTCATCTGCTTCGAATTCCTGCAATTGTTTCTCCAATAATGCACTTAAATCCTTCCAACAATGGACTTGGTAAATCTGATAAATTTCATTTTTCTGGCACAATATTGCAGGGTGGTAATTCTCCAAACATGACCCACCATCACCCAAGAAGGCTGTATATGTGACAGACTCTGAAATTATGCTAGATTCTATTATACAGGAATTACATGTAAAAGATTTAATGAAAAATAATGAAGAAGTGATGACTGAAATCTGCGAGGACATTGCTGGCCTCCGGGGCAATTTACATCATTATAAGAATGAATAGAAACAGTGGAAGTAAAATTAAAGACCTATTAGGAGCAAAAACATCAAATTCAGGATATAAGAAAATCAATACAGACACAAGAAAGGAACCTGGAAGATCTTGGTAGCCAGTGCAGCTAGCCAACCAATAGCTGAAACCTGTCATTTCTTTCTCTATAACATCAGCAAAATTCACCGCTTCATTTCCTTACACACTATTAAGATCCTTATCTGTTCCCTAGTCACCAACTGTGTAGACTACTGCAACCTGCTCCTTGCTGGTCTCTCCCTGAATCATCTCTCTCATGTTCAATCTGTTCAAAACTCAGCTGCACAGCTTATCTTCCACCAGTATCCTATACTCACATAAGTCCTATTTGCAAGTCACTTCACTGGCTCCCTATTCGTTTCCACATCCAGTTCAAACTTCTCCTACTGACCTAAAATGGCATTCATTCTGCAGCTCCTCACTACCTTTCCTCTCTTATCTCTCTCTACACACCTCCTTGGGAACACTACTCTTCTGGCAAATCACTTTTTTCTGTTCTCTTCTCTGCTACAGCCAATGCCAGACTTCTCTCATTCCATCTTGCTGCTCCATATGCCTGGAACAAACTACCCAAGTCAGTACATCAGGGTCCATCTCTGGCACTATTCATATCCAGGCTAAAGACCTACCTCTTCAAGACTGCTTTTGGATCCTGATTCCCTTATTGTCCTGTTCACCACCTATGTGCATCTTTACCATTACCCTCGATTTATCCTGTTGTCTCAATTACATTGTAAGTTCTATGAAGCAGATACTGTCTCTTACATGTATATGTATAGAGCTGGGTATGCTTTGTAGTGCTATACAAATGATAAGTAGGAGAAGGAGGAAGAAGAGTAATTTTCATATACTTGGGATACCTGAAGGTACAGAAAGCCTTGATATGATCAAATATGTGCATGACTTACTACCATCCTTGCTAGGCCTTATCTATGAGAATCCATTCTAGGTGGAATGTGCCCACAGATCCCCATCACACAGGAGCTCTCAAGTTAAGTTCCCATGGCCAATCATAATTTAAAGTGCTACGGTTCCCATGGGTGCAAGCAATTTTACAGGAAAAGAGGCAAAAATTGCATCTGAAGGTAGATGGAAAAACAATACTGCTGTTGATAGTATGGGATCTGTTTAGAAAGCCCGTTGTGAGGTATGGACTGATATATCCTTTGCATATGTAGGTCACCATCAGTAATAAAATGTGCATCTTCAATGACCCTGTAGCTCTTTGAACATACATTTAAGCAGCCAGGAGCAAATTAATGGAGAATAAGCAAAGCTTCTGTCATCAGGTTATGTGTGGAATCAAAATGATACCTACAATAACTGCAATTTATTATACCAGATTACACAATAGCGGGCAAGCTTGAAGACTATCCTGATTCATTTGAGATCTTTTATATTGGAATTGAGGTGCCAACAAGAAGGTTCCATTTGGGGCCCATGGGTGGGCCACATGTACATCCTTCTTCTTAGACTAGGTGATGCAGAAATAGGAGGAAGAGCTTATGGAAGCAGGATGACTGTTCTGTGATCTAATACAGATTTCTCCCTTAGAAGCATTTTCACTGGATGCAGAAATGCAAGCATATTGAGTACAAATATTTGTTTAAAGCAATGGCATGTCTTGGATATACAGTATTAGAATGAAAGTATCCATGTGTATGGTGTTCTGTTTCAGTACTCCAGTTCTTACATATACCATTTACCATTCACCATTCCTCATGATGATGAACTGGTATGGCTGAACTCTGCTAGTCTGCTGTGCTTGTCAGGGTGATGTGATCCAGCCACCACTGATAGAGACATGCATTTGAATATATTAAACCAAGTAACCTGATTTTTGGTATAGGGTTTCTTTCCCATGTATTGCTGTTAACATGGACTGGTGTCTTTACTAGATACTTAATACCAATGATGATAAAAAATAATTCTCCAAATGAGTTAGTTTTGTGAATGAGAACTGTTATGTGAAATTGCAAGATAAGTGTATATAAAAGTGATACTATTAAAAAGTGAAAATTTGGAAGGTGCTTTTGGGAATGTGTGGAACTACTGCCTTATATGCAGTATTAATGTGAGTTATTAAAGAGTACCACTTCTATGAGTGTCATATTGATTTCATTAATTACGGAGAGTCAACTTGTTTTACTAAATGGGGTTGCCCAGTTATTGTTGATGGTCTTGTATATCCTTATATATTTGACCATGAAGGTTCATGGAGGCCTATAAATGCTATCTGTTCAACATGTTCCTAGTATATATGTTGATACAAACAGAAACAGATAGTGGGGAACTCTGGACTCAGGGGCTATCTTGGTATAACTTGCTTTTCCATGAGGTATACTTTGATTGACTTTATTCACTGGATTTTCAATGTTTTTTTGGAATGTTACATGACTACAATGGTCAAAATTTAATACTGCACTCTCTATGGGCAAATGCCACCGTAAATTGGATGTTTGGTTTTATTTATTTAGTTATTCAACAGGTCTTTTTTATACCGCCTTTATGTCAAGGCAGTTTACATGGAACAACACACAGAGATATTTTGTGATTTCATATAACAAGGGGAGCAAACTTGGAGCTAACAAAACAGGTATATATAGATGTTCACCGAGTGTGGTTGGGGTAATGGTGTATGTAGTTAAGTGATAGCATTTGAACCAAACTTTCAATAAACATATGTGTTTTTAATAGTTTCTTAAGGTCTTGAGTTGACTGAGCTGAACTGATCTGATTCTGGAAGTGAGTTCCAAATAGTTAATGTATGAAGCCAATCTAAAAAGCTAAACAATGTTTGTGATGAACCAGTCCAAAGAAAAAATATGTCATCAAGGAACCTTCGCCAGAATGGAATAAACTTATATCAATCTGATGGATAAATATACTCCTCTTCAAAACAAACTGGTGCAACGCAGTATGCTGCTGTGTTATCACAGTTTTCATCCTGGCCCTTTAAAATGAAGCCTTCCATATGGTCAATTTTTACTTCTTTGCTATCTATGCTCTACATTATCAGAATTTAAAAAACATGCCCAAGAACTTAGTGCCCGTTTAACATCTAGGGGTTACCCGCGGAAAATCATTGTTCAGACTTATCGATGTGCCCATTATACCCATAGGGAATGGCTTTTTATTAGCCCACCTAGGAGATCAGATAAATCTGGGGATGATTGAATAGTTGGAGTGTTACCTTATGGGGAGCATTCTAATCAGATCAGTAAAATACTGCATCAACATTGGACTGTTTTGGGTTTGCATGTCTGTTTTCGGTGACCCTTAATTTTGGCTTTTTCACATGTTTTGAACTTCTATGATATGCTGCTTTTTTCCACTACTGTAACTGACAGACTGCATAGAGCACATTCTGACCCTGGTCATTATGCTTGTGGTGAATGAAGGTATTGTGAGGAATCCCATCAGGGGATGGTGGTGCTGCATTCTCATTGGCGAACTTCCTGCAAATCTATTTTTGTTTTGTATCTGATCATTTGCCCATGCCAGCTATACTATGCTGGCCGGACTGCAAGAGAATGCAAGATCAGATTGAGTGAACTTGCTTCTTGCCATCACACAGCTAATAAAGCAATCCCAACGGTGGATCATTGTCTTAAGATGGGCCATTCTTTTGAACAGTTACTTTGGCGGATAATTGACTTAATTCCGGTGGACCTACGTGGGGTGACAGGACGTGAACAATTTAGGATATTTAAACTTTGTTCTGTCAACCCAGGGGTTGAATTTGGAGTTAGATTGGCCCAACCTGCTTCGATCTACCAATCATACTGGGGTAGTTTTTTGTTATAGACGGCCCCTAGATTCCAATTGGTGAGATTGCTAGCTCTTTATAGTGATGTCAGGTGCTGTTACTATTAAATCAATGAGTTTATCTTCTTGTTAGCATAAGTGCAGGGCAATGGATCTTTGGCGAATCCTGTTTAACCTGAAGCAGGGTCCAACATGGGATATGAAACGTGGCATGTTGTATACAGGATTTACCTGCTATCTGCTATCTGTACCAGGGCTGTTTTCTCAGAGCTAAGTAGCCTTTTTTAATGATTTTTATTAAAAGGGTTTGTCACTAAGGGGAAGAGGACTTCATCCTCCTGTTCCTTTGATGGCGTATCTGACAAAAAAAAGTTAAAATTAGGTTAATTTTCATCTGAACCTACTGTATACATAACAACTATGATATAATATAATAGCATGGGGTATCAGGATATATGATCTTCCTTTCTCACCCAAAAAAGATTCCTTTCCCTGTTCATACCCATATTATCCCTACATCATCAGTCCCATTTTTCAGAACATGGGAATTGTTAGCATCCCATAGATTGACTCCTTTACCACAAACAGCCCATTTAAGCATAGATAGAATAAACACTATCCCTTTTAATATTTCTGTAAAGGTGTTTATTAATGTGTCTATACCTTACAACATTCCCTCACCTCTGCTGTCTGTACCTTAAAACCTGATTTTTGTGTTTTTCCAGACTGCTGTCATATCAGTTCAAAACACACTTGTCACAACCATTCTTCAATATGGGACACATTGCAGAGAACAGCAGAATTTTTTCTAAGTCTTGGCCTTATTCCACGCTTCAGCAGGAATAACATGGATGTTTCCAGGAAACACAATACATACATGGCCTTTCCTGAATATGCTTTCTACATCTCTGTGGCTGACCACGCTCCTGTTCTGACCCTTCTGGGCATGTTCTGAGATCCCCATGCTAGCCCTGTGGACGTGCATGACAACAATGTTTCAGAATACTGTTGGTGATGTTTTTGGCAGATAACCATCCCCGCCGCACATACAAACCCCTTATTTGTGTTCTGAAATTACCCCCATTTGTGAATAATTGGTAAAATAAAACAAGGCTTAATGTGCATGTGGAGGCCGATTCTGATCTCTGCACCACTGGGTCATCTGGATATGCAGAAAATATACAGCCCCCCAAACCCCCCCCAAAAAAACGATTCTGCAACCGTAGGAGCTAAACGTTCCCGTCGTTACAGAATCATGGCACTTTGACGGGCCAGCGTGAACTGCATTCCTTGCTGGTTTGCGTCCAAATGCCTGTCCGTCTGCCCCACACATTATTCCTTCCTGTGTGCCAGTGCCATGGTGTCCCATCGCCATGGCACTGGGATGCCCAGCAAGAACAACGCAACACCTGACAGCAGAAAATGCTGATTTTCCCACCGCACAACCCTCAGTGGGGTCAGCCAGGGCTGGGATCGAGGGTTTGGGGCCCACCTGCTGCAGTCCCATGGATCGGGGGGGGGGGGGCTGTTTAACCAGATCGCTTCATCCAATGGGACTTATTCCACTTCTGAGGTGGAATAAGTCCCACGTCGATCTTCCCACCACCTGATGTACAGGGCCCTGTTGAAATAAGCCTTGTATGCCCAGGTGCTTCAGCCTGGCCCCGCTCACCCCACTCTCCATCTCTGACCCTCCCCCTCCTACCTCTTTTTAGCGCACCCCACAAAAATCCTGTATATGTGCGGGGAGCACTGTGCAGGGAGTTGCATCCAAGGCCTGGACAGGTGTTGGGTGTCCATCTCAGATGTCCAATCCCTGCTATTCAGCCCACAGAATCTACCCCTTACTATATGATGGAATATGGTCTGTTTAACTAGCAAATACAAGGCCATGGTATCAGAGCACTTCAATCAGCTCCTTAAATGTCAGCAGATTTTGGACATGTATAGAATGATTTGTTCTACAGTATATCATGCATTAGTTAATATAATTTTGATCTTTGTATATGGTTATGTAATCAATAAAGAAATCTGAAGACATTAAAGCCTTAATTTTGAAAGCACAAATAGTTTTTTTATTCTTCAGTATTTATGAGAGCTGATTCTATAGTGAGAACGCAAGTATCTAATTGCACTCTTCTATGTAGATGTTAAATGTACCAGTGATAAGGGATGAAGATGAAACAAATTAATTTGAGAAAATCTCAAAGAATAAATGGAATTATACTAAGCAAGCCAAATTACTAGATAATGTGGTAATCTTCTATAAAAGGATGTGAAAACTAAGCAAATTATTTTAAAATACAACTTAGCATCCAGTTGTAGCCAGTAGAATCTACATAGTACTGAAAGACATTACTCTGCTTCCTATTATTAGTTGCAGTCTTGTCAGATTGGCTTTTGTCCAATATGGTTAAAAGATATTACAGTAGTCCCATCTGCTAATTCTAGCTGCTTAGATCCAGGACCGTACTGAGTCAGAATTGCTCCCTGTGCGACTTGCACATCGGGCACATGCCCACCTTACCTCTGTCCAGCCACTGCCTGCTCTTACTTGCTGCTGCCACCTTCTGTTTTCTCCACAGTGGTGTCGGCAGCAGGGCCAGAGTAGAAAGCGGCTGGATGGAAGTGGGAGAGGGGAGGTGCGCCCGATTTGCAAGTCGCCGACACTTTAAGCAGATCTGTCCCTCCCTACTCTGATGTCGTGTCAGAGTAATGAGGGACTAGACCTGCTTAAAGTGATGCTAAAAGACTTGGGAGTGCATTTTGGGTGCCTGCTGTTGCCCTCCCGCTGCTGAGAGAAAAAAAGTGGCGGCGGCAGGGTAACAGCAGGCAGCCAAAATGCATCCCCTAAGCCTTTGCACCCTATGCAGCTGCACCACTCGCACAGGTCTAGGTATGGTACTGCTTAGATCACCATAATCAGGTTTTCCATAGACAGATTGGGGCTGATATTCAGTGGTAGCCACTAGCTCTGTTAAAGCAGCTGGCTATCACTGTTTTAACTTAGACTTGGATATTCAATTACAGAGTCATATCCGACCACTGGCATTGAATATCCAAGTTGGTCAGACAGTGCTGAAGCTAACCAATGCCTGGTTAACTAAAGTAGCTAAAGTTAGAACTGCCTTTATTCTGTCTAACTTTAGCCACTTTAAGATACCTGGGCAGTGGTTGAATATTGCCACTGCCTGGTTATCTTCAGCAGGGCATCCAGAATGCCCTGATGCTAAGCAGTTTGCATCAGGACATCTAGTGACATTAGAGGGGGATATTCAATGGCACAAACCATGCTCAGAGCAATTAGTGAGCTTAGCAAGTCATCTAATAGTGTTAATAGCTTTGAATATGCCTCTGTGATGGAGTGTAAAGGAAACTCCCCATCCCCTGCAGACAGAATTGTGCACTGTGTGACTTGCACATCGGGTGCACCCCCCTTCCCCTTATGCCCCCTGCACCTCCATCCAGCCACTTTCTGCTCTTGCCTTGCTGCAGCTGCTCTCCACAGTG
Organism: Ichthyophis bannanicus; assembly: GCA_033557465.1. NCBI lineage: Eukaryota > Metazoa > Chordata > Amphibia > Gymnophiona > Ichthyophiidae > Ichthyophis > Ichthyophis bannanicus. The sequence continues at coordinate 489,647,944 of CM066035.1, forward strand.
GTGCCAACAGCAGGGCAAGAGCAGAAAGTGGACGGACAGAGGTGGAGGAGAGGGCATGCACCCGATGTGCTAGTCGCCAACACTTTAAGAAGATCTGTCCCTCCCTTCTCTGACGTTGTGTCAGAGGAGGGAGGGACCAGACCTGCTTAAAGTGCCGCAAAAAGGCTTAAGGGGTGCATTCCGGTTGCCTGTTGTTGCCCTGTCACCTCTGAGAGAAGAAAAAGTGGCGGCGGCAGGGCAACAGCAGACAGCTGAAATGCACCCCTTAAGCCTTTGCATCCTGTGTGGCCGCACTACTTGCACAGGGCTAGGTACAGTCCTGCCTGCAGAGACACTCCCCAGACAAGCTCAGAACTGGTGAGGCATTTTTCCAGTAGGAGTCCAACCACCTGCCCCTTTAAGAAACTAGGCTTGAGAATGCCTGGGAAGGGTGTGGCCTGGCCCTAGGGTTTAAACCAGGAAGCAGGATGCCTAGAGAGAGAGAGAGAGAGAGAGAAGCACGAGGTTCTAGCATACTTATCTTTAAAGGAAGGTCTCCTCTGGAGTTAGGAAGTTATTTTTGAATTAATTAATGACTGCTCAGACTTGCTCCTGGACTCCTATTCAGTTGGAGAGACATTTTTCTAGGCTATGCTGCCCGATGTGAGGAAACTTTGGGGAAGCAGATTTATTCTGAGAAGTGCCGTCTGCGCTGGAGCACTAGTCAGCAGAGTAGCCCTGCTGAGAGTGATTAAGGAGTGGTTACAGTTGGGGGAGAAGCCTAGGGTGGTTGTCGGGATGCTGGTTGCCCAAATAAAATATATTTCTTGCAGGGCCATGCCAAGCCATGATTGTACCCTATGCTATTTCCGCATCTGCCATGCCCCCCCTGCCAGTTGCCTGCCCACACCTGACCTGACCCCCCCTCCGCATTACCCTGCTGCTGTTACCACTTTTTTGTTTTCTCAGAGGCGGCGGCAGCAGCAATGAGACAGATCACTGTTGCTGCTACTGCTGCCTCCAAGAAAACAAAAAAAATGACGGTGGTGGCAGTGCAACTCAAGGGTGGTAGGCAGGCCGGGGCCAGCAGCCCAACATGCGCCCCTAATTCTTTTGCGCCCTGTGTGTCGGCACTGCTCACACAGGGCTAGGTACCATGCTGATTTCTTGGGACCTCTCTTGGCTGTGGAGTCCTGTATCGTGCCTTATGCTAGCCACATCTATCACAACCCCCCATAGGGTTTTGACATTTGAATTAACTTCAACTGGAAGAAGCATGAACTTTCCACCTTCCTTGTTTGCTCCCTTCTCAGGGGCTTTCCTAACATTAGCTGGATAAATAGTGGGTTATTTAGCAATGTTTGCATGTTGATCTCTTGAAACAAATGCCATTAATCAAATATCATCTGCAAACAGAAAAAAATTATATTAAGCTGTTCAATCACATTAGCCAATGGAACAAAAAGAACTGGCAATAAAAATGATCCCTATAGGATCTTCCCCAAAACACCTGAAGATCTGTCAAAAAATTGGCAATGAAAACAGTTCAATGTGACTTCTTTCACACTCATTACTCACACATGAGAAAAAACAGGCCATAGTGGACAGTATCAAAAGCCCAAAAGACCTAATTGCAACCATAAGGCATCTAAGTGCCTATGGTCTGGGCAATATTCAACTTGGGCTTGGTGAAATGATTGTACTTGTTTTAAAAGCTGCATTAGTTGGCACAATTCTAATTTTCTGAAATTGTCATCAAAAATGAGAAATCTGAAATTAGGTGACAGTGTTACAATTTTTCCCCATGTCTTAGCTCCTCTTTTAAAATCAGTTTGATCACAGTCTTCTTTATCTTTGAAGTAACATTCCACTCTGACATTAATAAGTTGATAAAATAGATTAAGAAAGATAGTAAGTCTTATAGCATTCCCTCAGGGTAGAAGCTGGAAATTTATCTTGCTGAAAAGAAGACGATTTTACAGCTTGTACTGCACTCTACGAGGGCTATTTTATAACCAGCACCCAGAACACATCTATCATAATAATGCCCACATCCTGGGTGGGGAGGAAGCATTTAATATGGCTAAGCCCAGACAGAGATGGTACTGGTGTGAGGAGGATGTGGTAGGAGAAGGAGGGGGAGAGATGGGGTCCTAGGTGGGACAGGTTAGGGGCTAAGGGAAGAGAGTATGAAGTTGGGAAAGGGAAGATGTGAGGGTTAGGCGAGCATAACTTGAGTGATTGGTGGGCACGAGTCGCAGGCTAGAAGGAGGAGAATGCTGGGTTGTTGGTTCCTTCGGGTTCTTCTAATCCTGGAATCTGGACCACTGTGCTGCAGCTGAGCTTGGTGGCAGGGCAGACCCGTGATATGAGGAAGGTCAATGGAAATAGGCCAAGGTGAGCTGGGGGATCCTGAGATCAGTGGGCAGGGTGACCAACAAAAGAATCAAGGGGCCATGGCAGGTGCCAGAGTCTCTGATGGGAGCAGTGCAGAGTGGATTATGGAGCATGAAGACTGCCAATGTTAAAGCAGGCTGCACTGACTGTTGTATAGTTTAGGTTTTTTGTCACATTCTATTTTTTTTTTCAATTTAAAATATACTTTATTTAAATAATTTATTAAATAAAGAAGAAGTTATTACAACAAAATTCCTGGCATGAGAGAGGTCTACCACATAGTCAGGAAATGCAAAAGATGGAAATCTGCAATCACAGCAATCAATACCCTACTTAAGAGAAAGGAAAAAGTTACATCAACAAATCTATACCATCTTCTTACTAGAAAGAACATCCTCTAGCTGGGCAGGATCATAAAAAATAAATTCTTTTTCTGAAGCACTACCACACACTTACAAGGATATTTCAAGAAGGCCTAAGGCCAGGACCTGGGGCTTCATTTTCAAGAACGCCTTCTTACATGCCTGAGTGCTCTTACAAACATCCGGAAAAAGTTGAACAGTACCACCATAAAATAACACATTCTTATTAGAAAAATAAAGTTTCATTATAGAATTTTTAACTTCGAGTGAAAGAAAAAATACAACTAAGGTAGCACGATTTGCAATGGCATTACCAGATGAATCAAGAAATACCGAAATATCCAAAGTTTCAACAGATGCTAACGTAGCAAGGTCTTCCTCAGTCGCAGCCTCGGTTCTGACCTCTGCAAAATATAATACAATGTAGAAAATTTAATAGCTTCCAAATCATTTATCCCAAGTACTTCCTTAAAATACTTCTGAAGTAAGATCAGCGAAAGGTAATGGGTTCTAGGAAAATTTATAAATCTTAAGTTCTTAGATCATGCCACATTCTCCAAGGACTCTAATTGATGATGTGCAATCGAGCTATCCCAAACAGTCATGGAGAGTGTGGCTGCGCCATAAATAACTGACCCTCCAATTTCAAAATTCCAGAAGTGCACCTATCAATACGACTACCATGATCTGACAATTTTTGAACAACATCAGAAGAAAATTTAGAGATCTGTGGTAAGGAAGAATTCAAAGACACTTCCATATGAACAACAACCTCCCATATATCCCATAGAAAGATCTCCTGAGGTGGAGCAACCATTCCACATGAAGAGGAAAAATACAAGGGCACAGGAAGCTTAACACCCCTAGAACCAGACAAAACATTGTTCAAAGTAGAAGTGTCCTCTCTAGGAAGCAAAGAAACTGCGTCATCCACTTCCTCAATCATAGGGATGTCAGCTTCCAAATTTCCCTCCTGGTTGGGCTGGGTAAAACCCTTACGTGAAGAGGAGGATAAATCAGAGGGGGTGCAATCAAAATCATCCAAAATATCCAAACCAGGTGTGGAAGAGTCAACTGTAAGCGGATACAAATGACCATCCATAGGCCAAGTAGTTTTAATTGACTTAGCCAATGCAAAAATCAGGGCTTTCTTTTTCCTCTTCCCCATATATCAATGACATTGCAGCCCCACCAAGCTCCTCCAAGCTCTGAAGGGGCTGCAAAGGGGCAGGTCTAGCCCCTTTGGCCAGCCCCCTTCAGAAACACGCTCACGGGCACTTGCCTGTGGCCATATCTCGTGGTGTGCCAGAGATTTTATACTGGCCTGGGGTGATGTTGGCGAAACGGCTCCTCCTCCAACCATGTCAACTAGAGTTCCAAACAGTCAAACAAGCAGCAAGGTAAGCTTTCCCATTGTCAGCTTCTAAAACACATCAGTATTTTGTCATTGGGTACTGCAAGGAAAGGCTGCTACAGCCAGACTGCAGCAACACCCAGAAAAGTAAAGGCTGTGCAGATGACGACCCAAGGGCATAGAGGAGGCACATACATAGAAGCATAGAAACATAGAAATATGACGACAGAAAAAAAACACATGACCTATCTAGTCTGTCCTTCCATATCAACAACTACAACAGTCCCCTTTTTTCCTTTAGAGATCCTCTGTGTTTGTCCCATGCTTTTTTGAATTCAGATACTGTCCTCATCTCTACCACCTCCACTGGGAGACTATTCCACGGATCCACCACTCTTTCCGTAAAGAAATATTTACGCAAATGACTCCTGAATCTATCCCCCTTCACCCTCAAATCCCATGTCCCCTCGTAGCAGAACTGGCTTTCAATTGAAAGAGGCTCTCCCCCTGAACATTTATGCCATGGAGGTATTTAAACATCTCAATCATATCACTTCTATCCCGCCTTTCTTCTAAGGTGTACATATTAAGATCTTTAGGTCTTTCCTCATATGCTTTATAATGAAGACCACTAACCATTTTAGTAGCCACCCTCTGCACCGACTCCATCCTGTTCACATCCTTTTGAAGGTGCAGTCTCCAGAACTGCACACTATACTCCAAATGAGGTCGCACCAAAGACTTATACAGAGGCAATATCACCTCCTTTTTTTCTGATAAACATTCCTCTCCGTATGCACCCAAGCATTCTTCCAGCTTTTGCCGTTGCCTTTTCTACCTGTTTAGCTACTTTAAGATCATCAGACACAACCACGCTTAGGTCCCGCTCTTTTTTAGTGGACAAAAGTACTTCACCCCCTATACTATATTTCTCCCTTGGATTGCTACACCCAAATGCATGACCTTACATTTTTTAACATTAAATCCCAGCTGCCAAATTCTAGGCCATTCTTCAAGCTTAGCTAGATCCCTCCTCAGGTTATCTACAGCTTCCTGGGTGTCTACTCTATTGCAGATTTTGGTATCATTCGCAAAGAGGCAAACCTTACCCAACAGCCCTTCTGCTATATCACTAACAAAGATGATAAAAAGAATCAGACCAAGGACAGATCCCTGGGGCACACCACTGGTAACATCCGTCTCCTCAGATTGAGCTCCATTTACCTGTACTCTTTGTCACCTCCCACCCAACCAATTTCTAACCCAAGCAGTAACTTTAGGTCCATCCCTAGGGTATTCAGTTTGTTTATAAGTTGCCTGTGAGGAACAGTGTCAAAGGCTTTACTGAAATCTAAATTCACCACATCTAGGGCTCTCCCTCGGTCCAACTCCCTGGTCACCCCGTCAAAGAAAGCAATCATATTTGTCTGACAAGACCTGTCTCTGGTAAATCCATGCTGCCTCGGATCCTGTAATCCGCTGGACTCCAGAAACCTCACTATTTTCTCTTTCAGCAGCATTTCCAATAATTTACTCACCACCAAAGTTAAACTAACTGGCCTGTAGTTTTCAACCACATCCTTACTTCCACTTTAGTGTAAAAGCACCACATGAGCCTCTCTCCAGTCCTTTGGCACCACTCCCGACTCCAAGGCATTGAAAAGGTCAGTCAGTGGAGCTGCTAGAACGTCCCCAAGTTCCCTCAGTATTCTAGGGTGTATCCCATCCAGTCCCATCGCTTTGTCTGCTTTAAGTTGAGCTAGTTTCTCACGGACACAGTCTTCTGAAAATTGTTCAAGATGTCCCTCGCTTCTGTTCCTGTTTGTGGGTGTTTTCTGAGGTCCTGCTCCTGGTTCTTCATCTGTGAACACAGAACAGAAATATTTGTTAACCAATTCCGCTTTATCCTCATCAGCTTCTACATATTCCTCCCCTTCACCCTTGAGTCTGACAATACCACGTTTTCCCTTCCTCTTCTCACTAACATATCTAAAAACTGTCTTATCCCCCCATTTTATTGCACTGGCTGTTTCCTCCTCTTTTTGAATCTTTGCTTTCCTGACTACTTTTCTAGCTACTCTAAGTTTTTCCAAATATTGATGCCTGTCTTCCTCTCTCTGTGATCTGTTGTATTATAGATTTAGGGAGATCAGAATTGGGGAAGACGTAGATCAGGTTAGCCAAGTTACGTAGTGGCCTCAACATGAGATAGGAAGGAAGTAGGGACTTACCAGAAGAGAGAAGGATGAAGAGAAGCAGAGAATGAGGTGAGGAGAAAAGTGAGAAGGAACAAAGGCTTTGGAGTAGGTAGAGTCAATAGGCAATGGAGCAGGAGATAATCATCACCAAAGGCAGAGACGGAAGCAGGAGGGGAATCCCCTTCCCATGCACAGCTGTTTCGGCGTGCTTTAAACTTGCTGTACCAACGGGCACTTCAAGCAATGCTCCTGCTTTCATTTCCACCTGAGCGGCAGAGACTGAAGCAGGAGGGGAATCCCCTTCCCATGCACAGCTGTTTTGGTGTGCTTTAAACTTGTTCTACAAATGGGCACTTCAAGCAACGCTCCTACATTCGTTTCCACCTGAGCGGCAGAGACTGAAGCAGGAGGGGAATCCCCTTCCTGTGCACAGCTGCTTCGGTGTGCTTTAAACTTGCTCTACCAACGGGTGTGCCCACGTCTGGTGGGCCCACACCTGGCGGGCCATGCCAAAGGTTCTTTTGACATGGTCCTGAGGCGCGGGACCTTAGCGGGACCTTAGCTTTCAGCCTTGACTTTATCTTGAATTATGACATTGTCTTCCTGTCATGCTAGCTGGTTTCTCTCTGCATTTGATTATGATTATCTCCTGCTCCATTGTCTATTGACTCTACCTGCTCTAAAGCCTTTGCTCCTTCTCACTTTTCTCCTCACCTCATTCTCTGCTTCTCCTCATCCTTCTCTCTTCTGGTAAGTCCCTTCTTACTTCCTATCTCATGATGAGGACACTACATAACTTGGTTAACTTGATCTACGTCTTCCCCAATTCTGATCTCCCTAAATCTACCTCTCACTCTTTGAGGTTTCCTACCCTCCCTAAACATCTCTCTCATATTAGAACTAGGCCTTTTTGCAATCCTTCTAACCTTATTCACATTCCTCTCCTCTCCCCATCTGCTCTTCCTTTTCCTGTGCCTTATGGAATGTTCACACTATCTCTAATAAACTTGCCTTTGTACATGACATTTTTATTTCCCGCTCTTTTCACCTCCTTGCCTTAACTGAGACCTGGCTTCCTCCTGAAGACAATGCCTCCATTTCTACTCTTTGTCATGGGGGCAACCAGTTCTCACACTCTCCTCAGCCTACTGTTCGTGGTGGGGGTATTGGGCTTCTTCTGTCTCCCTCTTGTCACTTCCAGTCTCCCATCGTACCTCAATCTCATTCCTCTCTCTCTTTTGAACTCCACTCGATCCGCCTCTTCGCTCCTCTCCCACTCTGAGTAGCTGTTCTCTATAGTCCTCCTGATACTTCTATTTCCACTTTTCTTTCTAACTTTGATTCTTGGCTGTCTATCTTTCTTCACCCCTCCTCCCCCACCCTTATTCTCGGCAACTTTAACATTCATGTTGATGACCCCTCCAATCACCATGTTCTAAAACTCCTCTCTCTTACCTCCTTGTATAACCTTCAACTCTCTTCCACTGCTCCTAGTCACCAACATGGTCATTGCCTTGACCTAATTTTCTTCTCTAACTGCTCACCCCTCCCATTTCTCTAACTCTGTCCTTCCTTTATTTGACTACCACCTTTTAAGTCTTATTATTCATCATCCTCCACCTCAGCCTCATCCTGTTTCCACTAATCTATTTAGAAACCTTCTTGCTATTGATCCCTTAGCTCTCTCCTCCACTATTTCCTCACCCCTTTCATCCTATCTTTCTTTTAATTCTATTGATGAGGCTGTGACCTCCTATAATGCTGTACTCTCCTCTGCTTTGGATTCTCTTGCTCCCCTCATCTCACGTCCTGTTAGGGGTTCTCCTCCACAGCCTTGGTTCTCTCCTTTTGCCCGCTATTTGCGCTCCTGTGCCCGCTCTGCTGAGTGTGCCTGGTTCAAATCTCGCTCTCATCCTAACTTTCTCCACTTTAAATTCATGCTCTTCTCCTTCCAATCAGCCGTTGCACTTGCCAAACAAATCTACTTCACCCATCTGACTAACTCTCTTGTCTCTAATCCTCGTTGTCTCTTTTATTATTATTATTATTATTATTTACAGTTCTTATATACAGCGCTATTTGGTATTAGTGCAGTTTGCAAATAACAAAGATTTTGCATCAGAACAGAGGATCTTTTGCTTACATTGAAACAAGGATTGCAACTTGGGACTGAAACAAGGGTAACTATATACAAATCAATAATGGTGGTTGTAAAACTATTTACAGTTTATAATGCACATTAGAATCGTAATACAAGAGGCTTATAATCTATACTTGCTATGAGTAAGTCTGAGGGCAAGTCTGTTATGTGTGATTGTGTTAAGTTAGGGAGGATGAAGCAAATGCAGAATAAGTGGTGTTTAAGGGCTTTTCTGAATTGTGAGAGGTCAACAATTGCACATATGTGAGGTGGGAGATTGTTCCAGCACCTAGGGGCATAGAATGTAAAGGCTCTATTACTAGTTGTTTGAGTACATGTAGTGGACTCAGATGGTATAGACAGTGTATTGGCAACTGCTGACCTTCTTAGCCTGTTTGTAGGGTAATGGTCAGGAGTGCAGTGAGGGATGAGGGGGGTAGCCTGTTAATTGCTTTAAATGCAAGGAGTAAGACCTTGTAGGTAATCATGCATTGTAACGGTAGCCAGTGTAGTTCCATAAGTATGGGCGTGATGTGCTCTTTTCTGGAAATGCCACAGAGAATTCGGGCTGCTGCATTCATCGCCATCTGCAGTGGATTGAGGGTGCTCTTAGGGAGACCGTGTAGGATGATGTTTGCATAATCGAAATGTGGCATTACAAGTGACTGGAAAATAGTTCTGAAGTCTTCTGGGGCTAGTAGAGGTCTTAGGTGTCTTAGTGTCCGTATTTTATTGTAGATGGACTTGGTGGTATTCTTTATGTGTTCTTTGAAGTTGAGATGTTGATCTATTGTAATGCCCAGGTATCGTATCTCGGTTTTGCATGGGAGCTCAGCATCTCGTACCTTCAATGATGTGGGAGGAGAGACGTTCTTATTCTTTGTTAGGAATAGGACCTCGGTCTTCTTAAAGTTTATATGCAGATTCTGGGATAGATGCCAATCAGTGATTGCATTGAAGCATTCAATAAGTGGGAGGAGGTTCGGGTGCGGGATTTTGATTGGGGTGAATATCAATACATCGTCTGCACAGATCAGACTGGAAATATTAAAGGAACGGATGATATCACAAATGGGCTGCATATAGATGTTAAAAAGTAGAGCAGATAGGGAGGATCCTTGGGGTACTCCCTGTTGTTGATGGAATGGTTCAGACGTTGAGGATCCTATACGTACATGTTGCCAACGGTTAGCTAGATAAGATTTACACCATTCCCAAGTCATACCATGAATTCCCTTTTCCTGAAGGCGAGAGAGGAGTTGCAGGTGGTTAACAGAATCAAATGCAGCAGCTATATCGAGGAAGATAAGCACAAACCCATTTTCAATCTTGTTGATACCTCTGGTTAAAGTATTGATGAGTATGGTGAGCAGGGTCTCTACACCATGAGATTCTCGGCACCCATGCTGACAGGGATCAAGAGGGGCTGATATATCAATGTGTTGCTGTAGTTGCATTTGAACCACCTTCTCGACAAGTTTTTCTAGAAGGGGTATGCTCGAGATCGGGTGATATGAGTCAGACCTTGTCGGGTCGAGTTTGTTGTTTTTGAGGAGAGGGCATATGGACGTTTGTTTAAGAGTTGCTGGGAATATTCCTGTTGTGAAGGAGAGCTTCATGATGTATGCCAGAGTTGGGCTGAGCTCGGCACGCATCGTTCTGATCCAGTGAGCTGGACAAGGATCATTGGGGGCTGTAGTAGTGTTAATAGTGGCAATAAGGTCAGCGATGTATTTCTCTGTTGGGGGGCTGAAGTTTGTTAACGGTTGCTGTACATGGGGGATGTAACAGAGAGTGGGACTTGGATCCATCTTTGTTTTAATGATTTTAGATTGTAGGTACTCGGCATAGCGCTGAGGTTGAATAGATATCGTCTGATTTGAGGTAGGTGTCTTGGTTAAGGATTTAGCAATGTTAAAGAGGTTGCGTGGTTTATTTAACGAGCGGAGGAGGAGATCCGTGTGATGTTGTCTCATTTTTTCATATATTTTCTCCCGGTGTTGCTTTAGGGTGTCTTCATAAGTCATTTTGTCAGATGTAGAGTGAGAGCAACGCCATTTTCTTTCTTGCTTTCTTAGTAGCTGAAGAGATAATCGTAGTTCTGCAGTGAACCAAGGGGCTGGTCTTCTTTTTCTTGGTGGTGTGTTGGGTGCTGATGATTTAGAGGAAGGTAGTTGTGAGCAAGAGATTAGAGTGGAATTCCATCTGTTGATCATATCATCGAGGTTCTGAGCTGGTTGGCGGAGTGCTGGAAGAGCGTTGTTGGCGAAGCGATGGGACCGGATGGGATACACCCTAGAATACTAAGGGAACTTGGGGACGTTCTAGCAGCTCTACTGACTGACTTTTTCAATGCCTCGTTGGAGTCGGGAGTGGTGCCAAAGGACTGGAGAGAGGCTCGTGTGGTGCCTTTACACAAAAGCGGAAGTAAGGATGTGGTTGACAACCACAGGCCGGTTAGTTTAACTTTGGTGGTGAGTAAATTATTGGAAACGCTACTGAAAGAGAAAATAGTGAGGTTTCTGGAGTCCAGTGGATTACAGGATCCGAGGCAGCATGGATTCACCAGAGGAAGGTCTTGCCAGACAAATCTGATTGATTTCTTTCACTGGGTGACCAGGGAGTGGACCGAGGGAGAGCCCTAGATGTGGTGTATTTGGATTTCAGTAAAGCCTTTGACACTGTTCCTCACAGGTGACTTATAAACAAACTGAGCACCCTAGGGATGGACTCTAAAGTTACTGCTTGGGTTAGTAATTGGTTGAGTGGGAGGCGACAAAGAGTACAGGTAAATGGAGCTCACTCTGAGGACAGTGGTGTGCCTCAGTGGTGTGCCCCAGTGTCCTTGGTCAAATTATTTTTAACAATTTTGTTAGTGATATAGCGGAAGGGCTGTCAGGTAAGGTTTGCCTCTTTGCGGATGATACCAAAATCTGCAATAGAGTAGACACCCAGGAAGCTGTAAATAACATGAGGAGGGATCTAGCTAAGCTTGAAGAATGGTCTAGAATTTGGCAGCTGGGATTTAATGTTAATAAAATGTAAGGTCATGCATTTGGGCTGCAGCAATCCAAGGGAGCAATATAGTATAGTGGGTGAAATACTTTTGTCCACCAAATAAGAGCGGGACCTAGGCGTGGTTGTGTCTGATGAGCTTAACACTAGAAGCCCCAAAGTGCGTCAATTGATGCAAATGCATCTTCGAAGTTGTATACCAGTGACACTGCTAGAACCATGTCAGTCATGTTTCATGACTTTGTTAGCAAGGTCAAGATGTTCAAATATGTGCATCGAAAATTAGTGACGGATGCACGATCTAGTGGGAAAATGAATTTATACCTAGAAGCCCCAAAGTACATCAATTGACACACTCAATTGTCTTGGATGCATCAATTGACGTACTTTGGGGTTTCTAGGTAAAATTCCTTTTGGGGCTTCTAATGTTAAAGTAGCTAAACAGGTAGAAAAGGTGATGGCAAAAGCTAGAAGGATGCTTGGGTGCATACGGAGAGGAATGGCTAGCAGAAAAAAGGAGGTGATAGTGCCTCTGTATAAGTCTTTGGTGTGACCTCATTTTGGGTATGGTGTGCAATTCTGGAGACCGCACCTTCAAAAGGATGTGAACAGGATGGAGTCGGTGCAGACGGTGGCTATTAATGATGATTAGTGGTCTTCATTATAAAGCATATGAGGACAGACTTAGGGATATTAATATGTACACCTTAGAGGAAAGGCGGGATAGAGGTGATATGATTGAGATGTTTAAATACCTCCGTGGCATACATGTTCAATTGAAAGCAAGTTCTGCTACTAGGGGACATGGGATGAGGGTGAAGGGGGATAGATTCAGGAGTGATATGTGGAAATATTTCTTTACGGAAAGAGTGGTGGATCCGTGGAATAGTCTTCCAGTGGCGGTGGTAGAGATGAGGTCAGTAACTGAATTCAAAAAAGCATGGGACAAACACAGAGGATCTCTGAATGTAAAAAGGGGACTGTTGTAGTTGTTGATATGGAAGGACAGACTTGATAGGCCATGTGGTCTGTTTCTATCGTCATGGTTCTATGTTTCTAGTACTGTTGGAACTTTTTGTGGTCAGTTTCAGCAAGTCAATTTATATTGTATAATAATTCAAACTGATGGTTGTGTTGCTCTAACTGCTCACATCTTTCATTGAGGGATGTCCAAAACTGTAAAAAAAAGGTTTACATGAAATTTATCCTCAGGTGTTTGCGACATTTCATCTTCTTGTTCATATTGTCATTGTTTAGTCTTTTCCCTCTGGCGGATTTGAGCAGTAGCTTTGAACTCTGGTTCACCCTCAACCTCTTGAGAAAGAAGCTGAGCAGATTTAAGCAATGACTGATATCAGGAATCAGTACAGTAATCAGAAATAAAGGTTTTCAAATTCCCAATAGCTGTCAACACTGTAGCAACATTTTTACCAGTATTCTGAAGGATCTTACTGATGGGATTGATGGGATTCAAGAGGTCATGCCGCAAGATGAGGGAGCACAAGAATTGGAAATCCTTTAACTTGGTGCTCAAAACATGTGCTTCATCCTTAGGTTCACTCTCATACTTATCATCACTAAGGGGTATGTTTACTAAACCGCACTAAGGTAGCATACAGTAGCGCACACTAATGGCAGCGATAAGGCACCTTTGTGCAGAAAGCGCCCTGGGTGAGTAGGGGCTGTGGCAGCGTAAAGCATCCTATATATCCTTTAGCGTGTGTTAACGGAACGTGGTGCGGTAAGATGACAACCATGCACTTTAACATAAGCAAAAGGTTGTAAACTCAACAAAGGATAAAGGAGCAGCAATGGAAGACAATCTCAAGGTGATGGATGGTAGAAAGGTGGTAGTCAATGGACCAGAAGAATCTTTGCCAGAAGCTATTGTTTTCAGTAAGTGGGATGTGCAGATGACACCCAAGAATAATGTAGCAGTGTGGTTTGCACATGTCACTCTCAGTATTGTCAGTGTTTTGCATAAGAGAGGCCTGAAATATGTCTGGGTGTAGTCAGCATGCTATTCATATGTTCAGCAAAAGAAGGACTGAGCATGAGAAGTGATGTGGAGCAGTCCCAGTAGAGGTGCATTTTAACTGTTGAGTAGTCGCACATGTTCGTGCACATGTCATGGTGTAGCTGCTGCATGTCAAATTTAGGACAGCATATGATTACCATATGGTGAGTGTGGATCTGTGCTTCAGATGGTGGTAGCAGAGAGTGTGTTATGTCTGTGCTGGTCTGGTAATGCAAATCTGATGGCACACCTGCAGTTTGGGTCTGATGTAGGTGTGCCATGGGGACCCTGAAATACTATTGCAGTGGGTGTGTCGGCTGCCTTAGCTGGTCCCACAACCGCACAATCTACCTCAGACATGTGGATGAAATAAAGCTGCATGTCTGTCTCTCAGTCACAATATGAGCAAGTAACGATGCGTGAGGATTGCAGCAGATGGGCATTGAAGGAGTGGGATATGGTTGCATATATAATGTATATGTGGCACAGTTTCCAATGTCTATTCAAAGGTAGGCTGACATCTTTCAATTATGCTCTGCATGTGTATAAGACACCCGCTGGCCCAACATCATCAGCACTCTGCAATGTTGTACGCCAGAGGCAAGAAAGTATCGCTGACAGATATGCATGAATGCAGTGTGCATGCCTGACCTATGTTAGGCCCCATTGTGTAATGGCTACATCTGTAAAGACACAGCCTGGCCTGAAGCTGACAATATTTTCAGATGAGGGTGACAGAACCCTGATCAAAACATGTGGTATCTGAAATGCGCTCTACTCTCCACAAAGACAATGCTGCAAGCATAATAACAAAAATTCACAGAACACACAGAGGATGCCGTATCAAGAAAGGGAATGTGTGTTGCAGCATCCCCTGCAGCTAAAGGTTTCTGCTCAAAATCATTCAGGTGCTATGTGTCCACATGTGGTGTATATATGGTATAGAGGGGAAGATGGCTCCTCCTCTTCAACCCCACTACCTGTAGGAGTTCCTCAGGGTTCCATCTTAGGTCCACTCCTCTTCTCTCTATACCCAATCCCTTGGCACCCTTATCTCTTCCCATAGCTTTCACTATCATCTCTATATCGACGACTCTCAAATCTATCTTTCTGCACCTGTTATCTCTCCTGATATCCAGTCTAAGATCCCACTCTGCCTCTCTGACATTGCTGCTGTGAGATACTGCACAGAACTGGCCTTGGCAGCTAGTCATCATTGATGCATGTGTGTAAACATGTCTAGCTGTTCACATCTGGATTGCTAGCAACATAATAACATTCTCAGTGATGTGTGGGATGTCACACCCTAACACATCTTTGTACCATCTTTCCACAGGTTAATGTGCAGAATCATGGGCCACACTACATACATTAACCAAACCTAACACACATCGATCGTGACTATGAGAGATAAGCATGTTGTCCCAACCAACTTCTGGAAGATAAGTCAAGCATTGGTGGAAAACAGTGGCCACATGTGAGGAGAATGGGTACCCAGCAATGGCTGGATGTGGCCCCTATGTGATGCAAGGACATTGTGCTGGCCCCAGATGACACCGTAGAGGATTACCAGACCAACATGTGGTGCACATGTCCATGTGTCTGCATGCACCCATATGAATGTCACCCACAAAGCACATTTGCTACCGTGTAGTGAACCACAGCCCAAACAGTTGGCTGGCAGATACAATGTTTGCCCCAACCATCCAGGGGTGGGCCAATGGGTGGTATGTGACCATGTGCAGAGATACATTGCAGGAACCCATGGGCATAAAGGGTTCATGTGTGACATGAATACATAATGGTAACGTGTGCCAATTCCTATAGGACATGCCTCCTCAAGAGTGCATGGATAGAAAGATTAGCAGCCTCCTACAATGCCATACTCCAGTGTCAGTTGCCATACACATACGGTGCCACAACAATCCATGTCTATGCCAAATATATTGCAAACCTGCCATATCAATAAAGCATTAGCAGGATGCATTGATAACCAAACCCTACCTATCAAAACACATCGCTCCAAATAATGAAGCTAGATATCTCTGAAAACAACACCACTTCACCTACTGGTGAAGGTCAACAAGTGTGACTGTCACATAAACATAAACTACAATAGCAGATGACGTCAGCTGTATTAAACATGGCAACAATTGTCCATCGTAAATCAATAATACAGAAATCAACACAACATATCAATCCTCCACTTGATTTCTAAATGTATTAACTCCACAGGAACCCTATAATCCAACCAAATTCTAAAAAATTGATTTTCAAATTTTCTGTTTTTTGTTTTTTGTCGGATCACTCACCATGAGAAGGAATCCTTCCTCTCTTGAAGTGAGCCCTCCATTTTAATCAATCAAAAAAAGGACCTAAAAAGATCCTGTATATCACAGAATCGACAACACTACCAGCTGTCATTCAACAAATTTTTTTTCAAAAGTGGCAAATGCTGTACTCTTCTTGCCTACACTTATCTGATATCACCCAGCCACAGACAAACAGGACAGTCCTTGTGTAACACCTCCCGTACTGTCCACTCTCCAACGGTAATGAGGCAGTTCAATCCAAGTTCCCATTCACTGTGCATGTTGTTTGGATCCTCCGCTCTTGGATAATCCCATAAGTAGTGAAAAACTCCTTCACAAGTCCATTCTGTAACTGTTCAAACAGTTTGTCTGCGGCTGGGTGATATCAGAGTTGGTGGCCTCAGGCTCTGCAGCTGTGGCCAGCTCTGCACCCCCATCCACAGGGGGCATAGGCTGTGATGCAACCCCCTCCAGTGGCACCACAGCCCTGTTCACTGATGGTGGCAGTGGTGGAGTCGCCGGTGGTGAGGCAGCACTGGGTCCAGCATCTGTGATGGCACCAGCTAAGGGAAGCAAGGAGGATCAGCTGAATGCAGACCCCTGCATGCAGCAACCCACCCTCACCCCCACAAGGGCTGCACTTATGCACTACGGCTGCAGGGATACCACAGGGCAACTGGGAGAGTGCAAAGCAGGAAAGTGAGGTCCTGCCATCACAGAGTCACCCAGTGAGCCAGTGGTGGGAGATATGACAGTGCAATAAGTGCATGCATGCCCCACTCTAAACCAGGGGGGTAATGGGCGGTCCACGTGGTCACATCACCATTCGTTAAGGCCCAGGGCGGAGGACATGCAACATGCGAATGTCAGCACAGACATGTACCTTTGACCTGTGGGCACCAAGAAGTGTCCACATCCACAGTGGCGAGGATTCACCACTCTAGCTCGGTGAGATATACCCCTATCCATCCGGGCCCACAGCACTTGCCTTCTTGCAGGCCTCACATCTCACCTGCCGCCACTTGCGCTTGACATTCTCAATGTCATGGTTGTTATTGTATATTGCATTAAAATTGCGGCAAATAGCCAGCCACCTGCACTGCCTCTCGTAGGCACCTACATGGGCCTCCTTGGTGCTCCCCATCACTGTAGTTTCTCTTTCAAGATGACACCTTGGGGGCCATTGTCACTATCAGAGCTGCAAAGCTACCTTCAGGGTAACAGTAGAATGTTGTTTCTCAGGGGTGTATTCACAGCGTGGTTGCCCAATTTATAGCAGTTAGATGTCTAGTTACGTATACGTACAACCTCTCAGAATATGGGACATGTCTGTATGTCATGACACACGTGTATGTGGATGTTCCGTGGATGACATATAAATACAGATGCAGATCCACGCGTTCATTCTTTCCTGGTTGCGGATCTACACATTTTTCTTTTCCATGTGCAACACATCTAGGATATCGTTGGAGCTGCATAATGGATGCTACAGCAACACTGCCACTGACAGGGTAGATAGACAGGATCAATGATGTGACTGTGATGGTATGTGTGCTGGGGCCTGTGCCCCTGATGCATATTTGTGGTGCCTGTGGCCTTTTGGGAGACAGTGGTATGCATAGACCTGGGCGCAGAAGCCAGTTGCCCTGCACAGGCACCCACCACAGGGCAGGCCAGTGTGGGCATGGGGCTGTTTCGGGCAGGGGGCAACTGGTTTGCATGAGAATGTGTACATGACACCCCTATGCATTAGATCACCCCCAGATCTATGGCCCCAAACCTACACAACTGCACCACGGTCTCTGTACAGGGGTGTATATGTATGTTCTGAACCCACAGGCAATGCTTGTAGGTGTATCCAACCACACCTGCTCACCTAGATCCAATGGTGTGTGTGGAGTGCAGGACAACCTAGTGGTACACATATGGGGGTACAGCTGGTCCTAATGGCCATGTCCACAGGCCCATATGTACCCGCACAGTGATGCATGTTGGACAGGCCACCCACTGGATGCCCTGCTAGTGTGTGTGGGGGGTGAGGGTCCAGCACATCTCTTACCCCCTGCCACCCACATAGGGCATCAGGGTGGATGTTAGGTGACACCCCCCTGGACCCAGACTGACTAGCATCCTTTTTCACCCTCCCACAGGTTCCAGGGGCAGCAGCCAGGTGTGAGGAGATGGCACAGGAGAGGACAAGAGCACTGTTTGCCAATGTCCTTCTGTTGGTTGGTGACCATGAGTGCAGATGTGCTGAACACTATCACCCATATGCCAGGGTCCCCAGACCCTGCGCACATTACCTTGACCTCAGCGATGACCTGTGCCAGACACAGTACAGGTTTGACTGTGAGGCGATACATGACCTGTATGAAGAGCTGGGGCCAAAGCTCACTGCATAGGCACACAGACAAGACACAATGCCCATCTATGTGAAGGAGCTGGCAGCTCTGACATTCCTGGGGACCGGCACATTCCAGACTGTGGTGGGAACAGCATTGGGGCTGAGCCAGACGGCAATGTTGCGCAACATCACCCAATTCCTGGACGCCTTTAAGGGACGTGCTTCCCATTACATTGGCTTCCCAATCACTCCACAGCAGCAGCAGCAGCAGCAGCAGACTATGCTCACATTCAGCGAGATTGCAGGGTTCTTGTCCATCCTCAGGGCCATCGACTTTACCCATGTGGCCCTCCGCTCACCACACCTGCATGAGGTGGCCTTCAGGAACCAGAGGGCATCCTGGATGTCATGGCATGCTTCCCTGGATCGTGCTATGATCCCTACATCCTGGAACAGTCAGGGATACTTGCTGACTATGAGAACGGCACCATCACCAGTAGCTGGATACTTGGTGAGTAGACACAGGTTAGTGTCACATGCATATGCATGTATACCCCCAGAGGCACAGGGGTATGGCCCGCCATATGCCTGCAGACATGCTGTGCCCACAGTGGGGCCACACCATGGCTGTGGGTTGTCCATATGTGGCAGGAGACCACTGGCACCTCTACCATTGCATGGTAGGGGGGCTAGCTACAATCACAGCATGCCCTTGGCCTTGGTGGGGGCTGGGGATGTGCCACAGCTGGGGACGCATGGGGTTCAGGGCTGGATGGCCTCAGGCATGGGTGGTGGGGCACCACATGGCATGGATGAGGTACACATGCATGTTGGACCTGATGGGGTTGCACCTGGTGTATGGATATGATGACCCTGGCATAGCTGGCCATGATGGTACTTGTTGATATTCTTGCCACAGTTCCTCTATGCAGTTGACAGGGACTACCCACTGCAGAAGTGACTCATGACCCCCCTCGTCAACCCACACACTCCAGTGGAGGTGAGATACAACTGGTTGCACCAGCTGACATGCTCCATCATAGAATGGACATTTGGCCTACTCAAGGGCCACTTTCGCTGCCTTGACTGGTCTGATGGAGAGGTGCTCTGCGCCCCAGAAAAGCCGTGCAGGATATTCCTGGCATGCTGCATGCTGCATAATTATGCCCTGCATCAGAGGTAGCCCACACCAGATGCAGCCATCGGCAATTCCGATGGCGAGGAGGTGGAGATGGTGGCCCTCCAGTCATCGCATGCTACCTCATACCAATGTGCAGTGACAACTTGGAGATCCCTCTTGGAACCGCACTTTGTATGAGGTATGCTGCCTGTGCTGGCAGAACTAGGGGTGGGTGGCAGGGCTGGGCATCAGCGGGCGGGACCCACCAGCCTGATCCCATCCTGTATATCCTGGCCCTCTGTGCACCTCATTGGAAGTGGGCGCACAAAGGAAGTTGCAATTCTGGGCTCTTGGAACACACCTAGCCCCACAGAATCAAGATTATGAAAAGGCCTGTACGTTTAGGCCATATCTGCAATTCAGTCCAGCCTGCACATACAAGCCTTCCCCGGCAAACTCAGTCTGGCCTGTACAATGGCGATGCAGCGCCATGGCGTCCAATTGCCACGACATCACTGCTACATTGTACAGCCACAATCCCCAGCTGCCATCTCCTGTACTGCCTTCCCCACATCCTGACCCCTGATCCAGCCTCCCTAGGCCAGGGTCAGGCTTCAGGGGAGGTTCTCTGCCCCTACCTACCACTTTACAGCCCCAGGCCTGTGGTCCACTGCCACATTGGGGGATCTACTCCACCTCAGTGGTAGATGACATTCCCTATCTACATTCTGGCCCTGTCCAAGGGCAACTAGTGCCACAGCTAGGGTGTGGTCCCGATCCCCCTCCCCAGGCCCATGTGTATGGGGTTTGTGAGGAGGCCTTGGTCCACACCCTGGCTGAGGCACTGTTTTCCATCCCTGGGGTTATCCCCACCGGTGCTGTGGGACTGTGGAACATCTGGTAGGGCTCCACTGGACCCTCTGCAATCATGGATCCCAGGTATGTATTCACTGTTGGCCTGGTGTGGCAGGATGGCTCCTCAGGTATGTGGCACTGCACCCTCTCTGTGCCTTCCTCTTCCTCCATCTGCTCCACCCACTGCTCCTCCCTCTCCACATCCCACACCTCGATGTCCACATCCTCTCCCTCCTTCTCCTCGGCCTCCTCCTCCCCCTCCGCTCCACCTCTTCCTCCTCATCCCCATCATCCTCAACCACCTCCACATCCCAGTCAGCCTCTTCCACTTCTGGGTCCTCTTCATCTTTATTCTCCATCACCGCCTCCTCCTCCTCTATCTCTGCCTCTTTAACCTCTCTCTATTCTCCTCCATATCTCTGGCCATGGGCACCTCCTCCACTGCCACCACTGCCTGACCTTCCAATACCAGCTGGGCTGGATCACTGACCCCTGCTGGCCCTCCAGGTGCTGCTGTTCTTCCTGCAGACTCTGCAAATGGGAGCAGAGAGTGCCACATCAGCCACATGTTCTGTGGCTGCAGGGCAGTCATCACCTGCCATAATGCCTGCAAGCCTTTTACACAGCTGACGGCCAACCAATCATGCAGCAGGTGAGCCATGCACAGTGGGGCATGCAGTCTCCCATGATCACACAGGATATTAAGTGCATAGCTGGGATGCATCCAGGGGTTATGGGCATGACAAACAAGGGGTTGAGAATCATCCAGCCTGGTTTTGCAGCAGCAGAGAGGGCCAGATCCCCACTGATGTGATTGGGACCAGGTGGGCACCTGACCTACCAACTCTAGATGTCAATGCCCCAAAGCGGGGGACAAGGTGTCATATGTGGTGCCTGCACAGAACAGTGAGAGGGGGAGTACAGACAATGGCAGCACCCCAGCAATGTGTGTACCCCAGTAGGGTATATATGGTATGCTCTGGGGGGGGGGGAGTGTGTGTAACCTGCAGTATGCATGCATCCATACATCATCAGGTTAGGTCTGGCATGCATCCATTGAGGTCTGTAGGGACTGTGAGGTGACCTGGCCAAGGGATGCTATGGGAATTCTGGGGACAGAAGAGGCAATGAGCACATCAGGGGGCCGTGCAGACCACTGGGGTGATTGATGGACCACAGGTGATGTACATCAGTGAGGGGGTGGGAATATATCTTGACTTGGCTATTGTGTTTGTGGTGGTATGTGTGGATGCTCAGTGTATCATTGTGACAGGACAGGCAGGTCATGGGTGAAAATTGGATGTGTGTTGAACTGGAGAGGGTGGAGCAGTGAGGTTGGCAGGTTGGTATATTGGCAGGATAGGGAGGGAGAGGGGGACAGGGATGGTGGAGGTGGAGGGTATTGGTGAAGGGGTCCATTATGTTGCCACAGCAATGTTCTATTTCATGCAGCGGTAACATATCCCAGCAGCAATGTAAGGTGGCCAGGCAGGGACCATAGCATGGGGTGAAGGTGGAAGAACACCTATGTTGAGATAGGACAGGGTGACAGCAGTACAATTCAGTCTCCCAGAGCCATCTGAAGGTGTGTGTGCACCTGGGAAAGATGTGCAATGGGGGCTGGGGTAGACAAAGTCACCCCTAGGATACACCAACTAGCATGGTGCATACCGCAGAGATGTACCAACACAGACATGCCTGATGGGGCAATGGGTGGGTGCGGATGAGGCACATGTGGACCCAGAGCCCTCATGGCCCATGTGGTCCCTGTCTGCCATCCTGTATTTCAGCCAAGGATGTGTCAGGGACTATTGGATGACTGGTGATTCCACAGACCAGGTGTCAACACCATTGGTACAGGCCTTTGATATCAAGCACCTTATGGCAAACCGTGGCCTCAATATGCATGATATAGTATCATTCAATTGTGTGTGTGATGTTGACCCTGGGAAGGGTGTGATGCTATATATTACATGTCTGGTATGCCATCACCATCTCTGCAATGTGCATTTGCTTCATGACCACAGCAGCCATGCACATGTTGCAGCACAACATAGCTATATGTGTGGACTGGGGGATGACCATATGGTACATTTAGGCCAGCATGTCAACCCCTGCATGTTTATGTGTACCTCTATGTGGTCTGGATAGTGCCCCATTCCCCCACGCCAGGCATGCTCGCACATCCATAGGTAAATGTGCAGGGACTATCATGCCAGTGCATTCCAATAGGGTCATTTGGCCATGG
Source organism: Ichthyophis bannanicus (assembly GCA_033557465.1). Classification (NCBI taxonomy): domain Eukaryota; kingdom Metazoa; phylum Chordata; class Amphibia; order Gymnophiona; family Ichthyophiidae; genus Ichthyophis; species Ichthyophis bannanicus. Next base: position 489,670,285 of record CM066035.1, read on the forward strand.
TCATTGAATCACACATGCTATTGTGCCACACACATGCTGCACTACTTACTAGGTGCAGATGTCTTATGCTCCTCCTGCAGTTGGTGGAGATACTCAGGCCGCCTCCAGCGCAGCTCATGGCCCTTTTTCCACAGATCTTCCACATGGGAAAACAGGGATAGATGACATCTGTGCCATTCCAAACATAACACTGGCGACACAATAGCAGACTGGTCATGAGTATGTGGTATGTCACAGTATTCTGTTTGTGGGCAACATCTAGCCAGGCCCTGTGAGGTTGCACATGACCTCCCTCCTCACAGCAACACAGCATTCAATGCTGGGCACAACCCCCATGGCATCACACAGGCATGTTGTGGAGCTGCACATGTTGCCACATTTGTGTTGCTACCTTGGGCCTACCTATGTACTGCTTGCTGTGTTGTTACAGATCACTGTGAGGGTGTCACATGTCACAAGATGTGACCCATGAGGCCAGTGTGAGAGGTTACATTGCATAGTTGCCCCACACCATTGCTCTCACAGCCCAGCCCTGTCCCACAGCATTTTTCTAACACATCATGTGCTCATGTGTGTGCTGATGAGGCTGATTGCCCTGACATGTTCTGTGACAGATTCCATGGCCGCTACCTGTTTCAACCCCCTGTTTGTGGTTAGGCAGGTCAGATATGGGTGGTGGTTAGCCTATCACTACATGTTACGATTCTGTGCTAACCTCATTCTACTTTTACTTATCAGCTGGTGATACTTCATTGCTCACATCACAAATGGGGGAAAAGCAACTCAGCACCCACAATCTCAATGTCTTGACGTAGGGAGATTAGGCTATGGACTGGCTCAATCACATCATAGGTCCAGTAAACCGCCATCAGGCATGTCACATATCTATTGATGACAATCAGTCTGCACTTAGACTCTTCATATACAAAGAGGCATGACAAAAGATGTCTTACATAGTTCATACATTACATACACACCTCATTGTTCACGCCATTACATATCTTTCACAGAGCTGTTATGCCAGGAACCTTTGGACCCATCATAACATGAACATTATGTAGACATGTGACATATACAGGTGCCATGATGTGTTTTCTACTACACACACTCCTAATGTGTCAACACTGCAGAGATATCCATATATCCCTTATGCTTTGGAGGGCTTCTTCACAGGTGTCACTGCACACCACTGATCTCTGCAGTTGTGATATCATCAACTTATCCCAATGCTGCCACAGTCACCCACATGGCATTTCCATTCCACTTACTCAGAGGAGGCTCCTAGCTGGCATTTCACATGCGGATCTCCTATTCCTCAAAGGAGGGTCCTGGATGTCATTTTGACAGGGGTCACCAGACACAGTCAAACACACCAACGTGTGTAATCTGAAGACACCTCGGATGGTTCCTCCTGGACAGACAACAGATCGTGAGGGAATGCATCTTTTCTGGAGGCCACCCATGGGGACAACAGATGTTCTCACTGGAGCACAGTTGGGATGGCAAACCGCTGGTGGTGCAATGATGTTCTTGGATGTGATACCAGAGGCATATCACTCTTTAGTGGTGGGTATCTTTGGATTTGCACTCAACGGGGTCATACTTTGGATAAAGGTTGGTTATTGGTACCCTCGATATGGTTTGATTCCTTTCAGTTACATCTGCATCAGGAACATTTCTTACAAAATGTTCATTTATGAGCAACATTTCTGGGTCACTGGGACAGGTATCATATGAGAGATTATGATGGAGGTGGCTGCTGCTACTGGGGATTAGGCTCTAAATGGTTTTGAGAGACAAATGTTACCTATGAGATCCTCTTGGATCCCTCCAGGGCCACCTCCTTCAGCTGTGGCTGTTTTACAAACTGTAGTGTCTAGGGATATGCCCACTGTCATGACCTCTTCATGTATGACATTACTGTGGACATTGCTGACTACTGAGCAGCATGCCCTGAAAGGGTTACAGGAGATGAATGATGGAGTCATTCAACAGGCAGATGAAGGGAGACTTATTGTGCTTTTGGATAGAGCTGCATATTGGGATGCAGTTGCTAGATAGCTGGGTTATAGTTCTGTATATTAACTGTTGTCTGTATATCTAATTGAAGGTTACAACTACATATTGAGATGCTCATGGAGAAGGCCAGTGAAACTAGTTTTGGCACAGGGAAGGAGTTACCATTTCCGAATGTATGTGCCTCTCGGGTTGCCATTTTCTCTCAGTTCCCAAAGATACATAGGGATGCCATAACCCTCTGGTACACCCCACAGTATCTACAAGGGGGACTCTGCTTTTGCCCCTATCGCGTGATATTAGAACCTTTCTATATCCCTTGATGCATAATGTTGCATTGGTTGTTTAAGATATGACACTTTTTCAGCATTTTTTGCCTGAGAGGGCCCAGTCTGGCTAATATCATGGGGTTTTATTGGTGAGTTTGGATGTGGCTTTGGTGTATACCAGCATACTAGTGGATTTGGCTATATAGGTGGTACTGTCATCACTGAATCAGAGGGGCAAATCTGAGGAGACCCATATATTGGTTTTGATGGATTGTCCCACCTTGGACATGAAAGAGCATTATGTTCATTTTGGGAATCTGATGTACTGTCAACATAAAGGTGTTGAAATAGTGGTGATGGTTGCCCCATCTATTGAAGAATGTTGTATGTCATCATATGCATCACAATAGTTTATGTTTATGTTTATGTTTATTAAAATTTGATATACCGCTCATTCAGGAAGATCAGAGCGGTGTACAATATAAAAACAAATAAAAATTTATAAAAACAGTCAATACAATAGCTAGAAAGGATGAAAAGAAGTTACAATTTTAAAGTATAAAGTGGGGGAGTTAAAGGACACAACACAACAGTTAAAAGGAAGAAGATGACACAAAAGGGGAGGGAAGGTCCAGAGCGAGGGAGAAGAGGTGAGTTTTCAGGTTACACTTAAAGGTGCTGTGGTGAGGCTCGAGACGGAGGGCGGGAGGGAGAGAGTTCCAGAGGGCAGGGGCTGTGAAAAAAAAGGCAGAGGAACGGGTAGACTGTAGGTGGGCTAGAGAGGGAGAGGGAAGTGTGAGGCGGTTGAGGTGAAATGAACGAGGAGTGCGTCTGGGGGTGTGGAAAGTGAGAAGATCAGCCAGATATTGAGGAGTATTAGTGTGAAAAGCTCGATGAACCAGTGTGAGTAGTTTGTAATGAAAGCGGAAGGGTAAGGGCAACCAATGGAGACGAGAGAGCAGAGGGGAGACGTGATCACGGATAGAGGAGTGAGTGGCAATGCGAGCGGCTGTATACTGAATACACTGAAGACGATATAGCTGTGACTTAGAGAGACCAAGAAAGAGAGAATTTGCAAAGTCAATACGAGAAATGACCAAAGAGAGAAGTAGTGTAGCAAGCGCAGAAGAAGTAAGAAATGGACGAATAGCACGGATTTGACGTAAGAAAAAGAAGGAAGTTTTAGTGACGTGAGAGATGTGGTCTTGAAAAGTAAGGTGAGAGTCGAAAATAACGCCAAGGTAATGAAAAGAGGGGACCAGAGATATGGGAGAACCTAGGAAGGAAGGCGCCAAGAGGGGAGGGGAGTCACCACGTGAGAACCAGATAGCAGTAGTTTTTGTGAGATTAAGGTGCAGACAATTCTGTGTTAGCCAACTAGCAACCAAGGAAAGACAGGAGTTGAGTGGAGAGAGATCAGGGTGAGAAGGGGAAGTGTGATGAAGAAGAACAATATCGTCAGCGTAGTAAAAGGCGCTGATCCCGGATTGTTGAATCTGAAGAGTGAGGGGAGCCAAGAAAAGATTGAAAAGAAGAGGGGCAAGAAGAACAGAGCCCTGTGGGACACCACATATCAAAGGAAAAGGGTCGGAGGCCGGAATAGAAGGGGAAGAGGAAAGAACAGAACAAGATCGTGAAGAAAGAAAAGAGTGAAACCAGTGAAGTACCGTACGGGAGAGACCTGCTTCTTGGAGACGAAGAAGGAGGAGAGAATGATCAACAAGATCAAAAGCTGCAGATAAGTCAAGGGCAACCGCCACCGAGATGTCACCACGATCGTGAGCTACGTGAAGAGCATTAGTGAAAGCAAGAAGGATAGTTTCCACACTATGACCCTGACGAAAACCAGATTGACGGGGATGGAGAAAGTTAATGTTGTCTAGATGGTGAGAAAGCTGAGAGAATACAAATTTTTCCAAGAGTTTGGAAACGAACGGAAGATTGGAAACGGGACGGTAGTGGGAGGGAATAAGAGGATCGAGGGAGGGCTTTTTCAGAATTGGGCGGATTAGTGCATGCTTCCAAGAATGGGGAAAACACCCGAAGAGAGACTGGAATTAATTATAGAGAGTAGAGGGGGAAGGAGTGCAAGAGATGGATCTAACAACCAGGTAGAGGGTTATAGGATCAAGGGAGCAATAAGTCTTATTAGAGGAAGAAATAAGCTGGTGAAGTTCAGCAGAGGTGAGTAGAGAGAAAGAAGACCAGGTATGAGAGAGAGTTGGAGACGACGGAGGAGATGTAATCGGAGGAGGGGAGGTAAAAGGTGGGGGGCATGAAGGAAGGGAGGCCCGAAGGTTGAGAATTTTGTCGTTGAAAAATGTGGCAAGAAGTGAAGGAGGGGGAGATGGGTGAAGGGAAGGGGGAGGGGCAGAGGGGAGAAGAGAGGTAAGAGAATGAAGCGTGTTATAAAGGTGCCGGGTCTGATTAGGAGCATTTGAAATGGCGTTAGAAAAGAAATCCCTTTTAGCAGCATGTATCTGGGTACGGTAGTGAGAATGATGAGTCTTAAATGACGAAAGAGTAATTGGGGATGGAGCCTTACGCCACTGCCGTTCGGCTCTGCGGAGCTGTGAGCGGAGGAGCCTAAGGCCGGAATGGTACCAGGGCTGGGAGGGGCAGCGTTTCATAGGACAGGGCTGTAGGGGAGCCACAGTGTCAAGCGCATCAGAAAGAGTGGAGAACCAAAGAGAAGCTTGGGAACTGGGAGAGAGGGAGGGAAAGTCAGAAGGAAAAAGAATGGATGCAGAGGGAAATTGCTGTATGGTGGAGGGTGTGATACGGCGGGAAAGACGCTGAGAAGGAGGGGATATTGTAGCCGATGGCTGGGAAGGGGAGTTGGAGAGGGAACAATCGAAGAGTAAACAGTAATGATCCGACCAGGGAAGGGTGACGGCGGAAAGGCCTGAATCTCCTTATGCATGACATCTTATGATGTTGTGTGGGCATCTCAACAATAGTTTTATGCTATGGGATGGTCTCTCCAAGCCCATGATAGAATCTGATTGTTGGCTGACTGACTGTGATGCTAATATTCTATTTTCTATGATGTGGGATTATTCCAGAAATGCAGCTTTTCAATGTTCTGATTAGGAGGGGGAGCATGAATGGATAACTAATGTGTTTGGAGGGCAATCACATAGGCATACAACTAACATTTCTCTAGTTTCCACCCTTTATGTTTGAGAGATGTGGTTACCCTACTCACAGTTTCTTAGCTATCTTTGGAACTGTTCTGTGTGTAGCAATTTTTGGCAGCAGGCACTGTCCCTTGGGGCAACAGGTCATAGCAAATGGATACCTTCCGTCAATGGCTCAACAGGCATATCCGAGGGCCAGGTCTGATGACCAGGACAGATTTCTCTGTGTTAAGACTGGGGCAGAGAGGCACTGTGATAAGACAAGAGATGTTCATTACATGACCCCGTGCTCCCCACTGAGTGTGGAGACTGTGAAAACTGTGATGTGTCAGTCTTCAAATCCTCTAAAGATCATAGGATTGAGTATCATCATGTCAGATTGGTCTGGTCAAGTGGGCATCCTCTGATGGAGATAATGTGCCCATCCTGTGTGAGATGTGGAAAGGAACACAGGAGGGAAGAGAGAGACTTTTTTTCCCTCTGCAGGGTATGCACTGTGTGCTGGTATATCTCTGACATAAAGGTTTTCATTTGAGGGTACATAGTATGTTCTACAGCATTCTACCATGTGTGCCTCAACATATGTAGTTTATATATTTTGCTGTCTATGGCCATTGGTGTATGTGGATAAAGAGACATGTTCATTCAGAACACATACGCGTAAACATAGGAGTGGGCAAGGGGGAGAATTCTGATCACTGCAAATAGTTTCAGGTTGTATGGAACAAGGCCATGAGTTGGCAAATCTATAGTATATGTATGTTGCTATGGTAAATGATCGATTGGCTGCTAGTAATCAACTACTAGATAGGTTAGAACAACACTAGCATTTTTGGTTACAGACTGTGACGCATGGTGGACAGCCTGCTAATGTTGAATGATATCCGTGTTTGTTGGTGGGGGGGATGGGAAACATCTGATGCTTCAATGAAAATCTGCTAACATGAGAGCACATTTGTTTGTAATCCAGGGTTTGGCATTGGTTTTGGGAAGAGCAGTGAGTTTATGATATACAATACATGGGTGTGGAAGGACTAACATCAGCTGGGGTTAGCTGTGGCAGCAATACTGGCTGTGATTGGTCGCCCAGTAGGCTTTAAGGAGATGTTCTCTGATTGGATGCTTTGGTGGATATCAACTGTTACTGATGAGCATACTGGCAGGCATGCCAGTAAGTGTGAGCTCCTATGTGGAGTGAAATGCTGCTGACGTTGAAGGTACGTTGGAATGTTTGACTGGCTATGGTGGTAGTCTCTTGAAGGTAAATGGGCATTAAAGGTGTGCTGTAGCATTTTGTAGTGTGTTTCCCTGGGTCTGGTAACCCATTGTTGAAATGTCAGCCAGGACCTTCCTTTGGGTTTGGGGAGAGCCCCTGGTGAAATGCCAGGTGACACTTGCCCTGAGGGAGCAGAGGATACGCTATGTCGGTCTTCCATTGCAGTGTTGTCATCAGTTGATGATGCTACCAGTGCTGAAATATGTGGTATGCAGTTACACCCTTGAGAAAGCCATTTCCAGCCTAAGGGTTAGATAGAGATATTATGAGTGCTGAGGCTTTCGGGATGTGTAAAATATACTATTTTACAGAGCCTGTATTTGGTATCTATGTGCACAATGTGTATTTTTATGATGGGTTCAAGGGATTAAGGCCAGTGGGCCATGTGAAATATATGCAATGGTTTGAGGCATAAGGGTTGTGTATCATATAGGTCATATATGTACTACTTTTTATCTTGCCTTTTGGTTTGTGCTGGGTCTACAGGCATAGTGATTGCACCAAATAGATATGTATCACATCTGAGGTGAGTATTTAAATCCCATGATGTGACAGAGCTAATCCATGCACATATCTTCCTAGACCTGGACAATGGGCTGATAGGTGCTGGGTTCCTTTGTCTCCATTGTTGATGTGAGGTAGCACCGATCCACATTTGTTGTGATTAGGTAGATAGATGTTATTTGATATTTTGGAATTCTGGGTGTCATTTTGGTGGACTGGATTAATAAATATGGCTATATATTGGCAATGTCAGCATATGCATGGGGCCACAGGTTGGAATTCCTGACATGATGTGACAGATAACTACATCTGATAGATGGTGGTGCATTTGGGGACAAGGCTAATGGTGATAGGTGGTGAGTTATAGCCTGTGGCTATACCTGGTGAGAGGTGTTACACTATCTTGTATGTTATCTGGTCATGGTCCTTTTTTGTTTGCAGTTCAGAGAATTGCCAGTACAGTGCCTTATCAGGCTATTCTCCCTCTTAGGATTTGACCCTTTTTGTTTGTACACATACAACCTGTGGTGTGATTGCAGGATCATTTTGATGTTCCTAATTGGCCCTAGTAATATTGACCACATTGATGGAGTGGAAGGGCAAATAGACACCTTGTAGGTCACACTGGCAAGTTGCAATATGGAAAGGTTACAAGGCTACAAGTAGTCATTTATTTTGCCATGAAACCCCTACAATCTGGTCCATTCAGTTGACCTCCAAAGGCACATGTTTCTGGGATTAGACTCCCCTTAGTTATAGTCTGTGTCAACTGCTCAGTCACTTGTTACCTATCTGTGGATACCTTTTATGACAGGCCCCTGACTGCACCAACATTAAGCATGCAACATGCTGATCACTGTGCACTCCACACAGGTCACAGGCAAGGTTGTGCAGACATATAAATTCAGGGTTGAGTTGAGAAACCATCTACCTACTTCCTATGATCCCATGCTCAAACATTAATCCCATGATAATGCACTGGAAATTTTGTGGCACCACACAAAAGTGGACCACAGGGCAACACACTAGGACCCACAGATCAGGCAGGGAGGTCATTGATGCATGATGCTACAAAGACACCAACATTAACAAAGAACTGGCTGCATGGATCCACAGTAGAGATGGGGACATCTGTTTGTAAGAGTGCTTTGGCCCATTGACTCCACAGGAGGCTTTCTGGAGGCTCATATATATATATCTCAGCCATTGCACAAGGGGCTGTAAAACTGGACGAAACACACTTTTGGGGTTTACACAAAATGTGGTGGACCCCCACACACATGGGAGAGGGGTCTCTGTTCAGATGTGAAACAGAGGGGGAACAGTTAACCTCCAGCTCCATCATGCATATCACCCATGTGCAACAATAACCCCACCCATCACCCTACAAACAACATTCTGATAGTGCAACATGGTGGTATCAACCGCATGCTGTGGGGATGTTTCTCATCAGCATGCACAGGCAAACCGGTCAGGTTTGTTGGAACACAGGCTGCTACTACAAAAGAGGCCCAATTTGTGACAAACCTGTTTTACTCTGCCTGAGCGTTGTGAATGGGACAGAGGTTCACCTTCCAACACAACAGTGATCCTACACCTACATTTCATATTGCTTCAATGGAAATATGTACTGTCACGAGGTCAGCCCTCTTCCTAGGGCTAAGAGGGCTGGCCTGCCATGATGTCCTTTAATCAGAAAGTGAGACCACACCTTTCTGCTTTCGCAATGCCTCTTGGGAGTTGTAGTCCCTTTTAGACCTCTGATAAAGGAATAGTTATGAGTCGAGTGTTTAAGGCAAAATGACAAGAAATTTATTCCCTTCACATTAGGACTTAGGGGCATGTTTACTAAACATTCCTAACGTGCGGGGCCGCGGTAGTGTGCCTGTGCCATATAAGGAGTGGGCGGGTCAGGCAGAAAAAAGAAAAAAAATGGGAGTAAGCGATCGCACATTTGCGCAGCGCGCTAATGTGCGCCGTGCAAAATAGTGTGTGGGAAGGCTAAGTGGCGCCCTGATATGCACACACAAAGGAACAGAGTCATAGTACAATGGTTAAGACACTGACAGCTGGTGCAGCTGCCATGGGTTCAATTCCCCATTGTGTGCAACAAAAAGGGCTGGCTGAGGCATTAATTTTAATGGGTAAAGGTGCTTTAGGAGGCATATTAATTTTGGGCGGCATAAGGAGGTGCACTGTTAATCTTGGGCGGCATAAGGCGGTGCACTGTTAAGTTTGGGCGGCATAAGGCAGTGCGCTGATTGCCTAAGCACAGGACCAGAGCCACAGCACAATGATTAAGACACTGACCAATGGTGCAGGGATCAGGGGTTCAATCCCCCACAGTGCCCAATGAAGAAGGCTCACTGAGGCAGTGCATATTATGGGGATGAGTGCTGTAGGGGGCAATTTATTTTTATTTCAGTTATCACTACTAGCAAACGCACTCACAAAGCGTGTTAACATAAGGCGGCCCATAAGGCACATGTTAAAGTTCACTGTCCGCCAAGGCACCCTAGAATGTCCCCTATAGGGCACCATATATGTTGCATCACAGGATAATGTATAGTGCACCTTATATGGACAGCAACCATAAGGTGCCCTATAGGGCGCCCTATAAAGCACCCTCAGAGGCACCTTATGGGTAAGGTACACTGAGGGTGTGTTTGATGGCAGCAACATATGTACATTAAATCTAAAAAAAGCTTTGGACAACCCTATCAAATAACCCCACTGTGGGCTTGAACCCATTACCTCTGGCTCCACAGGTAGTGAAGTAACCATTGGGCTACAGCTATATAGCTGCCAGCAAGCCCCTAGCTGGCTGCAGAGAGCCTGCATATCACCACACAGACAGTCTGCTGTGGTAACCAGGATAGGGTTGGGCCACCCATACCCATGATGCACTGCACATGCAAATCAGCTGTCCACAGATGAACACAAGATGGGGAATGCACCCCAACAGCTCCCCTGCCTGGTAGGGGGACGTGTCCGTGTGCACCCACACAGCACCTTGGCCAGGTAGGAGGTACTGACCGGGTGTTTAACTGGCACAGAGTAGCTACACACAGTCACATTGTGCGGGAACTGTGCTCACCCTGAGTGTGCGATGAGGCGCCCTGGACCAGGTCCACAGCACCCTCCATGGCTGAGAGAGGCCATGGCAGAGCTCCAAATCAGTCGTACTCTGTCAGATAGGTAGGTTCTGCAGGAACACCTTGGATATCTCTGTCTGTCTCAGTCAGGGGAACCCCCACGGACCCCTAGGTGGGCCATGTACCACCAACCACCACCATGAAGGGCAGGCCAAAGTCTATGCTGCACAGCACTGGGGCCTTACAAAGCTTCCCCTTTAACAGTATAAATATCTTCTCAGCCTCCGTTGTCTATGTTAAGTTATTCGGAACATTTTTTCTCAGCATGTCTATAAACATGGCGCTCTCCTCCGCGAAGCGAGGGATGAATCGTCGATAATAGCCTATGAGGCCTAAGAAACTCCTTAGCTGTTTTTTATTCATTGGTCTGGGAAAATTCTTTACGCTATCTATTTTGCTCAGCAAGGGCCTGACCATACCTTTCCCCACCATATGCCCGAGGTACTTCACTTCTTCACCTGCAAACAGGCATTTTCCCAGATTCAGCGTTAGTCCTGCCCGTTGCAGAGCTCCTAAAACGGCTTCTACCCTGGGCAAATGTTGGGCCAAGTTGGTACTATGAATAATGATGTCGTCCATGTACGCTACCGCGTACTCCTGGTGGGGCCACAAAACATGGTCTACCAGCCTCTAGCACGTTGCAGCTGCTCCGTGTAAACCGAATGGCATCCTACGAAACTGCAATAAACCTATAGACGTACTAAAGGCAGTCTTTGGTCTTGACTCACGGGTTAGCGGTATCTGCCAGTAGCCTTTAGTCAGATCAAGTGTGGTTAGGTACCGTGCCTGCCCCAGTCAGTCCAACAACTCCTCAATACGAGGCATGGGATATGCGTCGAATAGTGAAATGGCATTCACTTGCCTGAAGTCAATACAAAAGCGTAGGGTCCCATCTGGTTTTGATACGAGGACGATGGGGCTACACCAGGGACTTTTGGACTCCTCTATAATGCCCATTTTAAGCATCTCCCGTACCTGGGCCACCACCTCCTTCTTCCGGGCCTCCAGCAGACGGTACGGCCGTTGCCTAACCACCTTTCCCGGTGGGGTGATAATCTCATGCGCTACCAAATTGGTTTCTCCCGGTAATGGTGTCAGGACGTCTGTATATTTTGCCAGCACCCTGGCTAACTTCTGCTTCTGCTGTAGGGATAGTTCTGCGCCTACTCTAGGCTCCGGGTTTTCTTTACAATCCGCAAGTTGCAGACCTAAATCTTCCTCCACTTTCTCTGCGGACATGGCAGTCAGGCCTTTGACTTCATTTCACCCGGTGGACCCAAATCCCCCGGCTCCACGACTCGTGGGGGTCAGCAATGGTACTTCCTCCAAGGAGGGGAACCCGACTCTTTCACAGATAAGCTGGGCCACTCTATCACCCACCTTTACTTTAAAATCTTCATTTCCAAAATTAAAAAGTAATACTTTGACTACCCCCCTGTAGTCAGGATCTATAACACCTGCGCCAACGTCTATAAAATATTTGGAAGCTAAATCCGAACGGGGAGCTATTCGGCCATAACAGCCCATAGGCATTTGCATTTGCAGGCCTGTGTCTATTAAGGCCTTCCCTTGTTTCGGAATCATGTCCTCTACGGCGCTAAATAAATCATACCCCGCAGCTGCGGCTGAGGCTCTTTGTGGGCTCTGCGCCTTAGCAGATACTTTACAAAATTTTAGAACGAATTTTTGTTTACTTGGCGGTATAATTTCCAAGTGCTCCTTTGCATTCAGACCCTTCTTTCGGGGGCTTCTCAAATAGGGGATTGGGAACCACTGTTACCATGGCCTCTACCCTCGTACCCTTCTGCTGTTCCATCCCTTTCCTGGTCTGATCGTAAGGGGCACTAATTAGGTCTTCATGTGTGTGGGAAGCCCTCCATCACCTCCCTTGCAGGTTCACCTCATCATCCTCTGGGGGTTCTCCCTCCCTCTCTTCAGGGGATTCATCTTTCACTTCCGAAGCTCCTGCCTGGGACCTAGTGGAGACCATGCATGCCCTTGCTATGTAGGCCCTTCTCCATTCCTCTATATGAAACTGGGGCCAATCCCTACCCAGCACAATGTCATGGGGGGGGGCTTGGGGGACTATGGCCACTAGAATCTCCTTTCGTGTTCCTAAACCCCTTTACTGAGAGTTTGTATAGCGGGTAGAAGGAGGATGCACCGTGTATACACCGGATCTTTACCCTACCTTCTGGTCGGTTCGGTATTGACCGACGTGGGCTTACTATGGCCTGCCAGAGTTTCTTCAAAACCTTGCTCTGGTCAGCACCTGAGTCGAGCAACGCAATGGCCGGAACACCCTGAACCTCCACCTCTAAAAGAAAACCGTCTTGTACCTGTTTTTCCTTAGCAGTTATCAGTGCTGTCCGCATAATACAATTTCTTTGCATATGACCTGGTTTACCACATTTAAAACATTTTCCTTTTTCCCATTTACATTCTGGTTTTGGCAAACAACTGGTTACACATTTTACATTGGTTCTTGGTTCCTTTTCTGACTTTCCAAAGTTTGCCGCCCGAGACACTCTCAGAGCGCCTCCTTTTGGCTTACTAGCCAACTCTGCCTCCAAATATCGTTCAGTAAGGAGGGCTGCCTCAGCTGTGGTCTGGCAACTTTGCAAGATCAAAAAGGATCATATTTAATGGGGAACTGCTTCCATGAATTGCTCTAATAAAATGGTGTCTATTTACAAACTCGAGGAGTCTTAACCCTCAGGAGTGAGCCATTTCCAAGCTAAGCTACGTATCCTTTGGCACAAAGCCTTGGGTGTCTCATTAAGTCTTAGCTTAGTATCCCTTAGCATTCTCCTATAAACCAAGAGTGTCAAACCTAATCTATCCCTTATAAGCCTTTTTAAGCTCGGTGTCGTAGTTCGTCGCAAGAGCAGCGGGCATGGCTTTATAGGCGGCTAAGGCCTCTTCCCGTTAGGGACGTAGCGGGCCTTACTGCCCATTGCTCTAGCAGCCACTTCACAGTAAGTGCCACTCTTTCGAATGCTTCAATAAAGTCATTTACATTATCATCAGCTGTAAACTGTCCAAAAGCTAAGGATCCACAGTCTTGTGGCCTTACCACACAAGTGGGTATTAGTCTTGCTTGTTCTACCACCTTTTGACCGGCAAGCAAAGCCTCTATTAGCTCTACAATGTTTTTTTGCTGGGCCTGCATGGCTGCAGCAGCCTGTTCCTGGATGCACTGGGCCATCTCCCGTTGTTTCTCGAATTGAGAAGCCATCCAACGTAGGACCTCCTGCGGATCCATCTCCATGGTTTGTCCTTCTGCAGAGAAACAAAAAGAAAGACAGGCCCACCAAGTGTGGCCACACCAACTTTTCTCCCAAACTGTCTAGCTTATATGCAGGTCAAAAGCTCTCCTCCTCACATGAATCCTAAACATCCATGCCCACTACCCTTGTAGATTCAGGTTTTGAGAAAGGAGTCTCTCGGCTGGTCTTCGGTCCCTCTGGCCGATATTGCCAGTGATATCCCACACGGCTCTCCAGTGCACAGCTTGACAGAATTTCTTTGGTGTATCTCCTGGATTTTTCCCACTCGAATATCTTTATGTTCCACACCAAAAATCCTGCCAACTACGCCACTTGTCACGAGGTCAGCCCTCCGCCTAGGGCTAAGAGGGCTGGCCTGCCATGATGTCCTTTAATCAGAAAGTGAGACCACACCTTTCTGCTTTCGCAATGGCCTCTTGGGAGTTGTAGTCCCTTTTTAGACCTCTGATAAAGGAATAGATATGAGTCGAGTGTTTAAGGCAAAATGACAAGAAATTTATTCCCCTCACATTAGGACTTAGTGTAGAACAAAATAGGAGAGTGTCCAGGTGTTTGCTTGAGGATTATTTACAACAAAAATAAGGTAACTGCTTTTCACACTCTGGCTCCAAAATGTGTTGTGCCTTTTCTAAGTAACAAAGATGGGAAAGCCAAACAGCTTCTTCTGTCAAAGTAAAACAACTTCTTTTCCTTTGCTGTTTCACAACTCTTTAACTCAAAGACTTAACACAGTGACTCAATATCATCGGCTTAAGCAAAGCGTGCAATCCATTGGAACTTCAGCTATATCATTAACATCACAGTCCGTTTGCATATCCTCCAGCTAAGGATTTACTGAGCTTGGCTACCAGCTGTTACTACTGTGTTTAAGGTAACCTCCCTCTGCACCTCCCTCTGCAAACCTTGGTGCTTCCTCTGTATACAATTCTAGACCGCAAGGGTTTGAAATACCTGTGGCTTTGGAGCTTCTTCTCTGGCTCTCATCTAGTTCCTTCCAGTTATAAGAAAATGCTCTGTGACTTTCCATTTGTAATTCCTGTCTAAAGCCACCCCCTGGCTCTCTGTTCCAGGTAGAGCTTCTTAACCTCCCTGCTTTGGTGCTGGGTCTCCACTTGTAAAAACTCTGAAGCCTTTCCTCAGGCAGTAAGGACTGAAGGGCTCCCTGTTCTCTCTGCCCAGGCTGGTTCCTGACAACAGGCTGTGCTTCCCCACCTTCTAGTCTGCCGGCTTCTCTCCCAGAACTGCAGGTAGGTTCTTTGCCAAATCTCCCATTCTCTAGGGTTCCTGAACCTCTCCAACCACGTCTCCCAGGAGCTCTTTCCTCTTGCTCCCTCTCTAGCTTCCTTCCTTGCTTCTCTTGTTGTCCTCGCTGCCCCTCCTTTGCTCCCAACCAGCATTTATATTTCTGTTCCCTGAGGCTTGGCTCTGCCTTTCTGAACAGGTGTGAGTGATCAAGCTTCAGGCTTGTTGCTACATCAGAGCTTGGGCATGTCAGCTCAGCTCCTATCTCCCTCTGTTTGTATTTCTCTTGTAAACAGTGAGCTATGTATGCTGGCTAACTGTCAGATTTAAAGGTAACCTTTTCCTTTCTTTCTATTTCCATGGGCTCTATAGGGGCTTCTACATCACAGTACATATCTTCTGATGGGCTAGCCGAGGCCCCTACCTTACTCCACTTGCAACACACTGCCATGGGCTATGGACTGCTGTACCCCAATGAAAAACATTTAACTTTCAGGAGTTGCAACAGTTTTGCCCCAAGGACTGTCTGAAATTCCCAGAGCATGGATGTGGTGGGCTGATGGAGACATACCTCAATAGACTTGCAGCTGGCGGTATATCAAGGGCTGCCTCAACATCATCATGACCTTGGGTGGTATATACACATGCACACACATTTTTTTATTATTTAAGAGTCACATACTTGCAATTATGGTATGAACAAAGTTAGGGATACTTTGCACTTTCTGGCCTTCTAGGTCATGGCAATGTTGTGCACTACACATGCTACTATCCCCCAACATGCAAATTACAATGATTGTCATGCGCCAAAACAGAACACTGATGGGATGAATACTTTTACAGAGCACTGTAAATGTCACCATTAACCCTCCCCTATAGTCAAGCCTCATGGCCTGTACAGTTGATAAGCTCACTGCTCAGAATAGATTCTCTGTGTGTATGGTATGTCCATTTGATGATATATGTTGACTGCAATCTGCTATGTATAGTTAAAGTGGGTGTGGTACCTATCCCCATATAGTTACATCCCTTGGGTATTCGGCTTGTGCATTGAAGCATCTTTTCAGGTGCTGCCAGGAGTATTTCACCCTGAAAAGATTCTGCCTGATGCAAGATGAGGAAAATAGCCTTCCCTGCCTGCAGCAGATCAGCTTGCCGAGAAGGGTCTAGGTTGGCTTTGCTGAATCAGGGATTTTGAGAATGGCTGGACTTTTTTCATAGTGGTGTTATTGTACTTCGGTATGACATCAGTGGTTTTTGGCATCTCCCCACGTGGATACAGCAGGGTGCATCAAGGCGCCTTATGGTATATTGTGGGTGTCTAAACTCTCTTCATGGTGCCTTACACACCCTTGGATGCCCAACATGAGCGTACGGTGCCTTACAGTAGTAAACAGATGCCTTATGCTTATAGGTCCATGATGTCTAATCCTGAGTGAAGTATTTATTACTCTATTCTATGTACATTTTTCATGTTGAAACCATGTTTTTTTAGTGCTATCCCTTAGAGAGTCAGATAAACAGTATCACTAGATGCAGATTACCAGGTCTTTTCTGCGAGGCAATGGAGGTCAATGTGATATGCCCAGAGTTCATGGGGAGGGTGTCAGTGGGGATTGAGTCCTTGATATGCTGTGTACTAGGTAATTGCTGTAAAATACTGGGCTCCAGCTCCTCCTCCACCCTCTATGTCTCTGTCTAGAGATATATAAATATCTGTATATTTCGACATCTCTCTCTAGATACATATATATTTTCATATCCCATAAAAACTTATATACATACAGTCATATGTGAATAGCCCATATATATATATATATATATATATATATATATATATATATATGTATATATACACACAGATATGTTTTTATGGGCTTTGTACATCTCTCTCTCTCTCTCTCTCATATATATATATACATATATATATATATGTATACAGGGTGGCCCAAAAAATTGAGAACATCTCGTAAATTAAAATATTAAACAGATTAATTATTTAACTTTTTTTATCTATATAACATCTTTATTTTGACAATTTCCAGTTGCCATCTTGTTTTTTTAATTTGTCAATCATTTACATCTGATTTTTTGAATTTTTAAATAACTTATATGCTACGAGATATTCTCACTTTATATGGGCCACCCTGTATATATATATGTATGAACATGTCTACACATGCGCGCGTGCACACACACACACACACACACACATATATATATGTGAGTGTGTGTGTGTATATATATATATAGCTACATATGGCATGGAGGGGTAGCCCAGTGGTTAGGACAACTAACTGGTACACAGAAAATCAAAGGTTCAATTCACAGTGACACCCCCTGTGACTCTGACTACATCACATTACATTACATTGCCTTGTGGGACAGATGTGTGTGTGTGTGTAATATGGCTGCATGTTCATCAGACATGGGATAGGGGCAGACGTGCACATTCTCCATATAATATTTTTATGTGTATGTATGTCTTTATATGTGTATAACTCAACATATCCATATGTGCCTGTTAGTACCTCTGTGCCTTACCACATCAGTCTTAGGTGTTAGCCCTGTGAGATTGCCTCTAATACCCATTTTCCGCAGGCCATTCAATGCTTTTATCCTCTCCATCAGGTGACATCAGTGGGGTGTGTGTTTGTTTTTTGGGTCCACAGGGTATGCATTTGTGCTTTACCTGCCTAGATGTCCTGTCTATTGGGTTATAGGTGCCAATGTGAGCCATATGGTGGAAACATACAGGTGGCTGGCCCATAGGCATAATATGGCTGCATGTTCATCGGACATGGGATAGGGGAAGAGCTGCACATTCTCCATGCTTGGGAGTGGTACCAATCTGGTACACACCTTGTGTTCTACATCTGCTGTATTCACATGTACACACTCTGGCCATGGCCTACAGCAGAGGCTAGGCGCACATCATGTCAGATGTGCCTGGGCACACTGTGTCAGCAGGCACAGTGTAAACAAGTAAGCATGATTTCAGCTCTAGTGTCAGTTCAGTGCCCAGCCTGTTCCACGGATAATTCTCGGTGCATATTAACCATACCTACTGACAAAAACAGAGAATGCACTTGGAAGGAAATCAAACCCAGACTGCATGTTAATATTGCACATGACCAAACCATTAGGCTACATCTGCAATCACATATTGTGCATTTCAGACATGGACAGGTCTCATCCCCTGAATTGCCCTTGAGCCAAGCAAATAGGGTGAGGCCCTCAGTAGGACATGTTCACATATAGCATGCAGGGCTCCCCAACATGCACTTAGTTGACAAAGCAGCATACTGCTGTGTATCCATCCATCGATGCAGACAATCAACATTTCACAGCCATCACCCTACATGGGTATTCATCCGTCATTGAACATGCCGTGAAGCCAAAACCATTTCTCCACACCTAAATAGGTAGGTCTCTGACCCTTTGTCTACACCTTGACACAGTCAGGCACAGTGCTGGCAGTCATTGGGGATGATGCAGGTCCATGCAAAGGATGTGCTACACCCATGACACGATTCAGCTTTATAGACACATTTAGAGCCCATAGTATATCACACCTCAGGCCTGGCTACGGCAATGCACATGCATTACATGATGCACACAACACACAGTACTGCAGCTGTTCATGCCACAGCGGTGCAGGCTACAACTCATGTGCAATGTTGTGGCTGTCTTTTCACTATCCTTCAAAGGCCATTACTAATTCACACACCGACAAGTGTTTGCGGTTGTAGTGTGCAGTAATGAACAGTTTTCACAGCACATGTGCAGGGTTTGCTATCACATGTGACCTGCTACACAGGGCAATGTGATCACAGATGCACACACTGAACATAGACCACCTTTAAGCAGGCATATGGTTCATTGCAGACCACCTGGACCTCCATGGGGTACCATGCACACATCTCAAACCATCCTAGCAGACAGGCCAGTTTTGAGGACACACCCCACAGTCCCATCCATCCACTCTACCTTTGGTACTGCTCTGTGTACCACTATTGGTTCATCCCACCATCCGCCATGATGCATTGCACATTCAGACCTCACATGACACCATGATTTTACAGGGCATTGTGGCCTTCATGAAGATTGCTGCACCAGAGGATCATTGCATACCAGTTGTAGAGGGTCACCATGAATGGGAAGTGGATCACACAGCATCTGGTCCACATGATCAGTACTGCACTACCTGAACTCTTCTTGTTCAACCACAGATCTACATCACAGCTAGTTTACTGCATGTGCAATCTGTATTGTTTGTTGCTGTGCACAATGGGGGCATGTTGGGGTGAATGTCCTTCGTGTTCATTGAACTGTTTTCCTCCTGGCCCTTGGTGAATTTAGAAATCCCATTACAGACAGCTGGGTTGCAGTAGCAGTTTCACATATGGTGTGGACTTGTCATGGAGGATGGTAGGGGAAGGTGTGAAAGCCCCATCATTGATGAATGAGGGGTGGTACACAAAGCCACAGCAGCAATTGCTCACACCCACCACTGCAAGAGGGAGGTGGCACCGTCACTCCCAACACTCATCACTGCAGCTATGGCCATCGTCACATTGATGGGACAATCTGACATAGTAGGCACTGTCACTCTGCATGTGCCAACAACTTAGGAATGTTGGGTGTACGCATACCCCAGCTGTCCACAGGGAACATTTGTGTACAGTGCACTCCATTTGCAGCCTGCTCATCTGAAAATCCACCACTGACCTCAGCCAGCAGGAACATGACTTGGATACCAGGAGAGAAATGCAAGCCACAGAAACTGCAGCTTTAGCCTATACATACCACAATATTGTTTACATGGCCAAGGCATGGTCACAGCACAGTTAGGGTGATGGTGGCTGTTAGCAAATTATGCTGTGTGCACCCTAGTTAGGCTAATGGCTATCATATATTGGCCCATCTCTTCCATATACGTTCCCTCTCGCACACATGTATATCCTGTGGTAATGGTGCTGTTTAATGGATTTCCAAGTATCCTCTCCATTTGCATTACATTTTACTGTGGACCTATGCTGTGGGACTGTGGTGCAGAGTGCAATGGCTGATGTACTTCATTCATGCTGCAGGTGCATGCTGCGTCACAGCAACCTACATCTGCCACATTCCAAGATGTTGTATGCCCCTACTCTGCCTGTGGCAGTGAGCAGGATACATATTACTGTGCCTTTGTTCATACATTATGTTTTCTCACTGCCACTAGACCATGCTGACATGGCATGAGAGGCATATGCCCTCACTCACACTGCAGGTGCAGTGGCACCCCTATAGGTAGCCACATGAACAGGGGCTGTGCACGGTCTGTACATCTGGTGAGGGGAGACCAGCAGCACATTGTACATATAAAACATAATACTAAAACCATCGCATGCATGCACACTGCATAGCTGCAGCTCACATTCCACAAGGCGACCCCCTCCCTCCACATATGGACTAGATCCTCTTGGGAATTTTGGTCAAAATACCATTGTTTTATACCCCTAGATTGGGTGTGCCTGTGCAATGTGCATACATTATTACATCTCACTTCATGGTACATTAACTTGCTACAGCCATCCCACCGTAAATACTCTACTTGTGTAATTTGCCATCATGCCTCGCATTGTGCGTTTTCTTCTCTTCAACTCTGCATGTGGGGATCCCCGTTTGCTGTAATGTGGGAGGTTGCACTTACTGTTCCTGGTCACAGCTACTCTGGTACAGCCATGATATTTGTCTATCATTAATAATCCACATATTGGCCTTGATCCTGCATCCCCTGACTCATTCACACAATGGCCTTGTGTTTGGAAACACAGAGCAGCTGTACTATTATAACCTGCTGTGTCTGAGTTCACCTTCACCTCTAGATATGATGGTGGTGGTCGTGGACAAGAAGTGACGCAAACCCAAACAACAAGGCACAAATAAACTAAACCTCGTTCATGCTCAGAGCAAAATGAAGGAAATAAACTAAAAGGATTTCTTGAGCTCAAGTTCCAAGTGATAAGTATAACAATTGTATTTGTTATTATAGATGATTATACCTAATAACAGATTTAATTTACATTGCATTCAGAATCTTTTTCTTTTTTTTTCAAAACCTGAACGTTTCTATAACTTTTATCTTTACAGAAAACTTCATACAGAACTTCTATCAACTTCTATTCACAGGGATGTATCTATTTTTCTTCTTCTCACAAAACAGAGTCTCTATGAGCACTTAACTCTCCGTAGTTGCAGTAGTTGTTGGTATCTGTAGCTGTAGAACTTTCTTGATAGATTTGATGACTTTGGTATTCCTTTCATGGGAGCTCTTGTAGATGTAAATGCTGGTGTTGCACAGCTGACGGAAGATCACGAACACCCACCTACTACATAAGCTATAAATAAACCAAAAAATAGAAAACCCAAACTATCTAACAAACCAGCGAAAAATCAATGTAAAACTACACAGTACAGATCTAAAATTCCCTAACTGACTAAATAAAACAAAGTATAATTAATGTCCCTGAATAATGAAGCCTATTCTTTACTGTTTTCCCTAACTACTGATAGAGCTTCATTTAAGAATTCACTTCCCAAGACAATGCACTCATTCATCAATCTCATTATATGGTTTCAGGCATATTTCTCATCATCAACGACGTCAGTCACTTACAGTGCAGGTAGCCTTTCACTTTAAGATTTCAGGAACAACATACTATAGGCTACGTAATAGCAAAGCACTCCTCAAATGACACTTCCACTTTCTTTTAGTCTCTTTCTCTTAGAGAGCTCTCATGGAATCTTCAACCAATGTCACTTGCTTCACTACCTGGCAAGACAATCAGTACTGTCCAGTGCCACACAAAATCAGGGTTATCATTTACTTAGCCTGATTTCATATAGTCCTAACAGCAATTCCACTCTCAAAAACAATTTCTCACATATTGGTACCTTTTTACTGGCAAAAATAGTACATCTTTCCAGACACAGCAAAACACACTTCTGCTTTCTTTCACTGTCCAAGCTCTTCTACAACTAAATTTTTGCCAGATGCCAAGGTTACGGTGACTCTTTTGACATCACCTATCTGCATTCCAGAGCTGCTAACCAATCACAGGCATGCTTTAGGAATATGCAAATGAGGCATTAAAATATGTTTTGAATTCTGCAAAAACCAGTTTTCTTTTCAACTGTATTTTCCCATTAAAGTGAATGGCAAAACTTAGCTTGGAAGTTTTGCACATGAAAGACTTTCCAAAATAGTCCAAAATCTATAATCCTATTTAGCTTATCTAACTTAAATACTCTATTATTTCCAAATTTAAATTCATACATTTTTCTAGGCGTTCTACATTTTCCTTCATAAAATCACCCCAAACTTTGTCCAATTTACATAACAAGTATATTCATTTTACTTAGAACTCCAAACTATCGAGTATAATTAACCAACTTCAGCGCAGGTGCCAATTTTAACCCTTCGCCAAATATTCCGTGATTTTGCTGGAACCAAATTCGGGCAGAAAATCACTACAAGACCCTGGCTGCATTCAGACCTCCAAACGCGAACGCGCGCGTGCCCCAAAGACATCTCTTAAGCCCCCGAACCACCTAACTGGGCCACCAACAACATCTCTAATCGGTCCCAAACCCCGCCAGACCCTGATCCTCGCGGCTGACTCCCCTCAAGTAAAAAAAAAATATATCTTTTTTTTCATCTTTAACCCTTAGGTTACACTATGGAGTAATATTTGGATGTCCATTGTTAGGGTTTCTGATGGCCTGGCTTGGTGTGTGCCTATATCGTTCCATGGTGAGACCGCACCTTGAATATTGTGTGCAATTCTGGTCGCCGTATCTTAAAAAGGATATAGCGATTTTAGAAAAGGTTCAGAGAAGAGCCACCAAAATGGTAAAGGGGATGGAAGGATACTCCTATGAAGAAAGGCTAAAAAGGTTGGGGCTCTTTAACCTGGAAAAAGAGACGGCTGAGGGGAGATATGATAGAAGTCTATAAATTAATGAATGGAGTGGAACGGGTAAACGTAGATCGATTGTTTACCTTATCAGAATATAGAAAGACTAGGGGACATGCAATGAAGCTACAGGGTAAACTATTTAAGACTAATAAAAGAAATATTTTTTCACTCAACGTGTAATCAAACTCTGGAATTTGTTACCGGAGGATGTAGTAAAGGCTGTTAGTGTAGCTGGGTTTAAAAAAGGTTTGGACAAGTTCCTGGAGGAAAGGTCCATAAACCATTATTAAGAAGGGACCCAGGATATCAATGCTTGAACCAATACAAGCATTGTGGAACCTGTGTTCCCTTGGGGAAACTGCTAGGTACGTATGACCTAGATTGGCCACTGTTGGAAACAGAATACTGAGCTTGATGGACCTTGGTCTGACCCAGTATGGCATATCTTATGTTCTTATGTTCTTATGTGCATCTAACTGGCTGAAGGCTGTGTGATATACTGCACAGCTGCATTACAGATTCATTGTAAAGCAACAGTTTAGATACATGAGGGTTGGCATGGACAACAGTGTGGGTGATGGATCCCAGACGAGGTCTGAAACTAGGATGAGAGGCACAGGTGGTGAGTTGGTTGGAACACAGACAGAGTGTGCTTTCTACCTCAATGATTGTAGCAGAAGGTAAAGGCTAACTGGTTGAGGAATGGGTTGAATTAAAAGGGGAAAGGTGAGGACATGGCAGAGCTCATGATGACTGAGGTGGGCCTTGTGAATGTGGTGAGCCATGAGTGCCATGGGTGGGGGGAGGTCGAGATCCACTGCTCTTGACCTTGAATGGTATGTTAATGTAAAAGGAAGTGAGTCAAGCTATGGTGAGACACAGACTGGCCTTGAACCTGCCACCCTGCACTCAGTGACCTTAGGGTCTGTGCCACAGAGCTGGCAAATATATTGGGGTCATGCAGGTATAATTAGGTGGTCAGTACAAGGTGCATGTGGTCATGAGTCAGTATATTCCTATGTGCACTTCAATTTTATTTATTTATTTATTTCAACTTCTTATATACCGCACTATTTGACATCAGCGCGGTTTACAAATAACAGAAAGGAACCAGAACAACAGGCTGTTTGGTATTACATATAACAGGAGTATCAACTTGGATAACATGGGAGAACTATTTACATGGAGTATGTAATCTATTAGCTAGATAGCATGCTCGAACTATTTACATAAAATTAGCAGGGATGCTTGGAACAAGAGGGATATTTTGGATTGTACTGGGGAGAGGCTACTATGTTACGGTTCATGTGGGGTAGTATTTAATGAAAAGGTGTAGTTTAAGGGCCTTTCTGAACTGGGTTAGGTCGGTTATGGCGCGGAGATCAGGTGGGAGAGAATTCCAGTATTTTGGTGCGCTAAACATGAAAGCTCTGTTTGATGTTGATAGGCTGCATGTTGTTATAGCCTTTGGGGTTGTAGTGAGTTTAATGCTGCATGTCTCCTATTTCTATTTGATGGGACGGATTGGATGAGTTTGTTAAGTGATGTGGACGATAAGCCATTTAAGGCCTTAAATGTGAGAATGAGGATTTTGAAAGTAAGTCTTCCGTGTATAGGGAGCCAATGGAGCTGTTTGAGGATAGGTGTGATGTGTTCACTTCTGGCCGCTCCTATAAGAACCCTGGCAGCGGTGTTCATTGCGAGCTGCAAGGGGCTTATGGTGGATTGTGGGAGTCCTTGTAGAATGGAATTGGCGAAGTCGAAATGTGGCAGTATCAGAGCTTGGTAGATGGTTCTGAAGTCTTCGTGGTCTAGTAGGGGACGCAGGTGTCTGAGAGTGCGTATTTTGAAGTATACAGATTTTACGATATTGTTTATGTGTGATTTCATATCGAGTCTGTGGTCTAGTGTGACTCCGAGGTATTTTATAGTGACTGCAGGCTCTGTGATATGATGGCAGGCTGCATAGAGATTTCTTGGTGGGGCTATAGTTTGGATATGTGTGGGTTGACATAGACAACGGTGCAGGTGCTGGGGCCTAGGAGACGTGTGGAAATAGGATGTGAGGAACAGGTGGTGAGTTAGTTTATTTATTTATTTATTTTATTTTATTTATTTACTTCTCTTATATACCGCGCTATTAAATCAGTGCGGTTTACAATTGAACAAAAAACATACTGCAATGTCACATGACAATTGAGTTTTTACATTGAACATGGACGAGATAACCTGGAGGTAACAGGGGCAACTAATTACAGAGTAATTATTCATGGAGTATGGTGAGAAATTATACATATAGTATAGCTTGGTTTCAACATATTTATAAGAGGTTTAATCAATAAGATGTGTGATCAGTACCAATAATAAATAAGAGAGGGGATATGGTGGTAGAGCTAGTCATTTTCTTTATGGTGTTGGATTTTGGGTGGGGTGGAGTAGGGTGTAGGATGTGAGGATGGGTGATTGGTTCTGGAATTAGTTGCCTGGAGGACTGTGTGTGCCTCCATCCTCAACAGTCTTGGCAGAGGGTGAGAGGATAACAGTGGAGGGGAGTTGGTTGGACAGGCAGAGGGTGAGGTGGGGAGGTGGCAGACCTCATAGGAACTGACATATGCTCTTGTGGGTCTTGTGAGGAATGCTGACAGCCAGGTCCAGCCCACCATGACCAGAATGGGTTGAGTTCAGTGTCTGTACCACCGTGCAGGGAGAAGGGATCGATGTGAATGGTCATGCCATCCCACTGTCAGTGAGAGCTGCAGGTTACCACCATAGTCCAACTTTTCTGGCTGCAGGCTACACCCACTGCAGCACACCCACACAGTTGCACAGCACTAACATTGGCAGCATGGTGTCAGTGATGCTGAGGGCATTCGCATCCACCTGCAGCTGCATGTCTGTGCTCGCACAGTCTCAGCAGTTTCATATCACACATCTTAGATGTGCACCCTGGGTAGCTGCCCTGTCACTCTCCTGCACCTGCGTCCCCCATGGGGCTGCACACCTGACACCTCCTTTCTTACACAGTAGCACCCATGTGTCACCCCCCCCCCCCTTGCCACATTAGCAACATCAGCCTTGTGCCCTGTTATAGTTGGGCACTATGTTGTTGCTGCTATGGAAGCACTACTATTTATTTATTTATTTATTTAGCAAGCATTTGTAGCCCGCTCCTTCCAGCGATCAGAAGCGGGTAGGATTACTATTGTGAAACTGCCGAATCAAGGCAGGTAAACATTTTGTTTACATACAGATTGTCAGTAAAGCGCATAATACAGAGTTAACACTTCTTAGCTATGGGGGAGTTCATTTACATATATACATAAATACATATATACAGGATAATCTTCTTGGACACAGTGGTCAGGGGCTGCTCCATCTGTGGGTTTAGTTCAGGTTGAAATGTGATTGGAAATGTGCGTTTTGAGTTTCTTTCTGAAGTCTAGAAGGTCATTGCTAGCTCGTAGTTCTGGTGGGAGTTGGTTCCACAGTGTTGGCGCCGCATATGAGAAAGCCCTGTGGCTGGTGTTAGCTTTGGCAGATCTTATATCTGTTGGAGTATGAAGGATGTTGGAATTGTGGGTTCTTCTGTTTCGGGTAGGAGGTTGCAATCTTACTAGGTTGTTGAGGAAGGAAGGTGCTAAGTTGTGGATGAGTTTGAAGGTGGTTGTTAGTATTTTGTATTTTGTCCGAGCTGTTATGGGTAGCCAGTGTAATTGAATTAGTACTGGTGTGATGTGGTCACTTAGATTTTTCTTCATTATGACCCTGGCAGCTACATTTAGTGCCATTTGTAATATGTTTAGGGTTTTTTTAGGTAAACCTTGTAGGATGGCGTTGCAGTAGTCAAAATGTGGCATGATGAGTGCTTGGGCCACTGTTCTGAAGTCTTGGGGATCAATAATATTCCGAATGGGTTGGAAACACTCTAAGCTTGTGGGAAAAACTGCTCTGTTGGTCTTTCGGAGGTGTTTTCCATCTTTAGGTCACAGTCAAATGTGACTCCTAGATACTTTATTTCTTTTTTTGTTTGGTAAGTGTTGTTACATAGTGTTATTGATGTGGGAGGGTCAAAATTCGGTTCTTTGGAGATATACATTACTTCGGTTTTTTTGTGATTAATTGACATACTACTTTGTTGTAACCAGTCTTGCATCTCTCCGATACATGTCTCCAGTGGGTTGTAGTCTGGGTTTTTAGTGTCTAGTGTGTGTATAGCATGATATCATCGGCATAGATGTGGTAATTAATTTCGTGCCGTGAGAAAAATTTTGCATAGTGGCTGCATATATATGTTAAACAGAAGTGCTGAGGAGAGCAGAGCCTTGGGGGTCCCTGTGTTGTTGAGAAAGATTCTGCTTTTTCACCGATGACTTGAACCGGTTGTGTACGATGTGAGAGGAAGGATGAGAAGCATTTTAGTGGGGTTCCTGTTATTCCTATTGATTTTATCCTATTTATGAGGGGCCCATGATTAACTGTATCAAAGGCAGCTGAGATGTCAATGAATACAAGAATGTACATTTTCTTTTTGTTTTCAAGGCCCTTTAGGAGGTTGTAAGTAGAACTAGTAACAGGGTTTCAACTCCATGATGTTGCCTGAAGCCATATTGCTGGTCATCAAGAGGAGCACTGTCAGTCAGATGGTCTTGGAGTTGTAGAAGGACCGTTTTTTTTCTATGATCTTTGCCAGGAATGAGATACTTGATATGGGACGGTAGGAGGCTGGGTCTTCTCCGTTGAGTGTAGTGTTTTTTAGGATCGGTCTAATGACTGATTTCTTTAGTTCTGAGGGCATGATTCCTTGTTGTAGGGATAGGTTAACTATGTGTGCTATGTGAGGTGCTATGTCTTGTTTCACTGCCTTGATCCAGGATGCAGGACAGGGATCTAGTGGGGAGGTGGTGCTTTTCAGGCTTGTGACAATGGCTGTGATTTGCTTGGTTCCTATTTTGTGGATGTGCTCCCATAACTGGGTGTGGGTTGGGGTGTTCTCAGTTCGGATTTGCGGGGGTGGTGGGGGGGGGGGGGGCGGGCGCGCCCGCAGGACCAGGGGCCGTCAGTTTGGTCGCGTAGTGGTTTGCCAGTGTTTGGACCTTGATGGATTTGTTGAGGTTGGCATTTTGGTCGGTTTTGGTTAGTGATTTGACTAGTTCAAATAACTCTAGTGGGGGATTGATTGCCTTGTTTAGGATGTTGGTGTGATGTAATTTTTTGCATTGTTCACGTCGTCTTTGTATTTTGCGAGATGGGCCATGTATTTAGTTTTGAGATCGGAGGATTTGGTTTGTCTCCATTTTCTCTCTAATTTACGGAGCTCCCTTTTTGATTTTATTAGAGTTCCTGTGTACCAGGGTTCCGAGTTGATCTTATGTTGGTTTGATGTGTGTTTCAGAGTTGGGTTAGATGTATTTTGGATGTGTGTGTTCCATCTGTTAGTTAGTTCGTCTAGGTCTGTGGAATCTAGGTTTATGTGGGATGCAATGGTGCTTATGAGGTGTTCCTCGTTGAGTTTGCTGAATTTCCTAATGGGGTTGGTCATTCTCATCTCCTTTGAGTTTTTGGGTTGGCACTGTAGTTTAAGTTTACAGTTGATTTGGTGGTGGTCTGACCATGGTACTTGAGTTATGTTTATTATAGGTGGTTCATTGCTTTGTTGTGGATTTCTGGGTATGAAAATCATATCTAGGATGTTTCCTCTATCGTGTGTGGGGGTTCTTATTTGTTGGAAACCCAATTGGTCGATGGCTTCATAGAAGGAGTCCGTGTGGGACGGAGGAATTGATGCTAGGTTCAAATCTCCGAGGATGATCTGGAATTTTTTTGCTTTGTGTGGATGTGATGGTTTCTAGTGCTGTGGCTAGTGTTTCGTGCTGTGGTGAGGGAGGTCGATAGATTAGGCAGATGGATAATGCCATGCTCTCGACTTTAAGTAGGTCAAGATCTGGATTGTGACGTAGATGTGGTTGTGAGTTGAAGGCTGGTTTTGGCTGCTATAAGGACTCCGCCTCCTCTTCTGTTGATGCGTGGGGCAGTTGTATAGTTGGTATCCGGGCTTCTGTATTTGGGTTCATTGTTGCAGAGTCTGAGTCAGTGAGCATGTTTCTGTTATGCATAGGATATCTGGTTGTTCGTCAGTTAGAATGTTGTGGATATATGCGTTTTATTCCTTATTGACCTAGCATTAATAAGGATAATGTTACATGTGTGATGTTCTTGGTGTGTGGTTCGTGTGAGTGGTCTTTGAGAGCCAATAGTGGGATTTGCTGGGGTTGGAGGGTGTGTTTGAGATGTGTTCCCTTTGATAGGGTGTGTCGTTGGGGTAATTTACTTGGTGTTTGTGTGGTGGTGATAGGATTTAAGTTGTATTGATGCAGGATGGGTAATGGAGGGGGGGGGGTGGAGAAGGTAGATTGGTGTATATAGTAGAGCAGTGTTTCCCAACCCAGTCCTACGGGGCACACCGGCCAGTCAGGTTTTCGGGATATCCCTAATGACTATGCATGAGATATATATGCATTAGAGATATCCTGCCAAACTGACTGGTTTGTGGCCCTCCAGGGCTGGATTTGGAGAACCCTGCCTTACACCTCTGTCATTTAAGATTGTGAGTGGGCAAGGTGCAGATGTCCTAGACATTGAAAGGGTATATAGAATGTGACACATTCCTCCTCGAGTCTCACCACCACCAAAAAGTTGTCTAATAGACAATATTTTGGTGGTGGTGAGAATCGAGGAGGACTGTGTCACATTCTATATACCTTTTGATGTCTAGGACATCTGCACCTTGCCCACTCACAATCTTAAATGACAGAGGTGTAAGGGCAGGGGTCTCCAAATCCAGCCCTGGAGGGCCACAAACCAGTCAGGTTGGCAGGATATCTCTAATGCATATATATCTCATGCATAGTCATTAGGGATATCCCGAAAACCTGACTGGCCGGTGTGCCCCGTAGGACTGGGTTGGGAAACACTGTAGTAGAGGAATGCAGTATTGTGAGTGTGGGATGGTTCTATATGAAGATGTTAGTATACACATGCACAAAATCAGGAAGGTGTGAGCAGGCTCCATTTTATGTCTGCCAGAAATACTTGGATTTTGGATTCGAGTGGCGCAGTGTGGGGTGAAGTCAAGGCAGCTGGCCTAGAGATGAGTTAGTGTAGGCCGGCAAGATAGTTGTTGGGTACCAACAGTCTAGCAGGGATAGATGGGTGGGGTACAGCGTTTCTTATTACTTTAACAAAATAGGGATACAGTCCTAACGTTCTATCATCACTCAGTATAACAGATACAGTATTGTGCGATACAGTCCTATCGTTACCTATCATTCAGTATAAACAGATACAGTATTGTGCGATACAGTCTTAAGGTTATTGCAAGAAGGTTATTGGGTTACTGCATTGAAATGTAACAACTTGCTGGTTAGAGATACTTTGTTTCATTTAGCTCTAAATAAACAGTAGTAGCCTTTAGAGTTGGTAGGGGTTTATAATGTAACAGCTGGCTTGAGGAGAACAGGGCTTGTGACAGTGGGGAGTTTACACATAATATATACAGAGGTATGTTGGCTCCTACTTAGGGGGGGGGGGGGGTAGGCCAGGGTTGCACAGTGGTCTTTTGCATCAGGAGGTAGATAAGTCCAGTAATTGTTTACCTGGGTGATATAGTTTTAGTTGAAATCTCTTGATTTCGAATTTTGGTCCAGCTATGGGAATCTCGTGGAGCGTGGGTGTCGGGACCGGCGAGCTCAGACCCGACCTGGGGAGCTCAAGCCGTCAGTCATTTGATTGTTGCACTTTCGTTTTCTGTCCGTTATCGGAGTTTTGGTCATGTGAGTCAGGCTTCTTGATACTTGCAGCCTTGTTGTGGTTGAGTGGATGATGTTTCAACTGCGCCTAATCTCCACCGCCTAAGGGCCACCGCCAAAGGGCCCTCTATCACTAACTTGGGCTCCCCTATCTGTTTGCCACATTGCACACATTAAATGGTCTCTCTCACCTTTGAAAGGTGTCTTTCCTATGAGGTTTTGATTTGCATTACAGTTCCCGGCGTTAAGGCCTTGTTCACACCCACTCCCCGCCCATTGACCCCCCGTTCTGCCCTGTGCATGCTTTATCTCTGCCCACAGGGTGCTTTACGCTGCTGGTCCTGTTAGAGTGCACTAGAGCGGCTTTTCAGTTGTTCTAATGGCGCACATGTGCCGTTAATATGTGTTAACGACACACTTGCTCCTTTAGCGCGGTTTAGTAAACATACCCCTAAGTATCTCATACAGAGCATTATAGATTTCTCCAGTTTGGTGCCTGAGAGGCTGCAGTGTATCAATGTGACTTTCCCAATGAGTTTCTGAAAGAGGTTTCAGTGTCAGAGAGGTAATGTGCTTCTTGAGAACTGTCCAATGCTCCGTTGATGATGAGTAGAACAGATGAACTTGTATAGCTCTTGAACTGTTCCAAGAAGCTAATTGTCTCATGATTCACTTTGGCAGCATCATTTCCTATTAAGTTCAGGCTGTGAGCACCACATGGCATGTAGAAAGCACGAGTGTGCCCTCAGTTCATATAAGATCTACTGGCCAGGGACACTGAATTATTGATATTTATCTACTTGTAACATTTGCTTTTAGATTTGCAGAGACTTGGTTTCCTACTTAGTTTTGCAGTAAAGGTATACATTTTTAAGTTCCAGGGTCCTTTGCAGAGTAGGCTGATACACATAAGTAACATTTCATTTTGAACTCTTAAAGTTTCTATTATTCTGTTACAAGCATGCCTCACAGGGTGTAGTTAATTCAATCAGCCTCTGCTGCTTCAGCAAGCGGCTTGATCCAGTAATTGCCATCACAACTTCAAGAGACTCTAAAAAGCTAAGCTTTCTAACTTTACTATTTGGCTGATTTTTTATATAAATTTTCCTTGCTTATTTATTGCCTGTTTTATTCTCTTGTAATACCACTTAGACACTGTGGTGTGTTAGGATAACTGCACCAAAGGAGGAGAACAAACACAAAAGAACCAAGAAAAAACCCAAACAACCTTGTTCTTCCTGTCTTTCTGTCTCTATCACATTTCTATCTGTTCACACTCACCTTGATCTTCAGTCTAGTAGCAAACAACCTAAATTTTGGTTATAAGTTTAGGAAAATGTAGCTTGCCTACATTCCTTGCATGGACTTTTAAAATCAGAAATCTGAGTGTGCCCTCAGTTCATATAAAGTCTCCCACCAGCTGTTGTCTTTACACCTCTGTTGTCTTCATACAGTCCTATTAGAAAATTACACTCAGTCCCTTGGTGCACTTATTTCCTCAGATCATTTTCAGTACCATCATTATGCTGATGACTCTGAACTCTACCTCTCTACGTCTGAAATCTCTCCAGGAAACCAGTCACAGATCTCTGCCTGCTTATCCGACATTGCTGCCTGGATGTCTCACCGCTATCTGAAATTGAACATGGCAAAAACTGAGCACCTTATTTTCCCCCTAAACCCACCTCCCTCTTCTGTATTTCTGTGGATGATACTACTCTCCTCCCTGTTTCCTCAGCTCACAACCTTATGCTCATCTTTGACTCTACTCTCTCTTTCTCTGTGCACACCCAACAGATAGCTAAACTCTGTTGCTTCTTTCTCTACAAAATCAGCAAAAAGCGTCCCATTTTTTCAACTCGCACTACTAGGACCCTTGTGCACTTACTAGTCACCTCCTGTCTTGACTATTGTAACCTGCTCTCGCTGGTCTCCCTCTGAATCATCTCTTTCCCATTCAATCTATTGAAAACTCAGCTGCATGACTTATCTTCCACCAGTGTTGCTATGCGCATGAAACCACTCTTCTCAGGCCACTTCACTTGCTCCCTATCAGCTTCTATATCCAGTTCAAACTTCTCCTACTGACCTACAATTGCATTCCTCACTACCTTTCCTCTCTTATAGTATCTCACTCTACTCCCCTCCTCAAGAACTCTGCTTCTCTGGCAGATCCCTTTTAACTGTGCCCCTTCTCTGCCACTGATAATTCCAGACTTTGTTCATTCCATCTTGCTGATCCATATACCTAGAACAAACTACCTGTGTCTATGTGTCAGGCCCTATTCAAATCCAGGCTAAAACCCACCTCTTTGAAGTTGCTTTTGGATCCTGATACTCCTTACTCTGTTTTCACTACTTATTTGTATCTTACCATACTCTAATACCCAGTTTTTGTCTTGATTACATTGTAAGCTCTGATGAACAGGAAACTGTATCTTACATCTATATGTATAATGCTGCATACGCCTTGTGGCACTATATAAATTGATTATTATTAGTAGTAGTAGTAGTAATGATATAGGAGGCAAT
Source organism: Ichthyophis bannanicus (assembly GCA_033557465.1). NCBI lineage: Eukaryota > Metazoa > Chordata > Amphibia > Gymnophiona > Ichthyophiidae > Ichthyophis > Ichthyophis bannanicus. The sequence continues at coordinate 489,703,481 of CM066035.1, forward strand.
GTCCTATTGTGGATTGGAAACTGGTTAAAAGAGAAAACAAACAGTAGAGTTAAAAGGTTAATTTTCTCGTGCATATTTCTCCTCTCTCATTTCTTGCTATGCCCCTACTCTACTGCTCCGCTCGCTGCATGGCAACTATCTCTCTATTCCACCTCACTCCAAAGCATTATGAATCAACCCAGCATTTAGCTCCATCGTTCTGGAATACTCTTCCCGCCCACATGTGTATTGTTTCCACATATAAATATTTTAAAATGGATCTTATTTGAATGTTTCTTTGGTATACCAGCAAAATTAAGGGGGCCTGGCAGTGACCACAGCATGGAAATCCACTTTTGTGTGGTTTCCCTCTTCTAAATAAAAAAAAAATGGCATTCCCTTTGTTTCCCTCCATTGTGTGTATCAGTTGTATGGTGTTCTGAGCACATTTGTTTTTCGTTTTAATCTATGTTTTATAAATTGTTTATAAAACACTTTGCTTTTGATTATAAAGGCAATATATCAAGTGAAAACCATAAACCATAATGGAGGAAACTGGAGTACCCTAGGGATCTCTACTGGAACTGGTGCTTTCTAATATTTATAAATGATCTGGAATTGGGAACAAGTGTGATGATCAAATTTGCAGATGATATAAAATTATTCAAAATTGCTAAGTCACATGTAGATTGCAAGAGCACCTTGAGAGACTGGGTACCTGTGGTATAGTTTATGAGGCACATCATTGGAAGATTGCAGCATATGCGGATGACTTGCTACTCTTTCTTTCAAATCCTACATCTTCATTAAAGTATCTCCTTAATCTGGTAAATGACTTTTCGGTCCTTTCTGGTTATAAGATCAACTTGAATAAGAGTAAATTGCTCCCGCTGAATGATCTCGCGGTGGGATGTGATTTCATTAATTTCCCTTTCAAATACTCACCAACTGGGATTAAATATTTAGGCATGCACTTCTGAAAATCCCGCTCTGAAACATTTAGGTTTAATTGTAATCAGATTTCCCCAGATGTAGGTAGAGTATTTTAGAAATGGTCTCCCTTACATCTGTCTTGGTGGGGTAGACTGGACACCATCAAAATGATGGTCCTCCCAAGTGTTAATTATAAATTAGGAATGCTTCCTGGTTATTGCAATAAGGACTTTTATAGTCATTTAAATAAGTCCTTGTCTTCGTTTTTATGGAGAGGAGGGAAGAAACCACGCATTCCGTTAATGAAACTGAAACTTCCTCGGACGAAAGGTGGTGTTAAATTCCCAGATTTTCATTCATACCATACAGCATTGCTCCTTCATTATGGAGCATACTGGCTGCAGAATGAGGTTTCTTATCCATGGTTAGAAAGTGAGAAATCTCTAGTGAAGCCTTTCAGTTTGCAAGAATTGCCCTCTATGAAAATGCTCCATAAGATACTAAAATCATCATTAATTATTAGTATCATCACAGCCTTTAATAGTTTGAATGCTTGCTGCTCTATCCCCTATTCTATTTTTTTGCCGCTTCCTTTTGGCAGAACCTTCAATCCACGTGAAAGATAAAACAATTTACTGGAAGGGATGGTTAATAAGGATTTATTCAACCTGGGCCAATTGGATAATGGCAATAATGTGATGTCAGCTGAGTGCTTAATGGAAATTTATAATCTATTGCCTCCTCAAGCACATAAGATTAATCTCCTAATTGCAGGCTTGACATCATCACACATTTGGGTTAATAATAACTTTCCAACTTCAGATTTGGTTGAAATATACCATAAGACTGAAACTCAACAACTCAACCTCATATCTATATAAGTTGCTTAAAGAGAAAGAAGGTCCATCCCTTTTAGAACTGTGTCATATATGGGAGGCTGAACTTGAGTTATCAATATATATAATTAATTGGGAGAGTTTCTAGGGTCGAATGATCAAATTAACAAGGTCAAGTAGCCTGGCACAAACCCTATTTTTCATTGCCCATCATGCAGTATGGACCCCTCTCCATATGTATAGAGCAGGGCTCTCTCAATTGAGCTTATGTTGGCAGTGTTCCACTGGTGTTGGGATGCTGAATCATATGCTTTTTGACTGTCCCCCTCTTAAAAAATTGTGGACTGATGTTTGGAAATATGTTAAGAGACATACTTAAGGCTAAGTCCCCCCTATCAATTCAAATCATTTTATTTAGATCCTCTTGGTTGCAAGAAGACTTATCTAAATATAATAGAGTGTTACTTGATATTTTGATCTCTGTTGCAATTCAGCAAATAATGCATTGCTGGAAAGACACCTTAGAACTCAATGCCACCTTTTGGTGGCAATCAATTTGTCAAATTCATACATTTGAAGGTGCTTCTTCTATTTTCTTCAATTGCTGTGATAAAGTTGAAGGAATTTGGAAATCACTTGATGTACATTTATCTACATTATGACTGATTTATTGTTGTATGACCTCTATTTTTTTTGGGGGGGGGAGGGGGAGGGTTTATGATTTGGTACTTTGAATGTTAATTGTAGGATTTACCTTTGTAGTTTGAATATTATTGTATCATATTTGTTTGGAAAATTTAAATAAAGTTGTTTAAAAAAGAGAATGTGGTAAAATCAGTCAGCATAGCTGGGTTCAAAAAAGGTTTGAAAAAGATTCTGGAAGAAAAGTCCATAAAATTTTATTAAGGTAGACTTAGGAAAGCCACTGCTTATCCCTGGGGGTAGGCAACATGGAATCTTGCTATTTCGGGAGTATATCAGATATTTTTGACCTGGATTTGTCACTGTTGAAAACAAAAAGCTGGGATGATTTGACACAGTACATCAATTTTTATATTATGTTCTTAAGTTTTCAAGAAATATTTGGTCCATGAAGCCCTCCAGGTTTCTTAACTGAGCCTTGCTTGGGGGGGTGTTTAATGCCTACTTTCAATTCAACATAGGCAGGTATGATCAGCCAATGTGCTTATTTCAACATAAACCCTCCTTATGCATTTCGATGTGTGACCTCAAGCATGGTCCCAGAAAGTGGAGGGCCATTTCAGGCAATCATTGTTACACAACCCTGTGCAAGATTCCCTCTCCAACTAAGTTGCTGGTGCTAGAGTATTATTTTCAGGGTATCAGGATAGAGCAGCAACATGACTTCTTGGTGAGGATTTCATCATTCCATTCATTGGTCCGCAGTTGTCAGGTAGGGCTATAAACTTGCCATCCATCAAAGTTCTTCAAGAAGTAGTAATTGAGAAATTACTGAAAGAGCTAAAGCTTGAGCAGATAATGGGGTCCTTTGATTGCTCTCCTCTCAAAACTGTTGTGGTGTCCCCACTAGACATCATTCTAAAGATGCCAGGAAAATTTAGGCTCATACACAATCTCATTCCCTATCAATATAGTGTGAGGTCCTTCATTGAACCGACTCTTTGTTCAGTGCAACATGCATCTTCTGATAAGGCAATAGAATTGGTCTGATGTGCAGGGCAAGGCATGATGATGACCAAAGCAGATGTTGAGTCAGCCTTTCAATTGTTGCTGATTCACCTGAGCTCATTCCATTTGCTGGGCTTTCAATTCCAGGGCAAGTACTTTGTAGACAAGTACATGCCAATAGGATGTATCATGACATGCACATGTTTTGAAGTATTCCTCCATGTTTGTGACATTATTGCATTGGGCATTCAAGAAAGTGGCAGAGACAGACTGCATATTGAATTTTTACTAAACAAATCCTGGAGAAGGACTATCTGTGATTGATAAATATACAATTGAAAATGGAGTAGATACCACACCATTCACAGAAGATGATGTGTTAGAACAGCTTGCAAAACTGAAGGTGGCAAGGCCATGGGACCAGATGGGATACATCCCAGGATACTGAAAGAGCTGAGAGTGGTTCTTTCAGGGCTGTTGAAGGATGTTTTTAATAGATCCTTGGAGAGAGAAGTTCCACAGGATTGGAGAAGGGCTGATGTGGTACCTCTTCACAAAAATGGTAATAGGGAAGAGGTGACAAACGAAAGGCCAGTAAGCCTTGCCTCGGTGGCGGGAAAAGTAATGGAGGCACTCCTGAAAGAGCAAATAATGGACTTTCTTGAAACCAACAGGTTGCATGATTCCAGACAACATGGTTTTACCAAAGGACGATCTTGCCAAACAAATATGATTGAATTCTTCGACTGGGTGACCAGAGAACTAGATCAAGGGCATGCAGTAGATGTGATCTACCAAGATTTCAGCAACACCTTTGATACTGTTCCTCATTGGAGGCTTATCAGTAAACTCAAAAGCCTGGGGATGGGTCCCAAGATGGTGAACTGGATCAGAAATTGGTTGACTGACAGATGACAGAAGGTGATGGTAAACGGAACTCACTCGGATGAAAGGAAGGTGATTAGTGGTGTGCCCTAGGGTTCAGTCATGGGGCCGGTACTGTTCAATGTATCTGTGAATGATATTGCTGAAGGACTGAATGGAAAAGTCTATCTTTTTGCAGATAACACGAAAATTTGCAACAGAGTAGACTCCCCTGAGGGAGTGGAGAACATGGCTGCATGGATGGTGTCATCGAGAGCGTTTTGGTTTCCTTGACCATGGGATGCTGTTCCAAGGGCTGCAGAGCAGAGATGGCATCCATCTGTCCAAGAAAGGTTGACACGTTTTCAGTAGTAGACTGGCTAATTTATTGAAGAGGGCTTTAAACTAGATTCGTTGGGGATGGGTAAAGAAAGCCCCCAGGTAAGTGATAAATTAAATACCTTTATAGAAATGGGTAACTGGGGTAACATAAGGAAAGCAGTGTGTATAAATGCCCATTGCATGGGAAATAAGATCCCTGATGTTGAAGCTTTGGTGTGAGTGGCCGACTTGGATTTAGTGGCAGTTACAGAAACATGGTTCACAGAAAATCATGACTGGGATGTAACTATACCTGGCTATACTTTATTCAGAAAGGACAGGGTAGGAAGAAGGGGAGGAGGAGTGGCACTATATGTAAAAAATACTATTAAAGCTTTGGAATTACAGAGCTTAAAAGGGAGAGAGGAGGCATTGTGGGTTAAACTAGAAAGAGGGAAAGAGAAATCAATTTGCATTGGCATGATATACAGACCTCCCTCACAAGAGGAAGAGGTGGACAGAGTTAATTGAAGACATACGCAGATTGCTAGGAAAGGAGAAGTGCTACTGATAGGGGATTTCAATATGCCAAATGTTGATTGGCAAATTCCTGCTGCAGTATCATCTAGAAGTAAAGAGATCCTGGATTCTCTACAGGGAGAACTAATCAAGCAATTGGTAACAAACCCCACACATGAAGGGGCCATACTAGACTTGGTGCTTACCAATGGTGAAAGTGTTTCTGATGTTATAGTAGGAGATAATTTTGCATCCAGTGATTACCAGATGGTGTGGTTCAGTATTATGGCTAGGGCTGTTAGAATCCATTCAAAGATGAGGGTCTTAGACTTTAGGAAGACTAATTTTGCCAAGATGGGCCAATACCTCAGGGAGTCGTTAGCGGGATGCGAACAGCTGGGGGATGTAGAAAAATAGTGGGCAAAACTGAAAGGAGATATTTTAAGGGCAACCAACATTTTTGTTAAAATGGTAAATAAAGGTAAAAGGAAAAGGAGACCGCTATGGCTTTCGAAAGAAGTAGCTGAAAGGTGAAGAAAAAGAGGGAGGCTTCCATGAAATACAAGAGATCAAAGAGAGAGGAAGACGGGCATCTATATTTGGAAAAACTTAGAGAAGCTAGCAAAGTAGTCAGGAAAGAAAAGATTCAAAAAGAGAAGGAAATAGCCAATGCAATAAAATGGGGGGGGGGATAAGACAGTTTTCAGATATGTTAGCGAGAAGAAGAAGAAGGGGAGGAATATGTAGAAGCTGATGAGGATAAAGCGGAATTGCTTAACAAATATTTCTGTTCTGTGTTCCCAGATGAAGAACCAGGAGCAGGACCTCAGAAAACACTCACAAACAGGAACAGAAGCGAGGGACATCTTGAACAATTTTCAGAAGACTGTGTTTGTGAGAAACTAGCTCAACTTAAAGTAGACAAAGCGATGGGACTGGATGGGATACACCCTAGAATACTATGGGAACTTGTGGACGTTCTAGCAGCTCCATTGATTGACCTTTTCAACGCCTTGTTGGAGTCGGAAGTGATGCCAAAAGACTGGAGAGAGGCTCATGTGGTGCGTTTACACATAAGCGGAGGTAAGGGTGTGGTTGAAAACTACAGACCGGTTAGTTTAACTTTGATGGTGAGTAAATTATTGGAAACACTGCTGAAAGAGAAAATAGTGAGGTTTCTGGAATCCAGCAAATTACAGGATCCGAGGCAGCATGGATTCACCAGAGGCAGGTCTTGTCAGACAAATTTGATTGATTTCTTTGACCAGGGAGTTGGACCAGGGAGTTGGACCGAGGGAGAGCCCTGGATGTGGTGTATTTAGATTTCAGTAAAGCCTTTGACACTGTTCTTCACAGGCGACTTATAAACAAACTGAGCACCCTAGGGATGGACCCTAAAGTTACTGCTTGAGTTAGAAATTGGTTGGGTGGGAGGTGACAAAGAGTACAGGTGAATGGAGTTCACTCTGAGGAGAAGGATGTTACCAGTGGTGTGCCCCTGGGATCTGTCCTTGGTCAGATTCTTTTTAACATCTTTGTTTGTGATATAGTAGAAGGGCTGTCGGGTAAGGTTTACCTCTTCGCAGATGATACCAAAATCTGCAGTAGAGTAGACACCCAGCAAGGTGTAGATAACATGAGGAGGGATCTAGCTAAGCTTGAAGAATGGTCTAGAATTTGGCAGCTGGGATTTAATGTTAAAAAATATAAGTTCATGTGTTTGGGCTGCAGCAATCCAAGGGAGCAATATAGTATAGGGGCGAAGTACTTTTGTCCACTAAAGAAGAGCGGGACCTAGGCGTGGTTGTGGCGTGGTTGTGTCTGATGATCTTAAAGTAGCTAAACAGGTAGAAAAGGCAATGGCAAAAGCTAGAAGGATGCTTGGGTGCATACGGAGAGGAATGGCTAGCAGAAAAAAGGAGGTGATAGTGCCTCTGTATAAGTCTTTGGTGTGACCTCACTTGGAGTATAGTGTGCAATTCTGGAGACCGCATTTTCAAAAGGATATAAACAGGATGGAGTCAGTACAGAGGGTGGCTACTAAAATGGTTAGTGTTCTTCATTATAAAGCATATGAGAACAGACTTAAGGAACTTACTATGTGCATCTTAGAGGAAAGGCGGGTTAGAGGTGATATGTGAAGAATACCCGTGATCTGGCCACAATACCATGGCTCTTTTGGTCTCTGGTCTCTCAAGCAGTGAGAAATAAGCAGAGAGTAACACAGAACACAATCACACACAAAGTGCTACTTTCTTTGAGGGAAAACAACAGAAGGTCCATGGTCTAATTCTTGGAAGTTAAGATTTAATGTGAAGAAGTGCAGTGTCATGCACTTGGGAAGAAGAAATCCAAGGGAATTGTGTGTGACGGGGCGAGAGGTTGGTATGCATGGACCAGGAGAAGGACCTCGGAGTGATTGTTTCTGAGGATCTCAAGGTGGTGAAACAATGTGACAAGGCGGTGGCAAAAGCAGAAAGATGCTGGGTTGCATACAGAGAGGAATTACCAGCAGAAAGGAAGAGGTACTAATGCCACTGTAGAAGTCGCTGGTGAGGCCTCACTTGGAATATTGTGTTCAGTTTTGGAGACCATATCTCGCAAAGGACATAAAAAGCCTGGAAACAGTTCAGAGAAAGGTGACCAAATTAATTTGGAGCCTGCATCAGAAGACTTATAAGAGACTTGAAGATCTAAATATGTACACTCTGGAGGTGAGGAGGGACAGAGGAAATATGATTCAGGCCTTTAAATGCTTAAAGAGTAATAATGAACAAACAAACTTCTTCCAAAGACAGGGAAACTGTAAAACTAGAGGGCATAACATGAAGCTTCAAGGCGGTAAACTGAGAGACAATGTCAGGAAATACTTTTTCATTGAAAGGGCCCTCCTGATGGAAATGGTGGAGGCAAATACAGTGACAGAATTCAAAATGGCATGGGACAGACACAGTGGATCCCTTTATAGCAACAGGATTAAATCAAAGTAAACATAACTGACTCTCATATTTCAACAAATAGGAATGACCTACACGGAGTGGGTGGTACATCCCTAAACAAAGGCATGCGGATGGGTGACATGCACAGAGCGGCAGGTGCACCTGCTCTTGCTGCCTTGCTGGGCAGACTAGATGGATCATTCTTATCTTTGTCTGCTGTCATATACTATGTTACTATGTTACTCTGAATTATCTGGATGACTTTCTTTCTGACAGAACAAAGGGTTTGCGTGAGTACACACATTTGGTAGACTTTTCAGCAGATGGTGGCTATGTTTGGGCTCTCTTTAGCCAAAGGAAATCTGAAGCACCATGCAGATGATTATCATTTTGGGGGATTGGATTGGATTCCATGCAAATGAATCCCACCTGCCATAGGACAGAATCCAAAAGCAAGTGGAGTTAATTCAGCAACTTGCTGGGTGATCCCAGTGGGGTGCGTATTTATCTGCCAATTGGACATGATAGTTGGCCATGAAGGTTAATCAAACAGCATAATTTTGTCCATATGAATAGACACATTCGAGCTTACTTGGGTGTTGGGAAGACCTTTCTGAGTGACTTCAATGAAATTAGGGTTTGGAAGAGCACCTAGTGACAAATAATGGCCTTGAGTTGTTCACAGGATTTGGAGTCTATTTTTGTAGTGTATGATGTGCAGAGGTTGGGCCAGAGGGCTGGAAGGAAAAGGATTTACACATGAATGTAGCATTTCCTGTCATTTTAGCATTTGTGGTGTGGGAGACTGTCTCATGCAGAAGTGGGTGATCCTGAGATGACAACATGGCAGTGGTGTATGCAATAAATAGACATTTGACTTTGTTGCCATTAATTTTGGAATAGTTGTGGGTGATAGTAATATGCTGCTTATATTTAAATGTGATGCTAACAGTAAAGCATGTATCTGAAGTGGACAATTCTGTAGCTGATTGCAGTGGACCAGATTTCATGCCTTGGTGCCTGGAGCAGACGTGTTCTCTATGTTGATGCCACAACATTTATGGACACTTATTCCAGATCACTTGCATGATTGCTGAGGTCCTCTCAGTCAGTACATGGAAGGCCAACAAGGCCATTTTGGTGATGTTTTGTGGGCACTGCATCAAGAGGAATTATCAGTTACAGACCCTTTTGACAAGTGCTTGTGTTATGTTTCATTACTCATGCCACAAAGTCAGGGTGATCCACCCATGCAGTGTCTGTGCCCTTAGCTAGTGTGGCCTTTCTGTCCAAGGCTTATGAGTATAAAAATCCTACCACTTAATTTTAATAAGGAAACTGGTATAGGGTATGGGGAGATTGCAAGGGTCAGAGTCAAGAAGAAACCTATGATAAACCATTTTACATTATTTGTTGATTAAGAGTTTTGAAATTCTTCCAGAGGTGAGCTCATCTGTATACAGTATGAAGTGTGATTGTTCAGAATCTTAATATGTACACCTTAGAGGAAAGGCAGGATAGAGGTGATATGATTGAGATGTTTAAATACCTCTGTGGCATAAATGCACAGGGGGAGAGCCTCTTTCGATTGAAAGCAAGTTCTGCTATGAAGGGATATGGGATGAGGGTGTAAGGGAATAGATTCAGGAGTATTCCATGGATCTACCACTCTTTCTTTATGGAAAGAGTGGTAGATCCATGGAATAGTCTCACAGTGTCAGTCTCTTCAATTTCTACATGGAGGAGAATGCAGACCAGCATCAGAAGATAAGCCAACCCATCCCCACCAGCAGTTCCTAGCATCAAGAGCAGATCTACTACACAGGAATTTCATTGAGGCAGTATAGATTTATTTACAGTGAGTGTGAACAAACATGTTTTCCCCTTCCCCTCCTCCCATTCCCACCCTCTTGCTATAATGGCTGCTAAAAAGTAAAGGGGGTACTGAATGGGCAAGGCACTGGTCTCAGAAGTGGGCATGACTCCTCATCCAGCATCCCCACAAGCTGTGCATCCCCAAAAATCAGGAAATATCATGGGACCTTCTGCCCCACTGGATCAAGCTGACACTTGTAGTGCTAAAGTATAGGTCTCCAATACGACAACAGCCATAGAGCATAGTGTGCCAGAGGATGTTTGTGTCAATGCATGGGAAAGGGTGGTGCTAGGTACCTTGGTGGAGAGGCAGTGACAGTTAGTCTTCTAAGCCCTAATATTCTGAAAGCTAGCTGATGGAGAATGTGGTTTGTCCCTTTCCAAGGTCATTCTGCAGATCTCTTACCTCCTCCCACAGGGCTGTTACCTCATGCAACAGAAAAGGTATCCAACTCACCAGCATCTCATTGATTTTAACTGCATTTCTTGCAGCTACAACTTCCGTTCACTGTACCAGAAGTTGTTCTTGATGCTAAAGCTTGAATTCTCTTGGTTTCAGCAGGTTTTTTTTTGTTTTTTTGTTTTGGTTGTTTTGCTAGAAGATTGTCCCTACAGCAAACTACTTCCTGAGTGCTCAGAGATGCTTGATGGCTACCCTGTGGATCAGCACCTTTTGCCCCTTAAGCTATCTCTCACTGGTCATGGCATGACAATGGGAGTAGGATAAGCACATAATCCATTTCTTCAACATCAATCCTTGTAGCAAAGGCTACACCTTCCTGTTTTTTCCTCCCCTGCCTCTTCATTGCTATCTCTGCTCCATCTTCCCTGCAGATCTCCTGACAAGCCTTCACACCTTCAGTGGTGAACTAGCTTCCCCCAGGCTCTTCCACATATTTATTTATTTATTTAGAAATACTTATATACTGCCATATGTAGACCTCATCTGCAGGTAAGGAAAAACTTCTACATCATGAACATCTACATAGAAACATGACGGCAAAAAAGACCATATGGCCTATCTAGTCTGCCCTTCCATATCAACCACTACAACAGTTCTCTTTTCTCCTTTAGAGATCCTTTGTGATTGTCCCATGCTTTTTTGAATTCAGATAATATTCTCATCTCTATAATCTCTACTGGGAGACTATTCCATGCATCTATCACTCTTTCCATAAAGAAATATTTCTGCATATTTCTCCTGAGGCTATCCCCTTTCACCTTCATCCTATGTCCTCTGTTAGCAGAGGTTGCTTTCCATCGAAAGAGGCTCTCCTCCTGTGCATTTATGCAATGGAGGTATTTAAATGTCTCAATCATATTACCTCTATCCCACCTTTCCTCTAATATATACATATTAAGATCCTTATATGTTTTATTACGAAGACCACTAGCCATTTTAGTCGTCACCCTCTGTATCGACTCCAACCTGTTTATATCCTTTTGAAGGTGTGGTCTACAGAATTGCACACAATACTCCAAATTAGGTTGCACCAAAGACTTATACAGAGGCATTTTCACCTCTTTTCTTCTGCTGGCCATTCCTCTCCCTATGCATCAAAGTATCATTCTAGCTTTCACCATTGCCTCTTCTACTTGTTAGCTACTTAAAGATCATCAAACACAATCATGCCTAGGTCCAGGGCCGGATTTACCTATATGCCATGTACGCCATGGCATAGGGCCCACAGCTGGCAAGGGCCCACAAAAATGAACAAGTTAGGCTTTTTTTTAAAATAAAATTAAAAAAAAAACCTGCTGGCTGCCGCCGCGGGGCCCCCTCTGCTGCCGCGGCAGCATGGACTTACCCGCGGGGGCCCCCTCTGCAAGCTCGATGCCTCCCTCCCTCCCTCCGTGCAGGCTGTGAGAGACGCGAAGGCAGACTGTCTCCCTCGCGTCTCTGTTAAGCCCGCAGGGGCTGATGGGAAATTTCCCATCAGCCCCTGCGGGCTTAACAGAGACGCGAGGGAGACAGTCTGCCTTCGCGCCTCTCACAGCCTGCATGGAGGGAGGGACCGACCGACCGACAGACCGACATTGCAGAGGAGGCCCCCGCGGGTCAGTCCATGCTGCCGCAGCAGCAGAGGGGGCCCCGCGGCGGCAGCCAGCAGGTTTTTTTTTTAAATTAAATTTTACTTTAGGCCGACGGGGGGGGGGGGTCGGACTGGTAATGGGCTATTGGGGGGGCTGGGGCTGGGACTGGAAATGGGTTGGGGGATTAAGGCTGGAGGTGGGCTGATGAGGTTAGGACTGGTAATGGGCTGTGGGCTGATGGGGGCTGTCTGGTAATGGGCTAGAGGGGGGCTAGGACTGGAAATGGGCTGGGGGGGTTAAGACTGTAGGTGGGCTGATGGGGTTAGGACTGGTAATGAGCTGTTTGGGGGGTTTAGAACTGGTAACGGGCTTTGGGGGGGTTAGACTGGTAATGGGCTGTGGGCTGATGGGGGCTGTCTGGTAATGGGCTATGGGGGGCTAGGACTGGAAAGGGGCTGGGGGGTTAAGGCTAGAGGTGGGCTGATGGGGTTAGGACTGGTCATGGGCTGTTGGGGGGGTTTAGAACTGGTAATGGGCTTTGGGGGGGTTAAGACTGGTAATGGGCTGTGGGCTGATGGGGGCTGTCTGGTAATGGGCTATGGGGGGCTAGGACTGGAAATGGGCTGGGGGGGTTAAGACTGGAGGTGGGCTGATGAGGTTAGGACTGGTAATGGGCTGTGGGCTGATGGGGGGGGGGGTTAGGACTGGCAATGTATATAGTTTACCCCGGTTCTCCAAGTTTGTACTCCTGTTCGATGTAAACCAAACAGCTTGTTGTTATGGTCTTTATGTTATAATGTAAACCACGCTGATGCCGAATAGTGCGGTATATAAGAACTTGTAATAAATAAATAAATAAATGGGCTATTGGGGGCTGACTGGAAATGAGTTGATGGGGTTAGGACTGGAAGTGGGCTGATGGGGGGTTAGGACTGGTAATGGGTTATAAGGGGTGCTTAAACTGAAAATGGGGTGATGGGGGGTTAGGACTGTAAGTGGGTTGATGGGGGGCTAGGACTGGTATTGGGTTGGGGGGTTGCTAGGACTGGAAATGGGCTGATGGGTGGCTAGGACTGGAAATGGGCTGATGCAGGGACTAGAAGGGAATGGATGCTGGGTGAGGCTGGAACTAGAAGGGAGCTGATGTTGGGGGAGGATTAGAATGGGATGGGGCTGGAAGAATAAAATGGAGAAGGGAAAAATATTTTGTGTGGGAGGGATAAAAAATCTACAATTGGCCGGGTATTGGGAGAGTAAGTGGGGATTGAGGATGGAGGGGTAAAATTTGAGTGGATGAAATAGGAATGAGGAAAGAGCAAAAGGAGAAAGATTAGTATGTTAAAGCAGATGTAGAGAAAGAATGGAAAAAAACTAGGAGAGAAGAAAGGACAAATGGACAGCAGACGATGGAGAGTTAGCAGAAGACACGAAGAAACCAGAAGAAAGTGGCTGGAGCAATTGCAGCTGAAAAAAATGCGCAAAAGGTAGAAAAATATCTCTTTATTTTGAATTTATTAATTGGAATATGTCAGCTCTGGTAAATGTGCATCATTAACGTCTGCGCTTTGTTTAGTACAAGAGCAAATTAATGTATAGTTTTATTTCTACAGTGTTATACATTCCAAGTTTGGCTTTTGGGATTCCCAGTTTAATTATTGTCTTCCTGTTTCTAAATTGTGATTACTTGTTTGGTGATGGTCTATGTTCTGCATGTGTAACTGAGCTGAGGTGTTCTGTTTATATAATTCCTATTTGACATTGCCACTTGTTCTCTTTCCCCAGTAGGTCATGTATTGTTGTTCTCTGAAATGTATTGGTTTAATATTTGCAGTGTTGCCTTTTGATTGGTAGAGTATGGTGCTTTGTGAGTCCTGGTAGTGCTGTTAGGATACGGCGGGTTTGCTATGGGTTCTAAATGGGCAGTGTTTGTAGTAGTTCCTAATGTGTCTGGCAGTTGGCACTGGATTATAGTAATGTAGAAATTTTTTAGTCTTTCTTTATCCATACACTCATTATGAGGCACGTTTACTAAAAGTTAGTATATGGTAACATTATGCAAATATTTATGCAAATGAGGCCCCTTATGCAAATGAGGCCCCGCACCCCCCTTGGGCCGCCCCTGCTGGGGGCCCACAATTTTTGTTGGCGTAGGGCCTCACTCAAGGTAAATCCGGCCCTGCCTAGGTCCCACTCTTCCTTTGTGGACAGAAGTACTTCACCCCCTATACTATATTGCTCCCTTGGATTGCTACAGTCCAAATACATGTTCGTGCATTTTTTAACATTAACTCTCAACCGTTCTTCAAGCTTAGCTAGATCCCTCCTCATGTTATCTACACTTTGCTGTGTATCTACTCTATTGCAGATTTTAGTATCATCCGCAAATGTCATTTATCAAATCTGCTCTATATCTCTGAAAACTCTGGGTATGATCCTCCTTAGATTACATTTAAGAGAGTACACTTAGAATTCCAACAGAATTTATTGTTCAGCTTGTTTAAGACATGTTAACTCAAAATTACTTTTGTTTTTATGAGGATTTGTTTTTCTTTTCCCACTAATCAAGGGTATAGCCATAATAGCCACCATGGCTCCCAATGTGACAAACCTTTACATGGCCGAGTTTGAGATCTTTCTTAAAGTAAATCCCTTCAAAGAGAATATAATATTATAGAAGTGATATATTGATGATATATTTCTAATTTTGAAAGGAAAAGTAAAGAAGTGAAATGATTTTGATCACTGGCTGATTTCAAGAGATAGTGATCTGAAATTCCAACTTAATTATAATGCTAAGTCTATTCCATATTTATATATTCTCATTTTGATTAGTTCCTATGGTTTTTTTCACATCTAGATGTCACAAACCTACAGACAGAAATAACTTACATCTTGTTCAATTTTAAAATAGTTCCATAAAGGAAAACCTGTCTTATGAGAGGATACATTTTACAAACGATGTCCAAGTACAATCTGGGGCATCAAAATCAGAATGTCTGAAAAAAAAAGCAGGCTCATGCAAATGCAAGTGCAAACATGATTTTACGAATGTGGGCGCGAGGCAACTGTCATGTTCCTGGGCAAAACAGTTACCATGGGCTCAAGCACGTGGTTAGCACATGCCTATCCCGATGTTTGTCAATATAGAAATCTATATTTAGATAACCAAAAATACACGTCCCCTTATCTCATGTAAATATTTTGAGTCCTACAAATCCCTTACTAGCATTACCTTATACATAGATTGACTACTGTTAATATTGCTTTATCTAACAGATATCCATGGGTTGTACATAGTTTATTCTATTATTACTGCTGTTTTTTGTACATAGTTTGTCTACTGTTACTACTGTTATACTGTTACTGATGTTCTATGTAACTGCTAATCGTTGCAGAACGAATTGTTAAAATGTAAACTGCTACTGATTACCAGAAGGAGCGGTATAAAAATTGTGTGAAAATAAATAAATAAACACATGTAACTGTTCATGTGCATGTTAGTAAAAGGGTCCCTATGTTTTACTGTATTCATGATTTAGCTTGCATAGTATGTTAACTTTTAATGTATTATCTTTTAAGTTGTGAATAATAAGTAAGATGAATTAACAAATAACTAGGCTATTCTGGAGGCCCTCCTCCCCCTCTTGAGTAATTCATCCTCAAACCCCCCCCCCAGCACTGCTTAACACCGTGTTCCTCTACACACCCCTTGTCATAACAAAAGACACACACCAGCTTTAAAACTTTGGTTGCAGCTTTATTATCGTGTAAAAGCACTGGCCCACAACACGGGCCAACATTTATAACATCTCAAAAGAAACACCCCCCCCCCTACAACTCCGGCAGTGCCCCACCACACGGTCCAACATTTATACCACCTCAAAAGAGCCCCCCCCCCCGCAACTCTGGACAATGCCCCCACCAGCCGTATTATTAGCAAGGTGGTGCATTATCCTCCCCCCCCCCCCCGCCTGCCTTGCCATGTTAGTAGCAAAGGCTGGCCCCACCACCTAGACCGGGCAGAGACCCCCAACCGGGATGTCTTGCCCCACCCTGGGGAGCCCTTCGCTCCCCCCAATGCGCCTTAATCTGTTTAAGCCCCGCCGTCTCGGTGAGCACTAGCTTTATACCCCAACCCCAGCTGCAACAACCCCTAAACCCACAACCAATAACAGGGAGGGCGGGAGGGACAAGCCGCCGAAGCCGGACACGAGCTCACACGCTGCCTGCCGGGGACCCCGCAGGCTCCGTTCGCCCCCACCCCCCTGCATCGCCAATGAAATTGCCCCACACGCCTGACGTGGGGCCATTTCAAATGACGCTCGCGATTCCCTCGCACACTCTCCCCCCCATGCAATGACACGAGGCTGAGAGCCAGGCCCCGGGAACCTGGTTATTGTTGGCCTCGGGACCCAGCCCTGCGGCCTTGATCATTAACCAAGGCATCCCGGAGGCCCTCCTCCCCCTCTTGAGTAATACATCCTCAAACCCCCCCAGCACTGCTTAACACCGTGTTCCTTTACACACCCCTTGTCATAACAAAAGACACACACTAGCTTTTGGCAAAACTTTGGTCGCAGCTTTATTATCACATAAAAGCACTGGCCCACAACACGGGCCAACATTTATAACATCTCAAAAGAAACAACCCCCCCTACAACTCCGGCAGTGCCCCACCAGCCGTATTATTAGCAAAGTGGTGTATCATCCTTCCCCCCTGCCGCATGCCTTGCCATGTTAGTAGCAAGGGCTGGCCCCACCACCTAGACTGGGCAGAGACCCCCAACCGGGATGTCTCGCCCCACCCTGGGGAGCCCTTCGCTGCCCCCAATGCACCTTAATCTGTTTAATCCTTGCCGTCTTGGCGAGTGCTAGCTTTATACTCTGCCACCAGCAAAGGTGACCTGTCCATCCTTGTGCCGCCCCCCTAACAAAGCTGCGACCAACAAAACCTTCAAGTGCTTCCTGCCAGTCATTTAATAAGAAATTCTGACCCACTGGAGAGAGGTGCACACCATCCGTGCGGTATAGACCAGCACATTTCTCCTCTGCCCATGGATGCTGCACCTGTACACCACCAGTCTGTTGAACCAATCGCCCAATCTGCCGGTTGATCTTAATCAGGCCGCGAGACCACACCGCTGAGATTGGCAAGCCGGGTGAGGAATTATGTCCGACCATACAATCATCACCCCTGGCAACCAGTCCCGCAACAAAGCAACATCACGCTGTACCGCTCAAATAAGCTGTCTGCAGGACCATCTGGAAAGATCATTGCTACCGAAGTGCAGCACCAGTCCCACTGGTCACTGTTGTTGCTTGGCCCACTGCTGCACCAACGGTAGGAGCTGCCACTAGCGCATGCCACGCTCGCCCATCCATATCAGCCGTATGTTGCATGACGCCAGGCCCAAGTGCACTCCGAGGGGACGCGAGATGGCCTTGCGTTCCACCCAATACACAAAGGAATGACCAATGAGCCACCACTCGCCGGCATGGACGCCACCTGCGACCCCCCTCCATGGCACGCCACTCACTGGAGATCCTGAAAAAATGAAGAAAAGTATTAATGTACCTCCCACACCACCCCTACTCACTCCTCCCCTCTTACCCCCTTTCCCGATACCCAACCAAGGCAACTCCCTCCACCTGGAGAGATCACGTTTCGGGGTGCACATAACCCATATAAGCCCCAGAATGCCACCTACCAATTCGCTGAATGACCTCTCCCTCCAGCCCAGCCGCCACTGCGCTAGTAGCGGCCCCAATCCTGAAGGAATGTGATGCAAATTGTGTCCCATCCAAACCGAGCTGTCTTAAAGCCAATCGCAGCACCGCAGCACCACAGTGAACTGAAACTGCATCACCGGCTTGTCATCCTCATGCAGAAATAATAAGCCCGGACCTTGTGGCTGCTTGCGTAAATATGCAAACAAGTTCTGCACCGGCAAGAACACAACTCGGGGATGGCTTTCAGCACCACCCATCCCCCTTTTCCCAACTGATCAGTTTTGGAGTGAGGGAGGAAGATGCTCAGTGGCATCGCTGACAAAGCCACATGCTGAACATCCAGCTCCCCAAATCCCCCAAATGCCCCCCACTTCTTGGACCGAGGCACCAGTTCACAAACCCAAAATGCCCCAAAAAAGGCAATGACAAACAGGGCCCTAAACAGTACTGACTCAAAGTCAGAGACCGCCACCACAGGCAGCACCCCCCAGATCCACAACAGCAATTCGTGTAACACTAGCTGACGCCAAACTTGTCCCCTGGGATGCTCTTTCGCCCATCCCATCGACAGGCGCCACACTAAAAAGGAAGCTCTAGGATTGCCCCAACCCACAGTCTTAAAGAAAAAGGAAAAGCCGGCTAATGCTGACAAGACTGCCGACCTGGACCAACCCCGACCTTTTGCCCATACTATGAACAAACCCAATGACCCATCATCAACTCTTCCCCCCCATAACCCTGACCCTTCAAAAACTCACACACCTTGGAGTAACCTCGCAAATACAAGGACCAGGTCCCCTGCGCCACCGAAGAACACAGCAATGCCATCATTCCCGGGTCCCAATCTGACAAAGATGATCCGGAACTGCCGAAGTTGCCACGTCTGCCCCTGGGGCGAACCGACGAAACTGTGACCACTGAAAACGGGACAAAGCATCGGCTATTGAGTTCTGTATGCCCGGCACTTGATGCGCCCTGACCGTAACATTGAGGCGCAAACAAGCTAGTACAAAAACCCTCATCAACGCCGCCATCCGCGGGCACCGAGGCGAGTGCCTGTTAATTATTTCCACCACTGCCGCATTGTCACTCCAAAACACCACCCTCCTATTCCGCAACCTCTCGGGCCAAACCCAAAAGGCCACCACAATGGGAAACAACTCCAGAAAAGTGATGTAATGCGTCAACCTGGAATCAGCCCATCCCCCCGGCTATGCAGCGGCACACCATGACCCTTGGTAATAGATGCCGAAATCCAAACTACCTGCCGCATCCGAAAAAAGCTGCATTTCTGCATTCAACACTTCAGGTAACTGTACCACCATGCAACCATTAAAATCCGATAAGAACGACTCCCATACCCGCAAGTCCTCTCACATTCCAACCGGCACGTGGATCCGATGATGAGGCCGCTTAACCCCCGCCATGGCCAATGATAACCGCCGGGCAAAGGGACACCCATGGGGATAACCCGACAAGCAAAATTAAGATGGCCCACTAAAGACTGCAAGTCCTGAAGCGAAAACTTGGAATCAGATCTTTCAGTCACTTTTTCCGCAGGTAACCACACCACCATACCCACCAAATCTATCTCTATCCCCAAGAAAGAGAGACACATCACCGGCCCGACCGTCTTTCCTTCTGCTAATGGAATGCCAAAGTCACTGGCCATCTCCTGAAAGGATGACAACAAAAGCACACGTCTCCACCTGACCTAGGCCCACAAAGAGAAAATCATCCAAGTATTGAACCGTGGAACGCAAACCCGTCCGCTGCTCCAAAACCCAGTGCAAAAAAGAACTGAAGGCCTCAAAATATGCGCACAAATCACACAACCCATCGGCAAACACATATCAAAATAGTACAAAGACTCAAACTGAAAACCCAACAACGGAAATGCGGACGGGTGCACTGGCAATAGCCGAAACGTGGATTCAATATCCACCTTAGCCATCAGTGCCCCCTTACCACACCGCTGCACCAACTCCACGATGGCATCAAATGACGCACAACCCACTGTACACAATTCATGCGGGATGTGGTCATTCACTGACTGCCCTGGCTGGAAGGACAAATTATGTATGAGCCTGTAACGCCTTCTTGGGGACCACCCCCAACGGAGAAACCACGAAAGGCGCAAAGGGAGGATCAACAAAAGGACCGGCTAACCTACCCAACGCACTTTCCACCACAATTTTCCGGCGTACCACATCCCCCAACGACCAGACCGAACTGTTATTATTGGCGAATACGTCAGTCACCTCACCAAGAAAAGGTATATGAAAGCCATGCAAGAACCCAGATAACAAAACCTTCCCGGCCTTACCCTGCCAACTTCTACCAAAACGGACCAGCCATGGACGCAACGCCTCCACCTTGATAGGAGACGGTGCCATGGCCAACTTCCCAACCTCACTTACCCCCCGCCGGAAACCCCACCACTCCTTTTCTACTATACTTCATGGTGGGATGTCCCCCACACACAGAGAACAGGCATGTTGAAACTTACAGTCCGGGAAGGGACAGCAGAATTTGTTGAAACGCCAACAGAGGTCCCCCCCTGCCGACCCCCCCTTCACTGGCAAGGGAAGCCCGGCTGAGGAATGAAAGGACCGAAGACCTGCCGCTGCTACCTGCGGTCCCACCTTCACCGTACCTCCCTCCACCCCACCCGCCCCCTTTTTGGTCGACATTTGTGTCAGCCACAAATTAATATCCTTCGTCCCCCAGTTCAACTGCATATTTTCTTCCATCATGTCACGGAACTCCTCGTCATAGTTGAGCCAGGCCCAACCCTCATGCACCTGGGACGCCGCCAATATAGCATCCGCATATGCCAGCAATATGCCCCATATTGGCTCGGGTCATGACACCCCCCATACACTGGCTAATCTTAAAAAGGTCCTCGTCCAATTCAAGACATTGCGGGAGACCATCCGAACCCTCCCTGCCTTCTCATCCTCCTTCCGCTTCTTCCGGCTCTCACCAGACCGCTTCCTCCCCTCTAGGAGTCAAAATATATCAATATATATCGCCGCCTCTGGATCCGACGCCTCAACTTCTGCGGAACACCCTCCACACAACGAACTACCGAGGAGGATGCGCAATCGCCCTTATCGACAACCGCCCCAGCCGATCTGACTGAAGAACTCCCCGATGAAGAAGAGGAGAATGATGATGACGGCTCGCGGCGACAGCAACACCCATGCCTACGCTTAGACTTGGCCTTGCGGCCCACCCCAACCGCGGTCCCCGCGGCATGCACCACCCCATCGGACCCACTACCCTCCCCCACACACTCACCATCCACAGCAGTGCCCGTGGCTCGCTCACCCATGACCGGTGCTTCCACACTTGGACTCGACTGCCCTGGCCTCTGAAACCTCGACGCTGATCCACCGGTCCGATCAAGAACAGGCACACCAGACCTCGCACTCACATCCACCGGTACCTGCAGAGGGAGAGAAGTAGAAACACCAGCAGCAACAGCCCCGGGACTGCTACCCCCCCTACCCCCCCACCGCCCCAATTCCATGCAGAAGCACCCAACCCTCCAGCCGCCCAACCAGCACCCCCCATTCCGGGCAACGGACCCCCGCCAACAAAGCCAACCCCCGGCAAGTCTCCCCCAACCATATCCCCAAGGCCCCATTCCACCCTGCTGCCCCTCCCCAGACCAACTCTCCATAACCCCCGTAGGCGATGGAGACATAAAGTACCCCCCCAGGGCGCCATGGACTATAACCACCCTGAAACAAGGAAGGGCAAGGAATGCCCCCTGGACAGACTCCCCCAGACTCAGCACACGACCTTACCTGAATTCCCCCAACACACCTAACCCCCCACTCTCAGCTCCCGGCACCACTACCCCTGACACCTGCCCCACCGTACTGGAAATTTCACGTTCCCCCAGCTGACCGGCGCTAACCTGCTGCACCTGCTGAGACCCCCCCTGGCAACCCCGGGCCACTCCCCTTGCCCTTACCCCCCCTGGCAACCCCTGGCCACTCCCCTCACCTGTACCCCCCTTTCAGGAGCCGAGCGAGCCCTCCCCCTGCCTCCCCTATGGGATATCCCCCTACCGCCTTCCTACCTCAACGAGCTCTCGGTGCCACCAACTGGACAGTACCAGGTGACCCCCCACCTCGCCCCCAGCTTGCCCTCCCCCATGCCCGTGCTCTTGAATCACCCCGCTGACCCCCCCACACCTGAACCCTTCTGCACCCGCCCCTTGCTCATCTCTGTCCTGCAGAAGTTCTTCTGCTCTGTTCCTCCTCTCTTTTTTTTTTCTTTTTTTTTTTTAAACACCCAGACCAACTAAACTGCAGCATGAACACCACTGCTACACCTGTCTGCTTATTCCACTTTATTTATTTTCTTTACATACTGACAGCTGGACAGAAGGGGCCCACAGAAATAGCCCGAACTGCTGCTGACCCCCCTTCACCCGGCAACGGCAATCCCCGCCACACCCTCTCCCCCTTGATCACAAACCGCAACTCCCCCGAGGAAGGCAGACCCCCCCCAAGCCACAGCTCGTGAACAGGCCCAGCTTCTCTCCTCTTCCCCCAACCTCCTGCAAGGACGACCTGCCCGACACTTCCCACAACCCCCCCCCCCCCCACTCGACGACACCAAATTCACCGGCACTCAGCCCCCCCTTTCAGCACCCCCCGGTTCCCCCCCACACACTGACAAACACCACAAAGCCTACCACAACTGCCCCGACTCAGCCACAATCCGCCACTGCCAGACAACAGCTCACACACTGCCTGCCGTGAACCCAACAGGCTCCGCTCGCTCCGCCCCCCCTGCAGTGCCAATGAAATCGCCCCACACGCCTGACGTGGGGCCATTTCAAATGACGCTCGTGATTCCCTCGCACACACTCTCCCCCCCCCCCCCCCCCCACGCAACAAGCACGAGGCCCCGCGAGCTGGGCCCTGGGAACCTGGTTATTCTTGTCCTCGGGACTTGGCCCTGCGGCCTTGATCATTTGGATTTTTGACTGTAAAGTAGTTGTTCACTCCCTTAAGTGTATTTATTATTGATTTACTCAGTACTGATTATGGAATGGTATATGTTATTTTTATCTTGGTTTCTTAATTTTGTATATTTTATATACTGAGATATTTCAAATCTCTGATCAAATTGGCTTTTTGTTTTTTTGAGAATGAGATTTTGATCTGAAGTTCCATATATTTTCTTTGTTTATATTTTATGAAGTTATCTTATGCTTATTTTTTGGTTGGCAACAATTCATTATATTTTCAGCCCTATGGTATGTCTTAATGGGGCTGAGCAGTTAATGTGCTTACATGACTCAGGTTTCCCATGGTAAATGTCTGTCAAGACAATGTGGGAAAGTCTGTTAAAAATGGCAAAAGTGCCCCAATTTCCCTTCCTTTGCTGAAAAAATATTTCCTTGACAGCACCGAGCAAACTGCATTTGTAAATTGTTCTTTTGGGGTTTTATTAAGCTTTTTTTTCTATGGAATAAAGAATTGATGTGAAGTGATTTTGACAATGGGAGAGTTAATTACTGACAACTTTGTAATTATATGCAAACAAAGAAAATGGATTGTTTTGCATAAATTGATAAAGGAGCTTGAGAGAAATATATGGTTTGTGATGGTGTGAGCTTTTCATATGATTTAAGGTTTCCGATAATGATGTCAAATGGGGTAATTTCGATTAATATTTAAGAAAGCTTTTTGGTAATTTAAAATTTCCAATAATGATATCAAAGGGGGTTATTTTGATTAATATTTAAGAAAGCTTTTAGGTAATTCTTTTATATATTTATTTATTTAAACAATTTATTATACTGCTATTCAAATTTTACAACATAGTGCTTTACATCAATTTAAAATGGCAGTCTGATCAATAACTATTGCAAAGATTTAACACTATTTCTAAGACACACAAGAGGGTTTTGTATAGAACAACAATAATTTCAAAGAGAGGGTAATGAGTAGTGACTAGAGCTAAAAAAAATACTGAGGTGGCAAGGACCAAGTCTGTCAGAAATTAAACAAAGGCCTTAATAAGAGCCAAGATTTTACTCCTTTCTTGAAATTTTTGTAGAAGTTTTCTAAATGGAGATCAAAAGAGAGTGAGTTCCAGAGATGGGGAGCCTGATAACTGAAGGCAGTATTTTGAAAAAAGGCACGTTTAAACTTTGTTTTTGAAGGTATCATCCTTGTTGGATTAGTTTGTAAGTATTATTTATTATTTAACAAATTTTCTATACCGCTTTATCGTTAGACTCAAAGCGGTTTAGAGTATAACAAATGAACAGAACAATTACAGAGAACTCATGTAACAAACATCGGTTGGGGTAGCATGCAGGCGATGCTCAGGAGCATAACTTATTTCCAACTGATGTATATAGGTATAGTTTTGAATAGGCATGTGTCATGAGGGGGTGTACTGAGTGTTCTCTCTGAAGTGTTCGGAGAACAGGAAAGTTTTTAGATGTTTTTTGAAGTTTTTGATGTCTTTGGTTGTCCTTATTTTTTCCGGCAGTGAGTTCAAGATGATGGGTGCGGCTAGTGAAAAAGCCCTCTTTGTTGTAGTCTTATTAGCTTTCGTATAAAAGCTAGGGGTTGGGATAGTTTCTCTAGTGATTTGTCCCTTGGGTCTGTTATTTGGTTCTGAGCATAGCAGCATCTGTAGAGAACCAGCTGACATATTATTTCTAATCTTGAAAATGGTTTGTGCTGTTTTGTATTTGGCTCATGAGGTGATCGGTAGCCAGTGTAGCTGACGTAGGAGAGGAGTTATGTGTTCATGCTTGGCTGATCCTGTGATGAAGCAGGCAGTGGTGTTCTGGGCTAGTTGAAGTGCTTGGGTGGTTTGAGCTGGAAGTCCTTGGAGGAAGGAGTTACAGTAGTCCAAGATGGGGGTGATAACTGCTTGGCAGATGGTGTGGAAGTGTTCTTGACTTAGGAGGGGTTG
The DNA here is from genome assembly GCA_033557465.1 of Ichthyophis bannanicus. Taxonomy (NCBI): domain Eukaryota; kingdom Metazoa; phylum Chordata; class Amphibia; order Gymnophiona; family Ichthyophiidae; genus Ichthyophis; species Ichthyophis bannanicus. The sequence continues at coordinate 489,728,121 of CM066035.1, forward strand.
TAGTTTGCAGATAATGGCTAATTTGTGGAATGCGTTCTTGGAGGGTTTGCTAATGTGAGCTTGTAGATTTAAGAATCAGTCAAGAGTGACACCTAAGTAGCGAACCTCCTGTTTTATTGGAATCAGCATGTCCTCTAGGCTGATGGAGGTAGGGGGGATAAAGGATGCATTGCATGAGATAAATAGTGCTTCAAATTTTTTGAAGTTGACTTGTACGTTGTTGAAAGAGACCCAGTTTTTCATTTCCTGCACACAATTCGTAATTGCTGTATAGTCTGGTGTGTTGAGGTGGATTGATGAGTAGATCATGATGTTGTCTGCATAAATGGCATAGAATATTTTGTGCTTTATGAAGATATTGCAGACTGACTGTATATTGATGTTGAAAAGGAGAGCAGACAGGGAAGACCCTTGCGGACTCTCTGTGTGGTGTTAATTGGAGTGGAGGTGTTCAATCCGACTTTGACAATTTGTTGTCTGTTACTGAGGTAGGACTGAAACCAGTTGAGGGCAGTATTATGTAGACCAATATTAGCAAGTCGATTTAGAAGGGTGCTATGTGAAATGGTGCCAAATGCTGAGGATATATCAATAAGAATGAGTAGGAATATTGTTGATTCCTCTGAGTAGTATGTCAAATAGGTGAGTGAGGAGAGTCTAGATGCTGTGGTTAGGGTGGAAGCCGTGTTGGTGTTTGTCAAGTGGAGTATGTAGGTCAATATGGTCTTGAAGTTGTGTCTATGAACTTCTTTTTGAATTATCTTGGATAGGAAGGGGAGGCTGGAGATTGGATGGTAAGATGCAGGGTCTGAGGTGTTTGGATGATGAGTGTTTTTTTGGACAGGGCAAATGGTGGCTTGCTTGAGAGCATGCAGCATATAGCCTTGAGATAGTGACTTGATTGCGATGTTTTGGATACAGTTGATAAACTCTTCCTCTTCTTGACCGATTTGATCCTTCTACTGGGCAGGGGTCAGTTGGTGTGGTGCTGGTGTTTAGGGCTGTAATAGTGTAGAGAGTTTGCTTTGGAGTGGGGATGTGAAATTCACACCATTTATGTGAGAATTTGGGTTCTGTATTTGAAGAACTGCTTGAAGTAAGGGGTGGTGTCATCTGGGATGGCTTGTTCTTGTTGATGAGGTAGTCCACGAAGATTTGAGGTTGAATCATGACTCCTCTGTTTGATGGGTCTTTTGTGAGCTTGCATACTATTTCAAATAGTTCTCTGGGTTTGTTGCGGGATTTTCAAATGAGGTCGGTATAGTATTCTTGTTTTTGCTTGTTGATTAGGTTGTTGTACTCCTTTTGCATAATTTGGTATTGTGTTAGAGTGGGTTGTGACCTGTAATGTCTCCATTTTCGTTCCAGATGGCAAAGTTTTCTCTTTGTATCTCATATTGCTGCAGAGTACATTAGGGCTGATTTGGTTCTTTCCTCCTTATAACGTGGGTTTGGGTGGTTTGGGGCCTTTGCTGCTTCACTGATGGTGTATTCCAGGATCTGATAGCTTCATCCAGGTCTGAGAAGTCTTTGGGGAGATTGGGGAGGGTTTCATTGAAGAACTGTTTTTTGTTGAATCCTTTAAATTTTCTTCTGGGGTGAGATGTAGATTATTGTTTTCCAATTGGGGGTAAGATGAATCTTGAGAGTATTTGGCATGGTGGTAGTCTGACCACAGGTATTGGCGTGGCTTGGTGGACCGTTACATTGCCCTGGGAAAGTAAGTTCTTTGGGATGAAAGATTAGGTCAGGGGTGGAGCCTGACCTATGGGAGGGACCCTTGCGAAGAATTTGGCAGAATTGGAGGAAATCCATTGCTTTGTGGAAGGCTGCTTCTTCTTTGTTGGAAGTGGATATCAGGTTTAGGTCCCTAGTAGTACAAGTGGTTTACCGGGGGGAAGTTGGCTGAGCATAATGCTTCAATTATGTTGGATGTTGTTCTTTCTTCAATTATGTTGGATGTTTATTATTAGATTAATTGCTTATAGTACATGTTTACTTATATTTAGCCCTGGTTGTTGGTTTTATTTCATTATTATTTATATTTTTTAATGTGGTTTTACTCTTGTTCTACCACTATTAGGAGCCCTAAAATTGCTAAATGTTTTGTCCCTAATTTACATTTTGAGTCTTAAAGGATTACAAAAGGGGACTGCTACTTCTGGAGAGAGATCTGCAATTGTAAGTATTTACTTCTGAGAATTTTTCTAAATATCGTGGAAAAAGGAATTCTTTAGATTAAAGCTGATTAATCTGTGAACCCAGTGCATTTGTTAAATCAGTCAGGGCCTAGTAGCAGCAACGAGTTTTCAGTTTAAATTTTAAAACACAGAAAATAACTTTCTGGTTAAATACAGAACCCAGCAGAGAACTTCCAGTTTAAATTTAATACTCAGTTAGGGCCTAGTAGCAGCAAGAGCTTTCAGTTTAAATTTAAAACACAGAAGAGAGCTTTCTAGTTAAATTTAGAACCCAGCAGAGAGCTTCTACTTTAAATTTCATACTCAGTCAGGTACTAGTAGCAGCAAAGAGTTTTAATTTAAATCAAATCAGAATATAATTTAGCATAAAATGCAAAGCAGGGTCAGTATTCCTTGAGCAATAAATTATTTCTAGAGACCTTTAGAAAGAGGCCTTCTAAATAGGGGGCAAGAGACCTTTAAAATTTTTTAAGGTGTTAAAACCAGGTGACAGATCAAAGGGCCAGTTTGAAAGACTCCCTCTATCAAGCAAGGACTGTGTTAATCATTCAGGAAATTGGTCACAGCTTACCTCAGAAACACAGGCATAAATAGTTCAACCAGAGTTCTGTGCTTCTCAGTCTTGAAGGACTACAAAAGGGGACTGCTACTTCTGGAGAGAGATCTGCAATTATAAGTATTTACTTCTGGGATTTTTTCTAAATCTTGGGGAAAAAAGAAATATTTAGATTAAAGCTGATTAATCTGTGAACCCAGTGTAATTGTTAAATCAGTCAGGGCCTAGTAACAGCAAAGAGTTTTCAGTTTAAATTTAAAACACAACAGAGAGCTTTCTTTTAAATTTAGAACCCAAGACTCCCTTTATCAAAGCAAGGGCTGTGGGACTCCCCCTGGAGATTGGTCACAGATTACCTTAGAAGTGCAGGACAAGGTACTGTCTAGCAGCCAGACTTTTAATAAGTCTTCTTTCCCTCCCTCCCTCCCCGACACCCAACCCCCCCAGGGTTAAAGATAGCTGTATAAGTGCGTAAAATTATTAAAGGAAAAGCGGTTGCCAATTCACGCTCACGTGAAGCTGTTTATTCTCATCAGCCTACATTAAGGACCTGAGATTAATTAAACTTCAGGTGAACAAAGTACATTAAATGTATTAGATATAGTTTTATTAGTATAAGTATCCCTAGCAACCCTTAGTAAAAAAAGAACTTAAATATCTAAACACAACCTTAAAATGAAGATGCAGACAGCAGTCCAGCAGTGAGATGGGGGCTTTCCAGTCTTTTGCACTGAGTGTCACATGTGTGATTTTCTCCCATTTGGTGAGGGGTCTTATGTGTGCACAAGGTGCAAGGAGCTCTTTGCTTTCAGAGAACGAGTCCGATCTCTGGAGGAAAGAATAGCAGACTTGGAAGACATAAGGAAGACAGAGAAGTATATAGACGAGACCTACAGGGATATAGTCCTGAAGTCCCACATTCAGTCTGGCAGTATCCCCTTTGCCATGGAGGTCAGAGGTCACGTGACAGGAGAGCATTACCCTGGTGTGCCAGGAAGTGATCCTATAGCTAGGACCTGTTCTCCAGGTGATGTAAAACCCTCTCACACTAAAGAAGTTTCTCCACGGCCATGTGCCCATTAGGGAAGGGCTAGGACAGCTGTTATAGTTGGTGATCATTAGGCATGTAGATAGCTGGGTGGCTGGTGGACGTGAGGATTGCCTGGTAAAATGCCTGCCTGGTGCGAAGGTAGCAGACCTCATGCACCACCTAGACAAGGTCTTAGATAGTGCTGGTGAAAAGTCCGCTGTTTGGTAACACCAATTTTTAAAAAGGGTTCCAGGGGTGATCCGGGAAACTACAGACCGGTGAGCCTCACGTCAGTACTGGGAAAAATGGTAGAAACCATCATAAAGAATAAAATTACTCAGCATGTAGATAGTCATGGCCTAATGGGAGACAGCCAACATGGCTTTAGACAAGGAAGATTTTTGTCTTACTAACCTGTTATGTTTTTTTGAAAGTGCGAATAAACAGGTGGACAAAGGTGAGTCGGTAGATATAGTGTATCTGGACTTTCAGAAAGCCTTTGACAAGGTCCCTCATCAGAGACGTTTGGCAAAACTAAAGTCATGGGATAGGAGGCAGTGTACTACTGTGGATCAAGAACTGGTTGAAAGATAGAAAACAGAGGGTTGGGCTAAATGGCCAATTTTCCCAGTGGAGAAAGGTGAGTAGTGGTGTACCCCAGGGATGTGTGCTGGGTCCGCTGCTTTTTGACATATTCATAAATGACCTGGAAAGTGGAATAACGAGTGAGGTTATCAAATTTGCAGATGACACAAAACTATTTAAAGTTGTTAAAACCCAATAGGATTGTGGAAAATTGCAAGAGGATCTTGATAAATTGGAAGACTGGGCATCACAATGGCAGATGAAATTTAATGTGGACATGTGCAAAGTTATGCACCTAGGGAAGAACAACCCAAACTATGGTTACACGATGCAGGCAGACTCTGGAGTCTCAATGCGTGGATGAGATGATGATGCAAGGATGAGGGGTTTGGATTTGTTAGGAACTGGGGAACATTCTGGGGAAAGAAGGGGCTCTTCCAAAGGGATGCGCTTCACCTTAACCAGGATGGAACCAGGTTGCTGGCATTAACCTTTAAAAAGGAGATAGAGAGGAGGAGTTCTAGTGACATAATTGGGATAGATGGCAGCTTAGCAATCAAGTTCTGCCGTCTAAACCTGCAAAAAGGGGGAAACTCTACCACAAAATGAGAACTTAGCGAGTAGCTTAAGAGGGGAAGAAGCGGAGTGTAGTTCTGATAGCGGGAGCAGCAGAAAAGAGCACATGGACCCCTGATTGAGTGCTGAAGAGAAACACTGACAGCAGCCAGACTGGCAGACCGCGTGGTGGGCCAGTGTTGAAAGCCGGAGTGTGGTGGTGGCAAGCGGATGGCCATAGGACTGGTGAGTCAGCGCAGGAGATACCGAGTGCAGGGAAGGCAGAAGTGGCTGTGTTCGGTGGAGCAGGAGGGATCGTGCAGACACGCCACTTACAGGTGCAGCAGAGAGTTTTGAGCAGATAAACCCTGGGGTAGGGTGGAGCAGCGGAGGAGAAACATCGTGCCTGCAAAGAATGCCGGCTGTGGCAAAAGGTTAAGACAAGAAAGAAAGGGGGCAAAAGGAACATCGAAGCTGCGATCCCTGTAAGACAGCTGAGGAGGAATAGCTCACAGAGAGTACCCAGTGCAGGGCTGCTAAAGGGGCACAGACAACCCTAAAACAAAGCACAGTTAGGCACAGGGGACCCAGGAAGCTGACCCTAAACCGCCCCAGCCGCAGTCTCACTGGACAAGCAAGGTGCACTGTGCAGAACTGGCCAGGGGGAAAAAATAATAAGATAGGGGGGCAAGACAGAAACCCCAGAAGGAGCAATAGCAAGAGGGTGGGGTCAATTCAAAACCTCCTACTACAGCCTGGGCGCAACGAGAGGGAGTATGGAAAAAAATATAGGCGGTCAGACAGCTAGGAGAAAACTGGCTGAATTCCGATCAACATACGTGACACCTAAAGGAGGAAAAGTGGGGGAGAAGGAAGGCCGAACACAGCCTGCAGACCAAAATGAATCAGAGGAGGAACCAGAGCGGGGGTGCAGCCCAGGAGTGGCAGCTATACTAAAGGAATGGCTAACTGAGTTGAAAGAAGAGATTAAGATGGAAATTAGTGGGGTAAAAAATGAGCTAAAAGAGACAATACAATCTCTGAGACAAGACATTATGGATATGGGTAACCGCTCTTACAGTTCCCAGACCGCCTTCTAAAGTCAAGGGACATTACAGCTGTGGAAACTGCTCGGTTTGTATACATGCAATTACGATTAAGAATAGCTTCACACATACACCCACTAGTCAAAAATTTTTTTACAACACTATTCGAATTGCAAAACTAATAATGTTATTTACTTGATTCAATGTCCATGTAATAAATTATATATAGGTAAAACTTTGAGACAAGTACGCTCCCGTATTATTGAGCATAGAAGTAATATTCTAAGGAAGTTGTCAGAAAAGCCACTTGTGTCACACTGGTTAGAAAATAATCATAGTATTGGTGATATCAAATTTGCAGTGATAAAAACAGTTGTCCCACATTGGAGAGGTGGCAATATTGATAAAGTCCTACTCAAGCTTGAACAACGGTTTATTTATGAGCTCAACACTTTAGCACCACATGGCTTAAATCAGGATGTGGATTTGTCAGTTTTTCTGTGGTAAAAATTTTTGTAAAAATATTTTTTTTCAAGTTCTATCTGTACGACCTTTTGGAATCTCTGACTTCAGTTTTTCACTTTTCACAAAGTTAGTATTTGTGCCATACTTTTTGTTTCAATATGATTCATTACATTATTATGGCATTCTTTCTGTGCACAGTGGTTTTTATTTCTTGGGTGATGGTGTTTATGCTTTATTTTTGCATATGCGATTATTTTAAAGGTTATGCATATTCCTTCATTTGCCATTCACCTGCTCTATATAGTAGCAGCCTGTCTGCAACAAATGCTGTTTATTCAACTCCTCCCCCCAGATCGGGTTACACACAATTGGCGCGAAAGTCGGCGTTTATAATCCACAGTCATTCCTTCAGTCTCCCTTCTACTGCACACTGTGCAATTTGTGCATTGGTATTCTCTACCGAGAAGAGTGTTACATGGTATGGTTTCAACAACTTTCATAAGTATTGGCATGTCCTTTTCCTTCAATTATGATGTATTACTCTCATTGTGTCATCTATCTGGTTTCTTCATTCCGCTTTCGATTTATAACTGTTTTTGGCATCTAGTTCATGTCCCTCTTTACTACGTTCACTTACATTTTCATTTTCAATTACATCAATGCTTACAGAGTTTTCTTATCAAGTTTAACACTTCATATGTCTTGTTCCAGTGATTTACCGTTATAATATCACCGCTAGAACAAACACACACGACTTCTGCGCTTGTGTTAGGTGAGTGCCCGAAGCTTGGTATTATTCTACCTTTAAGTCGGCGTTCATAACTACAATTTGTCCCCTTCAGTTTCTCTTTTATTGCACATTGTGCCATGTATTAGTATTCTTCATCAGGAGTAGTTCTATATGGTATGTTTCTACAAATAGTATTGTATATTTTGCTCTTCATTTGAGTCGCATTACTTTTATTACCCGCTTGTTTTTCCTTTAATTTGTAGTTTATAAGCTGTCTTCGACATCTGGTCTATGCCCCTTTTTAACTACACCTATCAGTATTCTGTTTTATGCTTATAGCGTCTTATTATTAAGGTTGCTACTCTACACATCCTGCTTCAGTGCTTTAAAACCATCGCTAGCACATATACGGTCTCTGTGCCTGTGTTGAGTGAGCGCCCGAGGTTTAGTATCACTTTTGCCTTCAGTGCTGCATCTAGCTTTTATGAGTTGCTATATACTTTATTCAGCATGGTTTATATGGCACTCCCCTTGTTGCAGTATTTATATGTTTTAGTATTTAGTTCATTGTCTTTGCAATGAGTTTTTAATTATTTATCTAATTATGTTTTTATGACCTCTAGTCTAGGTTGTAGCTTAAATAATTAGCTCATTGTGGCAGTATTGATATGGGTTTGTTTTTGCATCCAATAGTTTTTAATCATATTTATTTATTTATGTTTTAGCTTAAGTAATTAGTACATTGTTTCTGTATTAATGAGGTCCTTTAAATTATTTATTAAATTATTTATTTAAATTATTTATGTATTTATTTATGATTCCACCATTAGTTTGTTTACATTGTTCAATTTTGTATTACTGGTGCTCTTTCTCAGCATCATACTGTCCTTCCGATTATAGCTTTCCTGTTTATCACATTGTTGTGGTTGCTCAGCCTTGCGTTTCTTATTTTTATCATTATTTTTATTAGTACACTTTTTATTGGTATGTTTTATGTGTTATTTAATAGTAGTTCCATGATGCATTTGTTTTTTGATACAGTTATAATCACTTGTGTATGAGTTCTTTCTTCTCCTTATATGCCATCGCTTTTTTAATTGTTTTTTAAATCTTTTAATTGTTTTTAATCAATTTGACTGTTCTAATTCTATTTTATGTTTGAATTTCATTGTTTCATTCTATATGTTTGTTATTAAAGCAATATCTCCCCCTGAGGAAGGCGTTGCCGAAACGCGTTGGGGTTTCGTTCCAATAAACAAGTTGCCAATCCACTCCACGTCTCCTGCTCTTTGTGTTCGTTTGTTGGTAAGTGGGACACTTAAAGTAAAGCTGGATACAATAATTCGAGACAGCGGGGGGAGATACTTAATGGTACGAATGCGGATTGGAGATGAATGGTTCTCTGTGATAAATGTGTATGCTCCCACCGGGACACAAAAAGAATTTTGGGAAGAAGTGGATATGAAAGTGAATCTATTGGGGGAGGGAGCGCAGATTTGTGGAGGGGTCTTTAACATGACCTGGGAGGTAGGGAGGGATTCTACAGGGAGGGGGGGGGAGAGGAGTGGATAGGAGGCGTTATCAGAAGTTTGTGCAGGATAATGATTTGATTGATGCGTGGCGGTTGCTTAACCCTGGTTGGCATCAGTATTCATTCTACTCAGCGGTGCACAACACTTATTCAAGGCTGGACACCATCTGGGTAGGGAAAGAAATAGCGGGTAGGATTAGGGGGGGAGAAATAGAGCTGATAACGTGGTCTGACCATGCACCGGTGATTGTGAGTCTGAGGTGTAGGGGAGAGAATAAGGGGGTGTAATATTGTAAATTGAATGAGGCCTTGTTGGGAGATAGTAGGGTAGTTCAGGAGCTTGAGGAGTGGATACCAGAATATTTTGCAAATAATGATAATGGACAGGTGAAGGCGGGGGTGGTCTGGGATGCGTTTAAGGCAGTGGTGAGAGGCACTCTGATCAAATGGGGGGCAAGGATAAAGAGGGAAAAAGAGTGAAAGGAACTTCAATTGTGACAGCAGTTGGTTAGGTTGGAAGAGGCGGATGCCCAAGATATAAGTGGGAAATATAGGGGGGAGGTTTTGGAGACCAGGGCTAAGCTCAATGCGTTGGCGGCTGAAGGGATCCAATATCAGATGAAATTATTGAGGCAAGAATTTTTCGAAGGGGGAAATAAAGCGGGAAAGTACATGGTGAGGAGATTGAAGCAGAAGCGGAATATGCCACTGATAATGCAGATCAGGGGTAGGGGAGGGGTAGAGAGGGATGAGCAGAAGATTAGAGAAGAGTTTGTGGAATATTATCGAAAGCTGTATGAGGCAAAACCAGATAAGTCGGAAGGGGAGATGTGGGAGTATTTGGAAACCAAAGGCCTCCAACAATTGGATGAAGGGGAGAGGGGTGATTTGGATAGAGAAATACAGGTCAGGGAAGTGGAGCTGGCAATTAAGGGCTTGAAACTAGGGAAGGCCCCAGGGCTGGATGGGCTGACGGCTAGCTTCTATAAAACATTTAAAGGAGTGCTGGTGAAGCCGCTGGCAAGATTGCTCAATCTGCCTAGGGAGGGGGAAAGGTTAGCGGAGACGATGGGGTGGGCAGGGGTCACACTAATACACAAAGAGGGGAAAGACCCACAAGAGTGTGCTTCGTATCGGCCTAAATTTAGACGCGAAGTTGCTGGCCAAAGTTTTAGCGGGGAGACTCAATAGAATACCGGGGAAGTTAGTTCATGAGGATCAAGCGGGTTTTATACCAGGGAGGCAGGTGTCTGATAATACACAGAAAATCTTGAATGTAATTTGGTCAGCGAAACGCGCAACAGACCCGGCGCTTCTTCTCTCGCTTGATGCAGAGAAAGCGTTCGACCAAGTGTCATGGAAATTTTTGTTTTCAGTGATGGAGTACATGGGCTTTGGAAAAGGCTTTGTAGACTGGATAAAAGCTTTATATTTGGGACCCAAAGCAAGCATGAGAGTTAATGGGGGATACTCAAGGTTTTTCCCACTGGGGAGGGGAACCAGACAGGGATGTCCCCTCTCGCCACTGCTTTTCACATTATCCTTGGAACCGCTAGCGGGGAAGATAAGGAGGGGACTAGGTATTAAGGGGGTGAAGGTGGGGCAGAGGGAATACAAAATGACAATGTTTGCGGACGACATCCTACTTATGATTACTAGGCCCAGTGAGACATTGCCCACAGTAATGAGAGAGTTGCAGGAATATGGGGAATTGGCGGGGTTTAGGATTAATTGGAGTAAATCTGAAATCTTAAATTTGACAGGAGGGGAAGAATTGCAAAGGAACATTCAAGAGAATTTCCAATTTAGGTGGGCAAAAAGATCAATTTGATACTTGGGAGTTCATTTGGGGTGGGACTTGGAGGAACTTTATGATTTGAATTACAAGAAGCTTTTCGGGCAAGTAGAAATACAACTGGGGGCATGGAGCAGGAGAATGGCAGTGATGAAAATGATGTTGCTCCCCCAGTTCCTTTTTTATTTTCAAGTGTTGCCAGTAGAGATATCGGCAAAGGCGCTAAAACGATTGCAAAAGCAAGTTGAGGGGTATATATGGGGAAACAAGCGGCCTAGGGTGGCTGCTTGGACCTTGCAGGTGTCAAGTTGGAAGGGAGGTATGGGGGTCCCTAATTTTAGAAAGTACTATCCAGCGACGCAGTTGAAGGCAGTGTACTCATGGCTGAGGGAACAGCACAAACACTGGGTAATGATGGAAGAAACAGGATTAAGACCAGGGGAGTAGGAGAGAATGGTATGGGGAGGGAAGGGTTGTAAGGGGGAGAATCCAATGGTAGGCCACACACTGTATATGTGGAATCAGTACAAGAAGGGGATGATAGGGGAGAAGAGATTCTCACGTATGATGTCATTGTTGGCGTGCTGCGAAGAGGGGGTGGGCCCCGAGGTAGAGGTGTTGCAAAGGTGGGCATAGCAGGGGTTAACTCAAGTGTCTCAGATAATTTTTGGGGAAGGAGTAAGAGATTTGGAAGGTATCCTGGAGCTGTACCATTTGCGGGACAATGATAGATTTCACTACCTCCAGATTGGATCATATGTCAGGCAGAGAAAGCACTGGCAGGATATTGTAAAAGACCTGGGATGGTTTGAAGGCAGCTGCCTAGGTTCACTGGGGAGGAAGGGGGTTATTTCTCGAATATATAAAGGATTAATGGGGAGAGGGGAGGAGAAATTAAGCTATATGCAGGCATGGGAGAAGGAGTTGGGGGTGTCTTGGGAGATAGAGGAGTGGGAGCGGATTGCTCTGGACATAGCAAAATCATCCATAGCCACATCCCTTCGAGAGAATGGGTGGAAAGTGCTGTCTAGATGGTATCTGACATCGGGGCATCTGTATAAAGCGGGGGTCTGTAGGTCGGATGAATGTTGGAGGATGTATGGAGAGAAAGGAACCTGGCTGCATATGTGGTGGACATGCCCTGTAGTACACCAGTATTGGGAGAAAATTGGGGACAATATAAGGAAAATTATTGTTTCAAGTTTAACACTGACACCAGAGTTGTGTCTCTTACTTAAGAAGAGTGATGAGGGGGAAGGAAAGTGGAGCATAGTGTGGCAATGTATAATAGCGGCAAGATGTAAAATTGCATTACATTGGAAGAACAGTGTCTTGCCGCCCTTAGAAAATTATGCTCGGCAATTGTCGGAATTGTATCAAATGCATCGGTTAACAGGGATAAAGAAAGGTAAGGTGGAGAGACAGTGGGTGGGGGTATGGACATGGTTATGTAGGGGGGAGTGGAAGACGGGGTCAGGGGAGGGTACGGGTGGAGGTACAGTAGAAGGGGGGAGTAAAGGTTAATTATATGATTTATGTTTAACAGTTCTGGTGCTCCAGTGTATAATGGGGCAGTAGAGGGGGGACAGGAGAGGAGGGGGGTATAAGGGGATGATATTGATATGAATTTGGTTTTATGCATAGTGGTGGGAGGAGATATAGTCTGTGCATAGGTTGTTATTGAGAGTGAACTGTAAGGAATACTAGATAGTATGCCGGTGGAGATAAAGTGATGTAAGATTGTATTTTGGATTGATTATGGTGTAAATGCCAAATAAAATTTAAGTAAAAAAAAAAAAAAGGAGATAGAACAGCTTTTGAACTAGATAATAGGGGAGAGCCAATAGTCGCCCAAGAGCGCATGGTTCGTAACAATGTATGCTTGAAGGATACTACCAAAAAAATGAAGTTAGGGCACAGCAGCATAGAGGTTCCAATAAAGACAAAGGTAGTCCAAATGCCCTTGAGTACAGAGCAGACAGAGCTTAAAGATTCTATATTGCCCATGCCTACCAATAACCAGATTAATATGAATAAAATACAGTCTCTAAAATGCTTGTATGCAAATGCTAGAAGTCTAAAATATAAGATGGAAGAGTTAGAATATATAGCACTAAATGAGAAGTTAGATATGATTGGTATCTCAGAGACATGGTGGAAGGAGCACAACCAGTGGGACACTGTGATACCTGGGTACAAATTATATTGCAATGATAGAACTGATCAAATTGGTGGAGGGGTTGTGCTCTATGTCAGAGAGGGCATTGAGTCAGAAAGGATTAAAGTTTTGCAGGAAAAACAAATCGCTGTAGAATCTCTATGGATTGAAATTCCATGTAAAAAGTTGAAGGCGATGGCAGTGGGGGTGTACTATCGACTGCCTGGCCAGAATGAACAAATGGATGATAAAATACTCAAAGAAATCACGGAAGCTAACAAAAATGATAGAACAGTAATAATAATGGGTGATTTCAATCACCCCGGTATTGACTGGGTCAGTTTCACAGCAGGACATGCCAGGGAGATAAAGTTTCTAGATGAAATAAATGACTGCTTCTTGGAGCAGTTGGTTTATGAACCGACCAGAGGGGAAGCCATTTTGGACTTACTCCTTAGCGGAACACTAGATCTGGTGCAAGAGATAAGAGTGTTGGGGCCACTTGGCAATAGTGATCATAACATGATCGCGTTTGATTTAATTAATGGAGGAGGAATGATAAGGAAATCCACAGTACTACCTTTTAACTTTCAAAAGGGAGACTATGATAAAATGAGGAATATAGTTAATAAAAAGCTAAAAGGAGTTGTTGCAAAGGTAAAGACTTACATCAAGCTTGGTTCTTGTTTAAAAATACTATCTTGGAAGCCCAGACCAGCTGTATCCCACGCTTTAAGAAAAGTTGAGGAAGTCCAAAAAACTGCCAGAATGGTTTAAAGGTGAGGTCAGAGAAGCTGTTGTTGCCAAAAAAGCATCTTTCAGAAAATGGAAAAAAAGAGCCAAATGACGAAAACTGGAAATAGTACAAGCACTGGCAAGTTAAATGCAAGGCATTGATAAGGCAGGCAAAGAGAGAATTTGAGAAGCAGCTTGCTGTGGAAGGAAAAACACATAATAAAGACTTTTTCAAGTATATTTGCAGCAAAAAAACAGTGAGAGAGTCAGTTGGACCATTAGATGATAGAGGGGTAAAGGGGGCAGTAAGAGGGGGCAAGGCTATCGCGGACAGACTGAATGAATTCTTTGCGTCGGTCTTTACTGAGGAAGATGTAGGGATGTTACCCATGACTGAACTGGTATTTAAAGGTTGATACTGCGGAGGAATTGAAAGAAATATCGATACACCGGGAAGATATATTACAACTGTTGATAAACTGAAGAGTAGCAAATCACCTGAACTGGATGGTATACATCCAAGGGTGTTGAAAGAACTGAAATATGAGATTGCAGACAAGCTATTAGAAATCTGCATACTATCATTAAAATAATCTGTAATACCTGAAGATTAGAAGATCGCCAGTGTAACGCCAATTTTTAAAAAGGGTTTCAGGGGTGATCCAGGAAACTACAGACTGGTGAGCCTGACATCAGTACTGGGAAAAATGGTAAAAACCATCATAAAGAACAAAATTACTCATCATGTAGATAGTCATGGCTTAATGGGGGACAGCCAACATGGCTTTAGACAAGGAAGTTCTTTTTTACTAATCTGTTATGTGTTTTTGAAGGTGTGAATAAACAGGTAGACAAAGGTGAGTCCGTTGATATAATGTATCTGGACTTTCAGAAAGCCTTTGACAAGGTCCCTCATCAGAGACTTTTGGCAAAACTAAAAAGTCATGGGATAGGAGGCAGTGTACTATTGTGGTTCAGGAACTAGTTAAAAGATTGAAAGCAGAGCTAAATGGCCAGTTTTCCCAATGGAAAAAGATGAATAGTGGAGTACAGCAGGGATCTGTCCTGGGTCCGCTGCTTTTTGACATATTCATTAATGACCTGGAAAATGGAATAAAGAGTGAGGTTATCAAATTTGCAGTGACCCAAAACTGTTTAAAGTTGTAAAACCCAAGAGGATCGTGGGAAATTGCAAGAGAATCTTGATAAATTTGAAGACTGAGCATCCAAATGGCAGATGAAATTTAATGTGGACAAGTTCAAAGTTATGCATCTAGGACACAACAACCAAAACTATGGTTCCACAATGCAAGGTTCCACATTGGAACCACTACCCAGGAAAAAGATTTAGGCGTCATCGTGGATAACATGTTAAAACCCTCCACCCAGTGTGCAGAAGCAGCCAAGAGAACAAATAGAATGCTAGGTATCATAAGGAAAGGAATGGAAAATTAAACAAAGGATATTCTTATGCCTCTGTATCGTTCCATGGTGTGACCGCACCTTGAATATTGTGTGTAATTCTGGTCGCCATAAAAGGATATAGCATTATTAGAAAAGGTACAGAGAAGAGCCACCAAAATGGTAAAGGGGATGGAAGGATACTCCTATGAAGAGAGTTTAAAAAGGTTAGGGCTCTTTAACCTGGAAAAGAGACGGCTGAGGGGAGATATGATAGAGGTCTATAAATTAATGAATGGAGTGGAATGGGTAAACGTAGATCAATTGTTTAAGTCATCAGAATATAGAAAGATTAGGGGACATGCAATGAAGCTACAGGGTAAACTATTTAAGACTAATAAGAGAAAATATTTTTTCACTCAACGTGTAATCAAACTCTGGAATTTGTTACCGGAGGATGTAGTAAAAGCTGTTAGTTTAGCTGGGTTTTAAAAGGTTTGGACAAGTTCCTGGAGAAAAGGTCCATAAACCTATTAAAAGGGACCCGGGATATCACTGCTTGACCCAATACAAGCCATGAGGAACCTGTGTCTTTGGGGAAACTGCTAGGTACTTATGACCTAGGATGGTCACTGTTGGAAACAGCATACTGGGCTTGATAGACTTTGGTCTGACCCAGTATGGCATATTTTATGTTCTTATGTGCTAATAACAATGTGCAGTCAATGCCCACTCTCTACCCCAACCCTGACCAGATCCCACCACATTGCATGATGCACTGTTAATACACATTTCAGTGTGTGGTAAATATGGTTACATTTACCACAGGCCTGTAGAGACTGTAAATATGTACTGAATCACACATTACCCACATAGTGCACTTTAGTAAAAGAGTCCCTTGGGCTTATACTACCTTGCCTCTTTCTACTGGTCTGAAAATTCAAGTGAGACCAAATATATGTCAAATTACTGTATTTTTAATTGAATTGAAAATTGGACTATTTTTTCAAAAACATTTTGTATATACATAATAATGAAAAAAAAATCAACAACATTTTTAAAAAACAGATTTTTTTTACTCAGAACCAGGAGGTGTAGAAGTACATACCTCCAGCTGCTGTACAGCATCTAGAAGAGCAGATAGTTCTGGCCTCATTCCCTCCATATGGGTCACCATGAGGCCCAATGAGTTTGATATGTCAAAGCCCTGCTGCATGTCTTGGCGCAAAGCCATGATCTACAACTGATCTTCTGGGTCACTAAACTCTTGAGGGACCTCATAGAGACCCATCTGGTCCAGTAGGGCAACAGAATGGACATGCTAGATGGCCAGACACTCTAGGAGATACGTACCAACTTTGCCTCCTCAATACTGTCCTCCACCTCCTCATTTCTCCTGTCCTTGTTGAGAGGCTTCCTCCTTCACCTCTTCCTCCACCTCTCTTTCCTGCACCAGATCAATGACACCCTCCTCCTCTAACTTTTCCTTCTCCTGCTGGCTTTGCTCTTCTTCTTTCTTCTCTTGCTTATATTTTTCCTCCTTTCCCTTCTCTGACTCCTTTCTTCTGCTGCTCTCTTGATCATTCTTACAGCTGTAAGGTTTAGAATATGTGCTAGTTGTTGGTGCTTTAAGATTACTGGTTTGCATCTTGGCATGTCAGTGGCTATGAAGGCTTAAGCATATGCACTGATGATTGCTTTGGTTCAGGACAGAGTATAGAGGAAAAGAAATTCCCTGGTGAGATGTTTGTATTCCTATTAAACAAGGGCTGAAAGGATGAGGATGTTACTCTCTTACTTTCAAGTCTACAATCTTGATAGTTTAGAAATATGCTTTGTTCACACATGCTGAACACAGACAGACCCTCAGCAACCACAGAACAAATGACCAGAAGCTAAAAACAGAAACATGCGGACAAAAATTAAACTGAAACATCAAAAAAGCCAGGCTCTGCATGCAGTGTAACACAAGAGAAATAAAAAGACATGCACAATCAAACTCTGGAATTCATTACTGGAAGATGTAGTAAAAGCTGTTAATGTAGTTAGGTTTAAAAAAGGTTTGGACAAGTTCCTGGAGGAAAGGTCCATAACCATTATTAAAAGGGACCCGGGAAATCCACTGCTTGCCACAATACAATCATTGTGGAACCTGTGTCCTTTGGGGAAATTGCTAGGTACTTGTGACCTAGATTGGTCACTGTTGAAAACAGGATATTGGGCTTGATGGACCTTGGTCTGACCCAGTATGTCATATCTTATCTTCTTATGACATGCATTTCCCCTTGTACAAAATATTAAGATACTAGATGTAAATTTCCAAAACTGACATATTCTAATTTATATATATATATATATAAGCACATATTAACACTTGCACAAATACAATTATCCATTTGGATCTCAAAATACATATATATGTACACCTTGAGGAGAGAGCCAGTCCAAAAAACGTGGTTTTGAAGGAAGGAGTACTTTATTTAATATTAATTGATTCCTCTTGCCAAAAAGCCCGACACAGGCCGTTTTTCGAATTCACTTCATCAGGGGAATTCAGGCTTACTATATTTATAAACACATAAACAAAGACCCAATTACATAAACATATCATTCAAATCCTCATATAAAATCATTGAAACAAGTATATAAAATATTAATAATAAAACTCATATAAAGAACTAAAAAACATTAAAAGAAACATATACCTTGAAAGTAAATAGTTATAACCATAACATATCATTAATTAACACTTATATTTGAAACCATACAATAATAATAATTAAATAATGAACAGACATAACATACCTCTATTGTTAGGTACGCTCAACTTAGTTGATCTTGCACGATTTGCATTATGTGAGAATTATTTTTGCTTTAGAGATCTTTTCTTCAAACAAATTAAAGGCGTAGCGATGGGCTCGTCGATGGCGCCAGATATGGCAAATTTGTATATGTTTCAATTTGAGGAGAAGTTTTTGAAAAATCATACGTATGAAACCAATATTAAACTTTGGGTTTGCTATATTGACAACATTTTGATTATTTGGGATGGGAATGTGGACACGCTTACTAATTTTAATTCCTGGATCAACAGCCTAGATATGAATTTACGGTTTCAGGTGACATGTGATCCACAGCAAATACTTTATTTAGATCTAGTAATTAAGAAAGAAGGCAATCATTTTGTTACATCTTTATATAGGAAACCTAGGGATCGTAACCACCTATTGCATTTTAATAGTTTCCATAACCCAGCGCTGAAGAAAAATTTGCCTGTTGGGCAATTTGTTAGAGCTAGTAGAGCTTGCACTACAATGCAAGATTTTGAAGTTCAAGCAAACATAATGAAGAAAAGATTTATAGCAAGAGAGTATCCGATACATCATATCAATAGAGCATATCATAGAGCTAAAGAAGCATCTTGTGAGTCCCTCCTGAAGCAACAAGGTAAAAAGAAGGATGTGGGACTAGTATGCCCTCTTTTATATTCAGTCCATTCAAAGGATATTACGAAGATCTTACAGAAAGTATGACACCTTATTCAAGCCATGCCAGGTTTTCAAGATTGCTCATAAACGCAATGTAACCGGAGATCTGTACCCGGCGCTCTCCCTCCGCCCTACTCATCCCCATTACTTGGATATCCTGTTAAATAATTTCACAGACACTGCACTTGGAAAAAGACCAGGTCACAGCTTTATTGCCCAATAACAAACAATTTAACAAACCAATAAAACAGCCAATTATACCTCCTCCTCCCCCGCAGCGGAGCGAAGCCTCACCCGCCATACTAATAGCAAGGTGACCTCGCTTCCGCCACCTGGCCCGGTCACCACGGTCCAGTTAATCCCACCCCTGCTCGACTTCGCCATATCACTAGCAAAAGTCTGCTCGGGGTTCTCCGGGTCGCGGGCACCCTGCCCCGCCCAAGTAGCCTCCGGCTCCGGACCCCGGAAACCTCCGGGATCCCGCCAAACAACTTCCCCCTCCCAACTGTGACACCCCTATGTTCCCCCCCAGCGAAACCTCCCAATCATGGGCGGGAGGGCGGGACGCCGTTCGCCGCCCGGCGCTCCGGCCATGTGCTGAAGGCTCGCTCCGGATGCCTCAGCACATGGCCCTACTTCCTCTCCTGATTGGCTCTTGCCACGCGCGACCCCGCGGCAGAGCCAATCAGTTTAAATAACGCCGCAGGCATCTCTTTTGCGGCTGCTTACCTCCTTCTCGCAACCCCCCCCTCCGCTTCCTCAACGGGCCAGGAACCCGCGCCGGGCCTCGCCACCGGTTAACAGTGGCCTCCGAGACTTGCCCTGCGGCCTTTAACTAACCGGAGATCTGTACCCGGCGCTCTCCCTCCGCCCTACTCATCCCCATTACTTGGATATCCTGTTAAATAATTTCACAGACACTGCACTTGGAAAAAGACCAGGTCACAGCTTTATTGCCCAATAACAAACAATTTAACAAACCAATAAAAACAGCCAATTATACCCCCTCCTCCCCCGCAGCGGAGCGAAGCCTCACCCGCCATACTAATAGCAAGGTGACCTCGCTTCCGCCACCTGGCCCAGTCACCACCGGTCCAGTTAATCCCACCCCTGCTCGACTTCGCCATATCACTAGCAAAAGTCTGCTCGGGGTTCTCCGGGTCGCGGGTACCCTGCCCCGCCCAAGTAGCCTCCGGCTCCGGACCCCGGAAACCTCTGGGATCCCGCCACCGGCATAGTCACGCCCTGTGACTTTGCCGCCCCCCCAATTATCTGGGCTCCAGCTGTGACCTGTCCGCATTACCACCTACCACCCTCTCCAACGCTTCCTGCCAATCATTGAGGAGAAGGTCAACCCCAACCGGTGCTAAATGAACACCATCACTCCTGTACAACCCGGAGCACGCAACATCCACCCAATCATGATGAACTTGACATCCCTCATGCTCGACCACCCACCTCCCAATTTGCCTATTGATCTTCGTCAAACCTCGGGACCAGCGACGCTGTCCCCAGCACGCCGGCCTCAGGATGACATCCGACCAAATAAGCACCACCCCTTCAAACATTCGCATTATTTGGGCAAAGTCTCTTTTTGCTGCATTGATCAACTGCTTGCAGGTCCATGTGGTCAAATCATTCCCTCCCAAATGCAACAGCAGGAACCCAGGCGATGTCCGCACTCGCGCATGGTGACGCAGCAAGGGCAGTAGCTGAG